>CATIWC010000459.1:0-347476 GCA_948472305.1 Vicia faba
TCTTGAAGGCCAGGAGTCAGAATCAATCATTATCCTTTACAAATCAACCCCAGAAAATACCATCACATCGAATTCGGTTGGTAAGTTGGTAGGTTTCTTGTTCTCAGATTTTCACACTTTAATCTATATAAACACGTTTGTTTCATTTATATGCATTTTCTGCAATTTTCTAACGTTTTACATGTAAGCATGGAGGCAGAAATAATAATCATGACCGTGGTGCACCCTAATGCGCGTTCCCCACTGGATCGAACAAAGCTACTGGACTCATCCGTTTTAGGTTCATTGTTCTCCTTCCTCACACCCCCTCCACTTACTTGTTCTCAGCATGCCCATTTTCATTCTTTTTTGTATTTTAATTAACTACTTTTTTTTTAATAAATCTTATTTTAATAACAAAAATCACAAAAATATTAGACTTAGGTTTTTATTGATGAAATTAATTTTAATTAATTAATTTAATCACTTTTTTTAATTAATTAACTAATTAGAATTAGGATTTTATAATTAATTTATTATCATAAATCAAATTCAAATTATTATTAACACAAAATTCTTTTTTCTCATAAAAAGACCAAAAACATTTTTTCTTGCTTAGAATTTTAGTTTTTTTTATTTTGTCCTTTAATTTCTTTTTTTAATTATTCCTTTGCTATTTAAATTCTAGAAAACGAATGTATAGGTCGCATGAATAATTTTGTAATAGTTGTAGTTTACATTTCCTTACATTTTTTCTATTATGTAACTGCTTATAGGATGTAATAGTTGTAGGCATTTACTTTCTCGCATTTTATTTTCTGCACTTATAGTTATGCATGTGTGTGATACACACACACACACATACACACACACACACACACACACACACACACACACACATATATATATATATATATATATATATATATATATATATATATATATATATATATATATATATATATATATATATATATATATATATATATATATATATATATATATATATATATATTATATATATATATATATATATATATATATATATAACTGTGTAGTAACTAGGACGTGTATGGCAAGATCTAAAAACAAAACGTTAGAAAACCTTAACATCAAATATAAACAATAACTGAAACACAAAACACTTCGCACACGATCACCTCTAAGGTACCTCCACTTGTTGCCTTCGGAAAACAACAATCATGTCTCTCAAAATGGGGACGCTTTAGCAAAGACCCTCAAATCAAAAGATCATAGTCCCTTGATGACCCTTCAGTGTTGCCTTTCGGTAAAATGATTTAGTCCCTTAAACGAAATTGCTAAAGCATCCTTACCAGTCGCCTTCAATGACTGTACAATGACCCGCACCTGTCTCACAAAACATCCAACGATAGGGTTACCCACTAACTAATGGTAGAGTAGCACTGTCTAAAGGAAAGAGGAAAAGAACAAGACCATTCGAGTAGGTAGACAGCTCATAGTTGCTTGCTCACAAAAACAAACAAAAACATTTTTTCACACATACACAAACTTTTTCCTAAATATTTTCAAAGACAAAAACACACTTTGTATACGTTCTTGCCGAAACGAGAAGCATTACAAAGTTCGCCGCACTAAGGCATCTTTTCAAAATACCTTTTCAAACACACAAACACAAGGTATTTTCAAATGAGCTAGCATCTAAGATCTCGTAGATAAACTACAGATGAAAAGAGTGCTAACACATTCCCTTTCCATAATCTACCTCCCTTACTCAGAAATAATCTCGAAGGTCTTTTTCTGTTATTTTCACCCTTTCCTTTGTTGGATAAAAGAAAAGTTGGTGGCGACTCTTGCTTACCGCACAATTTGCGATTACAAATGTAAACCAGTATAACAGTCGGTTCTGCCACTGTATTACAGGAACAATTTCCTTCAGCTTCTTCGTTGGACACCTATTGAGCATATACACAAAAGTAGCTACAACTTCTTCCCATAAGTTATGAGGTAGCTTCTTCTCTTTCAACATGCTTCTGATCATATCAAGCAAAGTATGATTTCTTCTTTCAGCAAGGCCATTGTGTTGGTTTATAAGGAGCAGCGACCTCATGCTCAATTCATCCTTATCACACAACTTCTAGAATTCTGTAGAGTTATACTCTCCTCCACCATCCGTTATGAGAATCTTCAGCTTCTGACCACTTTATTTTCAGCCTTTACCTTGAAATTCTGGAACTCGGTAAACACCTCATGTTTAAACTTGATGAGTGTTACCCACGTCATTCTTGTGAACTCATCCACAAAAGACACAAAATATCTATTTTCTCCAAGTGAAGGTTCTGGAAATGGTCCACACCGTCAGAATGCACTACTTCCAAAGCATGGTTTTGCTCTTGGGGCTACTTCTAACATAAATGGAAATCTGGGTTGCTTTCCTTTCATGCACACCTCACATGATTTCTCAGGCTTCACAATCTTCGGAACTCCAATACGAGCTTCTTAGAACTCAAATGCCACTAAGCTTCGGTAGTTAAAATTCCCCAACCTCTTATGCCACAACTTACTATCAGCTTCAACATTTTCTGAACTTAGACATTCTGCTTCTGTTGTCTCCACATTCACCTTGAATGTCACGTTGCTTCCTTGTTCTAATTGCATAATCAACTTCTAATTAGAATCATACAACTTTCAAGAGACTGTCCTTCATAATAATGAGAAATCTTTGTCAATGAGCTGACCCACACTCATCAGATTGCTCTTAATTCAAGGAACATACCAAACATCCTTGATCAGAACGGTCTTCCCATTCTTCACTTTAACTTTGATATTATCCATACCTTCTCCATTAAGGTACTTATCATCAACACATTTGATTTTTGTCCTCATTTTGGATGTCAAAATCTATCATCCATTGTTTGTTTCCATTCAAGTGATATTGAACAGCCAGTGTCATATACCACCAGTCTGCCAAACACTTTCCATCAGACTTAGAAGCCATCAATAGCACAGGTTCATCATTAGAATCTCCTTTGGCTATATTTGCTTCTTCTGACTCCTTCCCTTATTTGACCAGTAATCTTTAGCAAAATGGCCAAAGTGCTTACAACAATAACATTGAACCTTCTTCTTGTGAAACTTCTCTTTACCCTTTTGAGGTTTCTTCTCATCAGAAGTAGAAGTTTCTGACTTCTAGAATCTATCACCACACATATTCTTGGTTTCTAACAAGAATGATTTTGGTCTTTCTTGACAAAAGAAGCCTTCAGAGCCTGCTCAACTTCCCTCTCAGAAGTTCTTTTAGCCAGACGCAACTCATGCGCCTCTAAACTTCTTTGCAGCTCTTCTATTCTCATAGTTTCCATATTATTTAGAATGTTCAATTGCTACAACAATGTAATCAAATTGAGGAATAAGTAACATCAATATCTTCTCAATGATTACTTGTTCAGAAAGGGTTTCTCCACAAGCCTTCATTTCATTAGTGATCAGAATCACTCTAGAGACATACTCAGAAATCTTCTCATTGTTCTTCATGTTGAAATTCTCATATTGCTTTCGTAGGAACTGAAGCTTCACCCTTCTTCACTGATGCGTCACCATCATAACATCTGACCAGTATATCCCACGCGTCATTTTGACATCGTCGAATCTGCAATTTTCTCAAACACATTCTCATTCGCACACTGATGGATGAAGAACAACGCCTTCTCGATCTTTCTCTCTCTTTCCTCTCTGCGCATTTCTTTGCTCTTCCGTTGCGTTTTATGCAACTGGAACATAACCTTCGGTATTAAGCTCAAGAACATCTTGAGCACCGAACAACACATGCATCTGAATCATCTATTTGTTTCTAGTTCTTGCTATCAAAAAGAGGAAGTTTGGTACTCAGACTATCGTTTCCGTTCATCCTTAACCTAGTACAACTCACTCAAATCTCACAAGCACAGTGTTTCTCAATCCACATAATAAAAAAAAAATGTGATTCTGTTACAACTTTGTTCAAAGACTCAACATGAACCCAGGACCAAAATCAATCACACAAACGCTCACGTTTCACTCTTGTTTTCCTGTGGATCAGAACCGGAGCTCTGATATCAATTATTAGTGCACAAGAATAAATGATGAATAAAAAATAAATTTGAGAGAGCAAATAGAATGACGGTTTTAAAAGCTGTAAGAGAAATAAATATTATTGTTGTTTTATGATATTTACAACTAGTCTATTTATACACAAGAAAATGAATGTCACATAGACCCTAATTAGAACAGACTTAATGACTAAGTTATCAAAACATTTAGAAAATACTAAAATACCCTTTAATAGTTACATGTGACATAATATATAAATAGTCAAAAAGTGTGCTAACTTTATCTCTGTTTTTATTAATTTTGTCTAAAAATCGGCTATTAAATTAAAAACATACAGAAAATAGGGATTGAGTGTTCGGACGTGTGTTCGGACTCGCTGGACTATAAAACCGTCACTGAATTGGAACCTTGAATTTATGGTTAAATTGAAAGAGATCTTATCATCTTATTTAAAATATTATTAGTTATATATTACTTATTTAAATAGAACTAAAAATAATTTTAACAATATTTTAGTAATAATTATGCATAATCTCATTTTCGTATATACTAGTGTTCAATATGCGGCGTGCAGGTATGCGTGAATAACATCAACGCAGAATCATATATAACTAATAAGTGAGAGAAAGGATCGGGTTGTATTTGTACTGCATGAGAAATAAAAAAGAGAAAGAGAGGATTGAAGTTAATTATAGTATTAAATAAAGAAAAAGTCTCATATTGATTAGAAAAAGAGAATAATTAATACTTTATAAGTGAGAGAATTCACACACCTAATACCTTAATATTTTAGATAAATATGTGGTGTTGTTTCTCACAAAAGTATGTCCCAAATAAAAAAAAGTATGAGAAAAGAGAGCTTTCACACGAAGGAGACTATTGTAGACTCACATTTGAAAGAGAGTGGTGATGTGAGGAAGAAATTCCACGTTAATTAGAAAATAGAAGAAAGTGAGAAAACTCACACACTTAACATCTTAAAATTTTTAAATGGATATGCAGTGTGGTCTCTTAAAGAATACTTCATCGAAATTACCCCTAACAAATTAGTTGTATGGTTGGATATGAATATTGGAATGGCATTTCTATTATTGTTATAAAGTGATTCAGAAACAGATGAAAAAGAGTTGATAATAGAGATGGGCAATAGGTCATGAATAAGGAATCAATTCCTCCATAATGTCATTTTTTAACAGCACACACTACATTGAGTCTTCCCATTTCCTAGTGAGGGCTTATTTGCATGTTGAATGACTCTCAAGTTATTTAAGGTGGGGTTCAGGGGTTATATGGATTCTGCTGCAGTGTGCCACATATATATGAGCTTCCCCTCATAACACCTCATACCTTGGATATGTTCTGCAATAATGCACTAGAATCCTTTAAAGAAGGGGCAAAAGAGGGCTTTTGTATCAAAAAGGAAAAGGGAAGGGAAGAGGGGAACAAGCACCATTTTTCCCACCTATACAAAATTACAAGTCCACTTCTTTTCCACTAACTAAAACATTTTACAAAAAGTTCCAAAACTAAGATATGGACCACGACACAAAAATCTTTGATGCCTCTTGGGACCGTATGTTTTCAAAACTAGACCAAAATGGTTGAATTAAGAGTTAAGAATAATCAATGTTTAATCTCCTTGTCTCTCAAATTTTTTTTTATTTGTAATAATTTTTATTAATTGTATTGTCAGATTTTGGTTATATATAAATTTACATTGCGACAATCGTAATCAAAGTCATATCATCTTTACCAATTAAAATCGAGAAAACTTTTCCGCAACCGCAATACGAATGTTATCGTTTATATATATATATATATAATATATATATATATATATATATATATATAATATATATATATATATATATATATAATATTTATATATATATATATATATATATATATATATATATATATATATATATATATATATATATATATATAAAACGGTCGCATTGCGGTTACATAAAAGTTTTCTCGATTTCAATTGATAAAAATGATATGACCTTAGTTGCGGTTGTCGCGGTGTGAATTTATTATAATTTATTCTTTAATATAAAAAACAGTAATAACAAATCAATATCGGTATTTGTCAAAACCGTTTTATCGCAGCAGTATTCATAATCATAGAAAATATGAAGTCAACAAATTTAATTTGGGGAGAGGGGGGCAAAACTTTATATAAAAATACTTTCTCTAATTATAAAACTTTTGCATTTTTTTCGTCCTTTAATATAATATTTTTTATAAATTTTAAATATATTAAGTAATATTTATAAAAAATATCTCTTATTAAAACCATTAATTTATTTTGAAAAAAATAAAAAAAAAAAAAAAAAAAAAAAAATATATATATATATATATATATATATATATATATATATATATATATATATATATATATATATATATATATATATATATATATATATATATATAAATATATATATATATATATATATATATATATATATATATATATATATATATATATATATATATAACAAATCAATATCGATATTTGTCAAAACCGTTTTATCGCAGCAGTATTCATAATCATAGAAAATATTGAAGTCAACAAATTTAATTTGGGGAGAGGGGGGCAAAACTTTATATAAAAATACTTTCTCTAATTATAAACTTTTGTATTTTTTTCGTCCTTTAATATAATATTTTTTATAAATTTTTAATATATTAAGTAATATTTTAAAAAAATATCTCTTATTAAAACCATTAATTTATTTTGAAAAAAAAAAAATATATATATATATATATATATATATATATATATATATATATATATATATATATATATATATATATATATATATATATATATATATATATATATATATATATACTATATATATATATATATATATATATATATATATATATATATATATATATATATATAAATTATATATATATATATATATATATATATATATATATATATATATATATATATATAAATAATTTTTTGATAATATATATTCACAAAAAATATGACAATTATACTAATAATTTTTGATAATATACGTAATATTTGGTTGAGAGTCTTTTAAATAAGAATTGAGGGAGTACATGTATGTTTTAAATTTAATTGGTAGTTAGTTATTTAGAAATTAAATAGTTTTGTGTTTTTTTTTAAATTTTTCTTGAAAAGAAGTTTGTTAATGATTTTTTTTTGTATTAACATACAATTTATGTAAAGAAAAAAAAAAATAATAGTTAATATGTTAAATTATTATGATTTATAGTATATATATAACAGTCTAATATACTATAGATGGTAAGTAGTTTAAATGTTGCTCATGTTATTTTAAATTTGTCAAAAAGTTACATATTGGAAATGTAGTTGGCATTGCATTTGAAATTTCAAGTGGGGGGCACATGCCCACATAATTGAAAGTTTCAGAAGAGTTAATATATTGTTATATGGAAGGATAAAATTACACATTAAAAATACATTATATTTTTTTAAATCTAAAAAATTTATTAAGTGATGATTGGGAAAGTGAATATATTTGTATTATAAAAACAAAATTTAGACAAAACATATGAAACAGAAAAACTATTTGTTTTTTCCCTCGAGTTTGTAGTAAACTATATTAGTATAATTGAAGTAAATGTCATTGTAAATCAGAAGTTTATAAATAATAATAAATTTGGAAATAGTATGGTCCGTTGGATGGTCCGATTATATAATGATGTGAAAAGTAATTGGAAAATTGATGTGGTCATTGATTGAAGAGTCATAATATTATTCAATCTAATAAGTTCTCATGCACTTGTTGAAGAATCATTTATTAAATCTATAAAATTAATTACAAGACCACTTATCATGAGATTCAAACTCTCAAGTTCTACCCGGGACATGAGTTTTGTATGTTGCAACATTGATTCGCATCAGGTCAACAAGTTATCACACCTGTTCTTCCTTACAATTAGTTTTTGATCAAGTACCAAATATTTCCATCTTAGAATTTTAAGATGCACAGTGTATGGTCTAATTTCTCTACCATACCGTATTAAGATGAATCCTCAAAGGAGGTTGAGATTATATGTTGAATATGAATCTTTATCTATTATAAAGTACCTTACTAATAATAGGAGATTTATTCACGTCTCAATTTGCATATTGTCATTTGATGAATCAAATTTTCCATCATTAGGGAGAGAATAAGAAGCTGAAAAAAGAGATCAGTTGAAATGAATTATCATTGTCTCATTTTGATCCTAGAACAAAATAATGTGAACTAGAAGTTCAAAAGATAATTCACTTTAAAATTTTAGCAAATCAATTACCAAATGCTATCACTAATATATAAAGTGGGACTGAATCATATATACCAGTAGCTAATGCTCCAATAAAAATGAATGTCCCTGTTGGACAATCTAACAAGTCTCAACCACGCATAAGAATAAAGATGGCCTGAGTAAGGATATAGAAAATTTAAAAGAGTCTTCATACATAATAAACATTTTAGCTCCTCAAGAGACTGAATAGGTACTTAAAATTTATGAAAATAATAAAAAGATATCGATACATTATGTCCATAATGAAATTCGACACTGACAATATTTTTGCATACAATATAACATTATTGTGATAAATGACAAAGATGATCATGAACAAACGTCTATAAAAAATTATATACAAAGTGAGAATTGACAAAATGAAAAGATACAATTGAAGCAAAATTAAATTTGTATGAAAAATGACTAAAAACACAAGATGGGGGGGGGGGGGGGGGGGGAGCTGAATTGTGTGAGATTGAAAAAATAATGTCCAATTAAAAGTTCTTGATAAAAACAATTGTTTAAAATAATTTTGCAAACCAAACAAAGAAAAGACAACGAAATAATAAATAAACATAAATCAGGGTGAACGGGAGATGGAAAGACAACATAAACAAATAGATAGCAAAAATGCAAAGAGATAAGGATGTAAAGAATTACACCGGAGATTTATAGAGTTTCGGCCTTACCACTTGGCCTACTACTCTCAAGAATTTCTTCTTGAGATTTTCCATAATAGATGGATCTTTTTCATAGGATATGCCCATGAACTTTCTTACAATCAAATTGGAGTCTTACACTAGCTATCATCCAAACCAAAAACGAGATTTTATATAAGGCTAATCTCAAAACCAAAACAGAGTTTTTTACAGAAGGATAAAAACACGAACGAAATAGAGATTTCATCAGAAAATCTCACGAATCAAATGAGAGGAGCTTTTAAATTGGGTTAAGCTCACAAACCAAACAAATATTTTCAAGGAGAAACTCATGAATCAAATGAGATTTTTTTTGGCTTAACTCATAAAAAAACAACTTCACACAAGAGATATTATACGAAAGATAAAAAATTCTTGGATAAATTACAATAATACTTGTAGCACCAGAACAAAAAAAATCTCCTAATGATATTTTTTACTTTAAAAGCACTAATGCAATTTAGATAAAAAGAAATGAGAGAGAGAGAGAGAGAGAGAGAGAGAGAGAGAGAGAGAGAGAGAGAGAGAGAGAGAGAGAGAGAGAGAGAGAGAGAGAGAGAGAGAGAATATAATAAAATATATTTTCTAGTGTATTTTGAAAGTGATGAGAACCCCCTATTAATAGGTAAAAAATCGGACTCAAAAAAGAAAAATGATCCATGCGCCTTTTAGTGTCATAGTCGATTATGCCATATGGTTAATCAATTATGAGGTTCAAACATATGACAACCATAATTCCCAAAAAGGAAAACTTCAAATGGCTAGTGTTTTAATCGATTAGGAGTGTTATTAATTGATTAAGAAGATTTAAACCTTACTTTAATTGATTGGATAAGCCCTCCTAATTCATTAGGTAGTGTGTAAAAGCTACCTAAATGTTTAGGAACATCCTTGATCAATCCCACAAGCATGTTGATGGTTCCTCAAAAGGTTTTAATGTATTTTTAGAAAATTTAAAGAGGTTAAAACACTTTTAGGCGAGTCTATATGTTTCCTTAGTAATTTAAGAATTACTTTAATAATATTAAAATACTCTGATCAATCAGACATAGATCAAGCAAGCTTCACACTTCCTCTCTTTCATAATATCTAAAGCTTCAAGATCCCTTTCTAGATTCACCATTAATTCTATAATTCATATGGGACTTGACTTATTCTATTTGATGATGCTTGATAAGGCTACGTGATAGATACCATCATCATGGATTGTTTGACTATAGACCATCAAAGATTCCATCAAACTCCTGTTGACATTGGGTGTTGTCCTTAAAAAGACTGGCTTTTGCATCTTGATCTCATAAACGAGAACATATTGATCATTTTGATCTTGACGAATGAAGACTTTACATTATAATGATTTCATTATTAAACCAATGTGAATATAAGATTGTTGCATAGAATGTACCTGCAAGCACATATATCCAAATTCTCTCCCTTTTTGATGACGATAACACATGTTTTAGGGAGGTAGAACAAACAAAAAATAGATAACTGTTTGGAGTGTCCAAAATAATAAAAACATTAGATTAAAAGGAAAAAAATATTTTCCTTTGACATTATTAAAAGGCAAAAATAATAAACAGACGGAGAAGAAAATCCAACACATAGATTAATATATTCAAAGACGGAGAAAATCAAGATAGTTAATCAAAGGAATGATGCATTAATAATAAACAAAAAACATGATTCTGTTAGACAACGACATATTATCTAGAGAGAGGAGGTGAATAGATCACTAAGAAAAAATTCCATAAATTTTTGCATTTTTTTTTATAAAATTGTTTAACAAAAGAGTGCAAGTGGAAGGTTTTCAAAGTGAGTCGTCTATACGAACCAAGTTATTTGAAGTAAGATATGCAAATATAAATTTCAACATGGAATGACAATAATAAATTGGAATTGATATACTTCAATCAAATAATAACTTATTTAACATTTATAGCAAGTTACTAACAACACTATTTCCAATGATAACAAGCCAAAGAATAAACTGAACAATTTATCGAACACTTGGTGTGCAGTAGAATTTTCAGAATTTTCCTTCGAGTCGAACAAGCTAAACAATTTTTCAAACACTTGGTGTGCAATCAAAGTTTCTGAATTTTCCTTTGTGTTATGTTTATATGAAAAATCACTCATAATCAAACGTGATTATAAGCAAATCAACCCTTACTTCAAAACAAAAATAGTTCCGGAAAATTCCTACGCATCGATAGATTATTCAATGCTATTTGACAAATTGATGTTTGAAAATTAAATCAAGTAAAACTGTAAAAGAAAAGAGACACAAGAATTTGTATTCACAATTCCCCACTTTCTTCCTCGCGTGTGGGTACGTCCGCGCCTAGTTCCAATGAAATTAGGACAATTCTTACTATGCAAAATGTTGATACAAGAGAAGTGTTCAAGAGCAACTTCATGAAACCTAATGCTTGTTTTTTATTCAACCTCTTTCTCTTACTTTGATCTAGATAAAGACAAATACACAATATATCCCAATTTACTTGTTGATATTGCTACTCCTTTGTGTTCATTATCAACAAAGTTTCCGCACACGATCAATTGTACCTATTGCATCACAAGACTTAAATTTTGAACTTTTGTTCTCTTGCTAATTCCTTTGGATTATTTATCTCCAAAGGATCCCTTGAGTTCTTTATCTCCACATGACTTTACTTGGCCACAATCCTCTTTTGAATGTCTTGCACGAAAACCCCTAAATTAATCAACGATCTTGGAGGACAAGCCCACGGTTTTTTCGAAAGAAGACCCCTATAAATCTCAACTCAATATTCTCGGCTACACAAGCACCTAATTGGACGTTATCAAACCTCGTCTAGATGTCACCCCAACAAAAGATCGTTATAATGGTTTGTTAGTGTGTCTACACATGTTGGAGGTTGGAAGAGAATAATAATTGTAGGAAATTTTTATGGTATCATCAAGTTAGAATGATGCATGAAATATGTATTTATAGTTATGGAAATATTGGGGGCAAAAGAAGGAAATTTGGAATTAAAAGAAAACAAAAAATTTGACCCTTAAAATAGTATGAGTCGACCTGTAGCTTGGATGAGCCGACCCATAGTGTTAATTTTAACATGAGGCAGCCTAAAATAACCTGTGAGCCGGCCTGACCTAGCTAGAATAAAACAACTTATCTAAGGCAGCACATGAGCTGGCCTGAAGAGTTTCATGAGCCGGCCTGACCAAGACAGAGCAAAAACTGCTTATTTAGAGCAGTACATGAGTCGACATGTAATGACTTATGAGCTGGCTTGTAAATGCATTTTTAGTGCAAAAAATGATTTTTTAAGACTGGGTCAGTTTTGATTATGTTTCCAATTATTCCTAAGACCTCTAAATGCATAGGGTTCCACCCAAACTCATAGATACCATACAATATACAAAAATCTTATATTCCTATAGTTTTACATCATGCAAAACACATCTTGAGATAAGTTGCACTCACATACTCCCTTTTTCTGATGATGGCAATACTGCGACCATAATGACATTTCATGTTTATTTGACGCTCCCCCTGACTATGTGCTTCCCAACTTCATCTAGCATACCCTTCTACCCCTTTGATAACATCAAAAAGAGAACAAGCATATCATTAGAAGTATCGTAGTATTCCATAACAATCAATATATCACACAGAGGCCATTTTTTTTGCAAAATAAGAGCGTGCACTCACATACACCCATATATATATGGAATGATACTAGATTTAAGATGATATAGATAGAAGACAAAGCACAATATCCATCAACACATAACAGGAAGAAATGCACCAAGTGTTATTACAACACACAAGATAAATGGTTCAACAAAATATAAAAGACAATGATATGAAACACCTGAATCAAAGGAAATAACACTAAGACGATTCACTATATCAACAACCACCATATCCACCATCACGCCTCTGATAGGTTCGTCCACCTCTACACATAGTGTCATAAAATGTTGATGACTCCTCATGATGCTCCGTAGCATTAATGTGTAGACTGTTGATTCTGAGTTGAACATCTGAATTACTTCTTTGGATGTCCTCAAAAATCAACTTGAACTGTTTAGTGGAAGCGAACCCGAATATCTCAAAGTTTGTGTTCTGAGCATTAATCCTCTCATTTATCAATCTAAATTTCTCATTTTGAGCAGTCTGAAAATTAGCCCGTCAATGTAATTCTTCTTCACATCACTGATTTTATTGCAGCTACATGTTTTGGAGCATCGAGATAACTTCATAATTATTCCTTGCATCATATTCATACATGTTTCCCTGGGAGCCAGATCCATAATCATAAGTTCATGCTTCATATACTCTATAATTTTCATCCTGTGCAGTCCAAGAGTTATCTTGCCACTTTCCATCCCAGTGTTTCTCATAGTTGTCTTGATGAGCTGTAGTAGCTCTCAACCAAGCTTCATCAACAGCATAATCAGCATATAACATATGAACATCCTCTTGTGCATCACTCCCAATCTCCCCAGCTTCATAATGCATATGATCCTCAACATTATTAATAAATTCACCAGGATCATCATAATTGTAAAGTTTCCTTCTTGAGCCTGCTTCCAAGAAATAATATACCTTTCTTACAGGATTCCAATAATATCTCAAGTTGGTCATGGTTCTTTTTGAAAATTCAAGATTTACAGTAGGAGATATGTATGCCAAGTTTTGGAGATCAATATCGAAGTTGTTGATAATGTTGGAAATCATGGAGGGATAAGCGAATGCAATCCCTTTGTTGAAATCTTGGATTCTAAACATCCTAGCTATAATATAATATGATCAATTAATCTTGATTTTGTTGAGGAGAAGGTGGACAAGATGTACCTCAGCCATGTCAACTCTTGAAAAACCTCTACTCTTAGGACGCAAAATGTAAGAGACAAGCCAGTGCATTAAGCGAGGCAACCTCTTAAGACATCCAGTTATGATCGGTTCATTGTTGTTATCGTCCCTAGGTGCTTTAGTTTCTCATTGGAGTGAATTCTCCATTTGAAATCAGAATGATAGCTTGTGTCATTGACCATAGGATCATTTCCTATATTTATGCCCAAAACAGATTTCCATATATCTCTAGTAAAATGGAAAGACTTACTTCCAATATTGAAGATGAACTCGGTTTTGAAATGTTTTGTCAGTCCGACATAAAACACACTGTGATACGATGGGAGAAATAACTGGGGTGTTTTAAGTTTTATTGCAATTGTTACGGATAGCAAGAGTCTCCACCGACTTTTCTTTTAACCAATAAAGGAAAGGGAGAAAATAACAAGAAAGACCTTTTGAGAGTTTTCTTGAGTTCGGGGGGTAGGTTATGAAAAGGGAAGGTGTTAGAACCCTTTTCATCTGTAGTTATGTACGGGATCTTAGTTGCTAGCTCACTTTTAAATGCTTTATAAATGTGTTTGTGTTTGTTTGAAAGTATTTTTTTTAAAAGTGTCATCGTTTAGGCGAATTTGTAATGATTCTCGTTTCGGAAAAAACGTATACAAAACGTTAACTTTTGAAAATATTTCAAGAAGGTGTTGGTGTGTTTTGAAAGATGTTTTATTTTGAGATGTTTGTGAGCAAGAAACTATGAATGTTCTACCTACTCAAAATAAAGTCTTTGTTCTTTTCCTCCTCCTTTAGATATTGTTATCTTACCATTAGTTAGTAAGGAATCATATCATTAGAAGTGAAGGGACGTGCATGGGTTGTCGTATAGTCATAGAAGGCAACATTGTAGGATGCTTTAGAAATTATCGTAGGGACTAAGATCTTTTACCGAAGGCAACATCGAAGGGTCATCGAGGAACTACGATATTGTAATCGAGGGTCTTTGCTAAAACATTCCATGTTCGAGGGACATGCTTGTTTTATCTGAGGCAACAAGTGTGGATTACCCTATAGGTGCAAGTGTACAAAGTGTTTTTGTTTTCATACATTTTTGTCTTGATTAGGGTTGTCTAGTATTGATTTTAAGATCTTGTCATACAAACCTTGATTACTAACAATATATGGAAAGTGATAAATTGCGAAATTTAAAAGTCTTACGTTGTTACAATACTTTGAGGGATGGGGGATACAAATTTACAAATGGGGATGACAAGTAAAAATAAACCCTAATTATTTATTACAAGGCTTTGACAATTATATAATTTAATGCAAAATAATGTACAGAGGAATGTAAAAGAGAAAAGAAATTGTTCTTTTTTAGAGTTTTTTGATAGAAAAGGTTTTTGTAGTTGATTTGATTGAAGAACAAACCTAGGTCTAAGTTAACATAAAAATAAAAATAATTGTTTAGGAAAACACTTTTTTATGTCTCATTTTAGAAAAACGATTTTATAGTGTTAGGTCATCTCCAAGCAAGGCAATATGTCCAAAGATAAACTAAAGAACTCAAAATTAGGAAATTTGGTGCCTGAGCTGACACGGGCTGTGTCAGTCCCTGCCCTACATTTTTGTTAAGTTTTCTAACCCAGCTGAACGGACACGGGCCGTGTCGTGTGACACAAGCACCCGTGTCAGTCCCTGGCTTTCCTTTTTGCTAAGTTATGGCTTTGATTTATCTTGTTGTATCTTTTGAAAGAAAAATCAAATGATGTATGGATAAAGATATTATAGTTTGAGAAAGTTTACCTCTTGAAGTGAAAACTTTAGAACACGCACATACGTTTCCGGGTGCAAAGTGGTGATTGATTGAGCTCCTTTGGACCTTCTTGAGGTTGTTCCAACTCTTACTTTGTGCTAAAAGTTGCTTAATCACTCCGACCAAGTCAAGTTTCAAAGTACCGTTTTTGAGTTTGGAAGATGGTGATAATGATTTTATAGAAGTTGTTATTGTGTTTGAACAACTTCTATATGATGTATGTGAAGTCTTTGAATGTTGTTTTTTGGGAAAAACTTACAAGGTGTGAGAGGTTCAAAGATTTGGACTTCAAAGCTCAAAAATGAAGGTTTTATGGACAGTTTTGGGTTTTTGAGAGTATATGAGTTTTTGAGGGTTTGTTCATCTCTTTTATCTTGCAAAATGATCTCTCTATTTATAGGCAAGAGGTTTTAAGACAAGGGTTGATCAGATTTTCAAAATCACATGTTGTGGCTAGGCTGGGTTGTAAGTGAGAGCTTATGACTTTTCATAGTTCCAATGTGGGCATGGCCTCTCTTTTAGGAGTGATTTGCAGGTTGTAGATGGTTACTTCTTGCTTTGACATTATGTATATTCAGAAGAAACCATTGAGAGGCTCAAGGAGTTGACATTGTGATTAAAGCATGCTTTTCAAGAATGACAATGGTGCCTTTGTGCAAAAAATGGAAAGATCACTTGGACAATGCTTAAACCAAATGGACCATAGCTCAAAAGTTTGTGTAAGCATAAAATTATGGTGAGATTTGCAATTTAGAAGATCTGCAATACAAGATTATGAAGCATAGCATGTAGATTATTAGATTATGTGTTCTTCAACAAAATGACTTGTAATTGAAGAATAGATGCCCAACTTCATGCCTTTGAATATCTTAGCTCAAGTATGATAAATTCATGCTCTTGGATGCTTTAGAAAGCTTGAAACACTGTCTACAACTTTCATGTTGACTACTTTGGCTAAATCAAACTAGAACTTGATGAAAATTGGCCAAGAAGTTGAGATAAAAACTGTTGAAAATTTCTCTAAGTGTTAGATAAAATATCATGACTTCACGGGCTTATATCTTCAAATCTAAGCATTTTTTGGATATTAACCCTCTAAAAAAAAGTTGAAGAATTCATCAAGATCTACAACTTTCATGATGAAAGTTTTCTTTGAATCATCTTGCATCTTGGTAAAAAAATGTCATGAAGTAATGAAATTATCAAGTATAAAAACACTTAAAAAATTTCTAAGTATTGAAAACTTTAACTTTTTATTGACTTTCTTGATTTTCTTGATTTTCTTGATTCTTGATGATCAAGTTTTATATTTTTGAAGGTCTTGATGAATTTTGATTTTTGAAATTCAATGTTGACCAAAAAGTCAAAATTTGACATTTTTGTGTATCGGTTGACTTTTCGCCAGTTGATCCAAATTTCAACTATCAATTCATTAATCTTGAGAAATGATTTGAGCCATGAAGTTAGGTCAATATGTTGTGTTTGAGTCCTTGAGATTATGCTTTAAGCCATCAGGTCACGTATTAGGTCAAAAGTAAGTAATCAGCCATTCTTAGTCAAAACCCTAATTTGGAAACTCAGTGCTTTGGAGGTGAGCTTGTCGGATCAAATTCTTGAGAACCCTTGAGCATTTGAGATCTTTGGTGAGAAATGCTTGAGAAAAGAGAGGGAAAATTTTGGGGTACAACAGCTGCCCCTATTCAATCTTCTTAGACCTGAAGAGTTTGATTGGTATGTTCGCCATTCGTAACTTGAAGGTGGAAGATGATTGAACACTAAAGTGCCCAGAAATTTTCACTCGCTGGTGCGTGAAGTAATGATGTTGGTTGATTGTGTCGGGAATCGGCTTAGGGTTTCCATTTGGAGAGGTGATAAATAGTTATCAGAGATGGTCTTATAGATGCCTATCCAAAGTAACCTTTGATAGAGATTGGAAGAAGTATCAAAATAAATCTTTGGTCGATTTATACTGAAACAACAGATGTCTGTATTTGTCTTTGACTGGATAAGAATCAGAATAAATCTTAGGGTCGATTTAACTAAAACAGAGAAAGTGTCTAATGGAAAAAATCAGGATAAATCATTAGTCGATTTAAACTGAACCAGCAGAGGTCTACTGAGAGAAGTATCAGAATAAATCTTTGGTCAATTTAATCTGAATGATATGCTGGAATGGACACGTGTTAAGCCGCGTCCGGAAATGTATTAGAAGGAACCCGTGCAGGATTGCTTCAGGATGAGCCCGTGTGAAGCCGCATCCGGAAATACATTAGAAGGAACCCGTGTAAGATTTCTTCGGGATAAGCCCATGTGAAGCTTCATTTGGAAATACATTAGAAGGAACCCGTGTAAGATTGCTTCAGGATGAGCTTGTGTGAAGCTGCATTTTAGAAGGAACCCATGTAAGATTGCTTCAGGATTAGCCCGTGTGAAGTTGCATTTGGAAAGTATATGGGAAGGAACCCGTGTAAGATTGTTTCAGGATGAGCCCATGTGAAGCTGCATTTGGAAATACATTAGAAGGAGCCCGTGTAAGATTGCTTCAGGGTGAGCCCGTGTGAAGCTGCATCTGGAAATGTGTATGAGAAGGAAACTGTGTAAGATTTCTTCAGGATGAGTCCGTGTGAAGCTGCATTTGGAAAGTATATGGGAAGGAACCCGTGTAATATTTCTTCAGTATGAGCCTATGTGAAGCTGCATCTGGAAATTTATGAGAAAGAACCCGTGTAAGATTTCTTCAGGATGAGCCCATGTGAAGTTGCATCTGGAGATGTGTATGAGAAGGAACCTGTGTAAGATTTCTTCAGGATGAGCCCGTGTGAAGTTGTATTTGGAAAGTATTAGAAGGAACCCATGTAAGATTTCTTTAGGATGAGCCCGTGTGAAGCTGCATTTGGAGATGTGTATGAGAAGGAACCCGTGTAAGATTTCTCCAGGATGAGCCCGTGTGAAGCTGCATTTGAAAAATATGAGAAGGGGCATGGGTAAGGGTGCTTTGTCTGGTCGTGTAGATAGTTGCTCAGTCTTGTTTCAGGAATCAATCTGGCACTATTGAAAATTGTTGATGATATTTATCTGTTGGTTGATCTTTCCTAAAAAGGTAAAGAGTTAGTTGTATGCAATGTCGTGATGTATGAAATGCATTACATAATGATGTTCTAAAAAATGAGGTTGTGATATATGCGCTTCGTATGCATATGCTATGATGTATGAATGTGAAATGTTGTTGAAGTGTATCTGTGTCTGGGAAAATAAATCCTTGACTATTGTTGTGGATGAAGAGTATGTGTATCTTTAAATTCGTCTTCAATACTTCAGTTGGGGATTCATGTTTGCTGTTTGAGGAAACTCTGCAGGGGATGTTGATTTCTGCTTGGGGAGTAGAGTTCAGGAACCTTAGTCGTTCGTTGCTCTACTGGGGAATTTAATTCTTATATACCCGGACTAGGGGTAAAAGAGATTATTCAACTTCCGATTTGTCTGGATCAAGTAAAGTTAACTGGTATTCTGGTTGGACTCCAGGTTTTGCAGCAACTTTCTGGGGATAGTATCAACTCTACTGAAGAAGAGGAGTTATGTCAGTGATGTGTAGTAGTATGAAGAATAGACTCAAGCTGGGGAGATTGTAGTCTGTTGGGGAAATAAACCCTGTTGAGGATTATATTCTGGCGATTTCACTAGGGAAACAAGTTCTTCTGGGGAAGTTGAAATATATGAAGAACTTCGCGAGGTTTATTTTTAAGTTTTGGAGGACCAAACTCGGTTGGGGAATGCCATTAAATCCAAGTCTTGATTATATTTGAGGATGTATTGAATTGGTATTAGAAGGACAATCCATATTTGGATCGTATCTGAACTGTATCTGCAAGAGAGTTTAGAATGGGCGTCGGAATGAATCGTTATTTAGATTGTATATATACTGTATCAGAAAGAGAATCTAGAATGAGTGTCAGAATGAATCTGTATTTAGATTGTATCTAAACTGTATCTAGAAGAGAAAAAACTGTTGGCAATTTCCATCTATTTGGGAACTGGCATGATATGTGCTTTCGTTAGGAGACGATCAGACTCCTCTATCCGCTGGTGAGTTTGACTATGTCATCGGTTAGAGAATGTCCCACTTTTGTTTGAAGATGCTTCTGCGCTTGTCAAGGATAGCCTTGTGGGGGATGTATCTTGTGAAGATTACTTTATGGGAATAATCCATGGAGGTGGTCCTGGCGACTTCACTGGGGATCACCTTATGAAAGAGGCTCTGTGGGAATTTATAGACAGCTTGAATTTTGTCTTATCTCCTAGAGTCCTTAGTAAATGCTGATCAAAGTGAAAAATATCTTACTGATAGACAAGTGATGAGATAACGAGACATAGTCGTATGCTTTAATCCCTAACTTTTTCCTGGACCTTTCTTTCAAGTTTCAGTCCACCAGGATACCCTTTTTTGCCCAAGCCGCCTTTTTCAGGTTTTCGACTTGCCGAGTGTACAATCTTTTATATGTATATCCCTAATTTTTTCCCGAACCCTTTTGGTTCGTCGAGATGCCCTTACTTTTGCCTAGGCATGTCAACCTAGCGGATTTCTTTTGTGCTTAGTATCTTTCGACTATGTCCATATTCATAGGGTGTGGAGAGCTGTCACTATCTATGGTAGCAAGTGTTGTAGCACTGCCATAAGATGTTTGCTTGGTCGTACGTGACCCTTTACTGGAATTCATGTTCAATGCCCTAAGTGATTTCAATGGAGACCTGCACATGGCTATTCAGGACTTTATGAGAGATTTCTTGGAATCTCGACTTGACTGCCACAAATGAGTTGGACAATAACATGTCACGCCCCCTTGATTATGGGAGATTTGTCATTGGAAGTATCTTTCCGTTTGAAGTGATTTTGTTCATTGAGAGAATTTCTGTTTATTGGATATTCGTCGCTCGAATTTCTCTACTGTCAAACAATTAGTTATATGCAAATAGTGGTATTAAAACAATGCAACGCTTATGCCTGTCTTGAATATTTTTGAAAAATTGCATTTTTTAACAAGCAACAATATTTTGTAAGAATATGAATTCAACTCAAAATTTACAGTAAGCCTTACAGGAGTCAGGATACCTTTTGTAACAGTATACTTTCGAACTAACATATGCTTCAATTAGGACTTTTAAAGGGTTGTAAGGTGGCCTGGTTCACGATTTAAGAAATAAAGGATAAGACTCAAAGTTTATTTGTACCCACATGTTATTCATGATGTTTTTCAGCCCTATACTCAGTTAATTGTGTGTTTATCTCCCAATAGAATTTGGAATGATATTTTGGTGATGGTTTGGATACTGGAAGTTTATTTGAGAAAGCAGTCATTTTTACAATATTTTTCTGTTGTTGAGGATTTGTAACGACCTCCTTTTTCGATTTATTATCCCTAATTTTTGCCTGACTGTTTTAGTTTTGAGACTACAGTCAGCGGGATGCTCCGGTTTTTCTTAAGTCTCCTTCATAGGTTTTGACTCAGTGGGCTTTTCTTTTGAGATATAATGACTTCTTATCTTACAGGGAACCATCGCCGTCTTTTTTTATTCAGAACAATGTTTTTGACGTCATTCGTTGTGTACGAAGTGAAAGCTTGCGACTGAACTGAGAAACTACCATGCCCTAGGTTATGATTAGAGGTTTTAATTTGTGCGAAAAGAAAACTCCTACTTCTTACGCTCAAAAGGGGTTGACTAAGGATTGTCTTCCTTATAACTCCACTGTTTAGGGTTTGAAACAACGCATGTACATCGTCAACAATGTCTGTTCAAAAGCACACTGTAGGGATTAGGGTATTATTTTCGTCATCCTCCCTCTAAAAGCTTATATCTTGTAATCGAGAGTTGAATATCATACAGAAAAAAAGAGTAAAAGCATAATTTTAGTATAGTGAAAACGAATGGATTAACTCAAGACAAACACATGCAATGAATTAATGAAAACAAAGTTTGACATAATAGATAAGTGTTCGAACAAACAAAAGAAATTACAACTGAAAATTCAAAATGAACTAGGCACTCTCAATGATTTGGCATGAGAGCAGTGATCACGTTGGGAGTCTCAGGAGGGCCGAATTCAATCTCCTTGGCGTCAATCATATTTTGAATCTTGTATTTCAGCACCCAACAATCGTTAGTATCATACCCAGGTCTGCCGGAATGATAGGTACATCTTGCATCGGGATTATAGTTAGGAGAAGAAGTTTTGAGATTTGGATGAGGTCCTATCAACGTAATCAGATTCATCCTCAACATGTGTTGCAATTCCTGAGACAGTGGTATGTTGATTTTGGTAAATTGTCTCTTGGGCTCATCTTGTCTTTGCTGATTTTGCCATTGTTGTTATCACACTGATGCAGGATTAGAGATCGGGACTACCCCCACAGATTGGTCGTGGTTACTCTTGTTACGACCCTTTTAGCCGTACACAACATTGGACTCTTTCTTCCCATTGTATGGCTTCTTCTGAGTATCGGAAGATGCAACCACTTGGATCTTTCCACTTCTAATTCCATTTTCAACTTGCTCCCCAGTTAGAATCAGCTCAGTGAACCCGGCTGAAGAGCTTCCGATTAGGTGATTTAAGAAAGGTCTTGTCAAAGTTCCCATAAAGATATCAACCAGCTCCCTATTAGACAAAGGGGGTTGAACCCTTCCGGCTAGGTCCCTCCACTTTTGGGCATACTCCTTAAATCCTTCGTTTGAGCCCATAGTCATATTCTGCAACTGCACATGAGTTGGTGCAAGATCACCATTGTATTGGTACTGCTTGTAGAAAGCAGTAGCTAGATCCTCCCAGGTGTGGATATTAGTCCCCTCAAGTTGATAGAAGCACTCCAACTCCGTTCTAGATAAGCTTTCTTGGAAAAAGTGAACCCATAACTTTTGATCAGTGGTGTGTGACTGAATCTTGCAGAGGTAAGATCTTAGATGAAGCTTCAGACAAGAGACCCCATCGTACTTGGAAAAGGCAATGATCTTGAATTTGTGGGGAATGACTACCCCAGGAACCAACCCTAAATCTCCAAAGTCTAGACCAGGTAGTGCTTTGATTTCCACAGCCTTAAGTCAGTCTTCAAGTTGTTTGTATTTTGCATCCGTCGGTTGATACTGCTCCTCAGAATAGTCTTTGTCCTCAGTAGCTTTGTTATTTCCACCCCTAGCTCTAGTGCTTCTAGATTCATCTTCTTGATTGTCTTCTTCCTCATAAGAAGCATCTTCTATTTTAGCTAGTTAGGCAGGCCCCTTGAACCTTCTTCCCATGTTGAGGATGGCAACCCTCTTCTTAGTCTTCTTCTTGGTGACAGTGAGTGCCACCATTTCTTGTTGTCCCTTAACTAAGTTAAAGAGAGTCTCTTAGAACTGAGCGTGTTGAGCCTGCAGGTCCTTAACGGTTTGTTCTAGAGCCATCTTATACTGAAATAAACAGTAAAAATATGAGGAAACCTGTGTCGGGAAACCTGCTTATGGTATGATGCATGCTATACGGATGCAATTTTTCAAGGATCTCGCGGGGTAAACATATGAAGATGTCAGAAGTTGAATTTTGATTACAACTTTGATTGAAGAACTTCTTATTGTTGAATGTCCTTCTACGAGAATCAAGCTCACCATGTCGAGTGGGTCATAGCCCTTGACTCAAGTTATCATGCTTTGGTCTTTGACAACATTTGGTTAGAGGAAAATAAATCCTCTTGCCCCTTGATAGACATCTAGTTCAGTATAACCTTGTATCACAGGCCCTTGAGACCCTTGAAGTGGTTATTGAAAATGCTATGGCATGATGTCATGATGTTATGAACAAATAAACATATACAAGCAAAGTAAACAAGTCCTTAGGTTTAGGCTTGCATGGGGTTTATAGGTAAGTACCCTCTTGATGTTTAGTTGGTTCAACTTATTTTAAAAAGTAACCAGGTTCTAGGGAATCTCAAAATCATTGATCTTTCTTCATCGGGCATTGTTTCAGCGCAAGCCTCTGTTTTGGCGACCGAAATATCCTGAAAGTTCGATCTCAATGAGCGTAGTATCGAGTATCAACCAATCTTCACCTCTACACCAAAGCCGACCATCTTACTACTTCCTAATAGCCAAGTTGTTCATCTAAAGGTTATATGGTCAGTTAGTTCTTTATGACACCACACAACGGTCCTGTATTCTCCTCGATTTGCCACAAGGGATACCGGTACCAACAAATGTGCCACACTAACATAGCCATCGCTTCAACCATGTTGGTATACCCTGCACAGTTCCCGCGATCTATTTCTACTTACCTAACATGCCCCTAAATCTGGGTATAGGATTTTTACAAGAATAAACCCAAGCATAGCCCACAAATTTAAAGCAAGGAAGACAAATAAATAAAGCAAAATAAAGGTGATCTAGCTCTTAAGGTAACCCGACTTTTAAGTATTCCCCAACAGAGTCGCTAGTTCTGTGATACGGTGGGAGAACTGCCTTGGGTGTTTTGCGTTTTATCGCAATTGTTGCGGATAGCAAGATTCGTCACCAACTTTTCTTTTATCCAATAAAGGAAAGGGCGAAAAGAACAGGAAAGACCTTTTGAGAATTTTCTTGAGTTTGGGGGGTAGGTTATGAAAAGGGGAGATGTTAGCACCATTTTCGTCTGTAGTTATCTATGGTCTCTTAGTTTCTAGCTCACTTTTAAATTCTTTGTAAATGTGTTTGTGTTTGTTTGAAAGTATTTTTTAAAAGTGCCTTCGTTTAGGTGAACTTTGTGATGATTCTCGTTTCAGCGAAAATGTATACAAAATGTTGACTTTTGAAAATATTTCATGAATGTGTTGGTGTATTTTGAAAGATGTTTTGGTTTAAAATGTTTGTGAGTGTTTTACCCCAAAATTTGCCCTCCCATTTATCAAGACTTTTCTCACAAGACTTCTTGGACTCAAGACAAGATTAGGGTTTGGTCAGCTCAAGACACCTCATCTTGCACTGATAACCCAAAATTAGGGTTTGAGTTTGCACAAGGATTTTTGGACCACTAATGCTTCATGTGACTTTCATACATCATTTTAGACCCCTAAGATTGCTCATGTTAAGTTTCAAGCCTTGAACCACATTTTTGATCAGTCAATTGGACAGTTGACCTACAAATCAGCTGTATTGGGGAAAAGTCAACCATGGCCAATTTACAGTAAAACTTCATAATTTTTGATCCACATCAACATTTTAAACTCATATATACCATTTGATCATGTTTTGATCACAACTCCTCAAGAAATTTGATCAGATCATCAAAAGGGCAAAATGGTCAAAATTAGGGTTTTGACTAAGAAAGGGCAATTTATGATTTTTAACCTAGACAATGACCAATTGAGTTCAAGCATGATTTCAAGTATTCAATGGCATCATCTTGACCTAATTACATGGTTCAAAAGATCTCAAGTTCATTGGATTGACAAATGAAATTTGCAGTCAACTGATCAAAAGTCAACTGTATACTGAAAAGTCAAACTTTGACTTTTTGATCAAAATCAAGTACCAAGGGTCATAATTCATCAAGATATGTAAAAATATGAAACTTGTTCACCAAGAAAACCAAATTTGAAAATTAGGGTTTTAATTTGAAAATTTTCATAACTTAGAATTTTTCTAAGTATACAAATTTTCTTTTTTTTTCCCTCAACTTTTCACCACTTTTTCACCATGATGCCTTTTGATTCAAGAAAAGTTCCCAACATGAAAGTTGTAGTACTCCATGAAATATACAACTTTTCTTCACAAACGTTTCCCTAAAGATGCTTGGATCTCAAGTTATAAATTTGTGAATACATGCTCATGAACTAAATAACTTAATGAAATTTTGCCCTAATTTAGGCAGGTTTTTGACCCAACTTCATGGCAATGTTTCACCTAGTTACAAGAGGTATCTCAAATTTCATTTCAAATATGGATTATAGAGCATATTGCAAGCTTTCCAAAATGTCCAAGAACTCTCCAATATAATTTTTGAGTAGGGAGAATCGAAGAGAGGAAGTTGGCATTTTCTCACTTTTTGTTCAAGCCATTTTCACATAGAATCAAGTTTCAAATCAAACCTATGCTGGTTATATCTTGCTTTACAGGTCCTAATCTTGCTATAGACTCCTTAATTAAATGCATACTCAGTTGAAAAAGCCTTTATCCTTGCTTTTGAAACTTTACACTAGTTGTAATTCCATTTTGGGCAAAAAGGCTTCATTGCCATTTTCATAAAGATGCACTTTTACAACTTTGTCAACTTGGAGCATTGGACCTGTCCCCTTAATACAAGCAAACTCCACAGCTCTCAAGCAATTTGTACAAACTCATATCATCCCTAAAGCAAGCTGGTACAAGCATGTTGGATTGGTCTTGTCAACTTTACTTCAAGTACAAGAAAAGTTGCAAAAGAGCTAAAGCTTGCACAGCTAGTAGGAAGCTGACTTTGTATCACTTCTATACTAATATGCAAGCATTGTACAAGGCATTACACGCTTGGCTTGAACCTAGAACACTCTCAAACTGAAAAACACCAAAAATCTGCCTAAGCACACAGTTTCTGCAAAAGCTCACCCAACTCTCATTTGACTCGTGCGTTTTGTGTTTAACTGATCAAAACATCTTATACACTTGATACCTAGTCAATCCAAGCCATCACCCTGGTTCTGTAACCTCTGTTCCATCATCTGCCATTTTTAACTTGGAAGCTTGCAGTTGGACTTGGTCAGGGAGTTCCAGCCATCCTCAGAGCAAGATAATTATTGGAATAGGTTCAGGGAAGTTCAAGGAAGCTCAAACAATCATCAGGCCTCCATTAAAGTCCCTACATTTCCCTACTCGATTCCAGCTGAAGGAGGTATTTTCTTAAACTCTATCTCTTTATATAGGCAACCTCAAGCCACGATTTGTGAAGGAAAAATGTAGTCCTTATCATAACGAAGTTGTACATACCATTACTTTGCATTTCTATTACTTGTTTTAAGAGAATTTGAAGCTTGAAAACTCTGAAAAAATTAGGTCACAATTTAGGGATTCCAAAATTCTCTTTGATCTTTGATAGTTAGGTTACATAATTTATATGGTTGAAATCGTGAGCTCAAATGCCACATTTTTCATGTTATGAGTTTTCATTTTTATGCAAGCATGAAGAAGATACTGGTTTGAACGAATATGGCGCGAAGGAAGACAAGCGAAGGACAGGGATGAAGTCTTGGGCTTTTTGGCAGCGTGGCCTTTTTGTTTTTGCTATTTTCACCCCCCTGACTTGCTATTGCACCCCCCTGGCTGACTTTTTTATATTTTTTTTTTATATTTTTTCATATTTTTATATTTAATGCTTTTGCTTTTTTTTTTTTAATGATAAAAAATCCTAAAAATAATTTCTTTATTTTTACTATTTTATTTTATTTTATTTTTTTATATTA
Source organism: Vicia faba (assembly GCA_948472305.1). Lineage (NCBI taxonomy): Eukaryota > Viridiplantae > Streptophyta > Magnoliopsida > Fabales > Fabaceae > Vicia > Vicia faba. The sequence continues at coordinate 27,139 of CATIWC010000459.1, forward strand.
TTTTCTCACATAAAAATTGATTTATTTTGATAGAATAGAATTTATTTTCTTAATAAGTTTGTAAATAATTAAATATACTATATATTTTTTAGGCAAAATACCCTTTTTAGTCCTTTAAGTTTACCCCAAGGTCCATTTTGGTCCTTTATCTAAAAAAAGTGTCAAACTGGTCCTATAATTCTTTCAAAAGGACCATAGGAGTCCTTTCCGTCCATTTTGGTCCTTTTTGGTTCATTGGAGAAGCTGCAAAATGAGCTTGATGGAGCAAAGATGGAGATACATCATCTAAAGGAAAGGGAGGATGGGCTGAAACATAAGATAATGGAGTTACAAATTGAAATAAAGAAGGATGGGCTGAACCAAAAAGGACCAAAATGGACGGAAAGGACTCCTATGGTCCTTTTGAAAGAATTATAGGACCAGTTTGACACTTTTTTTAGATAAAGGACCAAAATGGACCTTGGGGTAAACTTAAAGGACTAAAAAGGGTATTTTGCCTATTTTTTATTATACATTTTTACACCCATAAATACTTATTTTTTACACATATTTAATTTTTAGTTTTTAAGCATAATATTATTTATTATATTTTATACAAAAAATACACAAAATAATAATATAGAACATTATTTTCTTTTAAATAAAAACTAGGGTTTAATCCCCTTCCAAAAATAAATATTATTTTTTCCCTTTTTTTAGGGTTTAAATTAAATATTTTTCTTACACAAAAACAAGACATAAAACATTTTTCTTTACATAAACATTGCATTGCATTTTAAATATTTGTACTATATTTATTTAATTCGCGCATATTCGATTTGGTTGTAATAATATATTTAGTTTTATATTTGTGCAAATCCCCACTCAAACTTGTATTCCCCCCTCCCATAAAAATTGTTGTAATAGCTTAGTATATTTACATTACGCAATTTATTGCTTTTATACCATGATTAGTAATTAGGGTTTGCATGACAAGAACAAAACAAAACAAATAGAAAACCCTAAATACAAGACAAATCAAAAGCATGAAAATGACACACTTTGCACACAAGCACCCTTAGGGTTTCTCCCACTTGGTTGCCTAAAATAAAATGACCATGTTGCACATGCGAAGTATCTTGGCAAAACAAAACAAACATAAGATCATAGTCCCTCGATGACTCTATTCAAAGGTTGCCTAAACAAAATGATCTTGGTCCCTAAAAAAATGCTAAGATACTTGGCAACATTACTATCATGGTTATACGATGACCCACGCCCGTCCCGTTTACATCCAAAGATAGGGTTGCTTACCAAATCAATGGTAAGTCAACAATGTCAAAGGAATAAAAAATGCACAAGAAAGACATTTGAGTAGGTAGATAGCTTCTAAGTTACTTGCTCCTTTTCAAACAATCCTTGCTATTTTCAAAAACAAACACACACATATTTCAAAACATCTTACCAAAACATTGAAAACATTTTCAAAAGACAAACATCTTTGTATACATTCTTACGAACGTGAATCATTACAAAGATCACCTAAACAATGGCCTCTTTTACAACATACTTTCAAAATCACACCAAACACCATTTCAAACAAAACAAAGCAAGTGATCTAAGCAAGTAACTAAGAGCCCATGGAAAACCATGGATGAAAAGGGTGCTAGCACCTTCCCTTTTCATAATCTACCCCCCGAACTCAAGAAAACATCTCAAAGGTCTTTCCTGTGCTTTTTCACCTTTCCTTTTGAATAAAAGAAAAGTCGATGGCAACTCTTGCTAACCGCGACATTTGCGATAAAACGCAAAACCTTCAAGTCAGTTCTCCCACCGTATCATAGTGAGCAAGCAACTACAAACGTTTTACCTACTCAAAAGAAAGTCTTTGTTCTTTTCCTCCTCCTTTAGATAGTGTTATCTTACCATAAGTTAGTAAGGAACCATATCATTGGATGTGAAGGGACGAGCGTGGGTTGTCGTATAGTCATAGATGGTAACATTGTAAGATGCTTTAGCAATTGTTGTAGGGACTACGATCGTTTAGTGAAGGAAAATTCGAAGGGTCATCGAGGGACTACGATTTTGTAATCGAGGGTATTTTCTAAAACATCCCACGTTCGAGGGACATGACTGTTTTATCCGAGGCAACAAGTGAGGATTACCCTAGAGGTGCAAGTGTGCAAAGTGTATTTGTTTTCATGCATTTTATCTTGATTAGGGTTGTCTAGTATTTATTTTAAGATCTTGCCATACAAACCCTAATTACTAACAATAGTATGGAAAGCGATAAATTGAGGAATTTAAAAGTCCCACGCTCTTACAATACTGTAAGGGATGAGGGATACAAATTTACAAATGGGGATGACAAGTTAAAATAAACCCTAATTATTTATTACAAGGCTTTGACAATTACATAATTTAATGCGAAATAATGTACAAAGGAATGTAAAAGAGAAAAGAAATTGTTCTTTTTTAGAGTTTTTTGATATAAAAGGTTTTTGTAATTCATTTGATTAAAGAACAAACCTAGGTCTAAGTTAACATAAAAAGAAAACTAATTGTTTAGGAAAATTATTTTTTTTATATCTCATTTTAGAAAAATGATTTTATGGTGTTAGGTCATCTCCAAGCAAGGCAATATGTCTAAAGATAAACTAAAGAGCTCAAAATTAGGAAATTTGGTGTCTGAGTTGACAAGGCCGTGTCAGTGGACACGGGTACCCGTGTTAGTCCCTGCCCTACATTTTTGTTATGTTTTCTAACCCAGCTGAACTAAAACGGGCCGTGTCGTGTGACACGGGCACCCGTGTCAGCCCCTGGCTTGCCTTTTTTCTAAGTTATGGCTTTGATCTGTCCTGTTGTATCTTTTGAAAGCAAAAGCAAATGATGTATGGATAAAGATATTACAGTTTAAGAAATTTTACCTCTTGAAGTGAAAACTTTAGAACACATAATGATGTTTTCGGGTGCAGAGTGGTGATTGGTCAAGCTCCTTTGGACCTTCTTGAAGTTGTTCCAACTCTTACTTTGTGCTGAAAGTTGTTGAATCACTCCAACCAAGTCAAGTTGCAAAATACCGTTTTTGAGTTTGGAACATGGTCATAATGATGTTACAGAAGTTGTTCTCGTGTTTGAACAACTTCTATATGATGTATGTGAAGTCTTTGAATGGTTGGCTTGGGTAAATCTTACAAGTTGTGAGAGGTTCAAAGATTTGGACTTCAAAGCTCAAAAATGGAGGTTTTGTGGACAATTCTGGTTTTTTGAGAGTATATGAGTTTTTGAGGGCTTGTTCTTCTATTTTATCTTGAAAAATGATCTCTCTATTTATAGGCAAGAGGTTTTAAGACAAAGGTTGATCAAATTTTCAAATCACATGTTGTGGCTAGGTTGGGTTGTAAGTGAGAGTTCATGACTTTTAATAGTTCCAATATGGGCATGACCTATTTTTTATGATTGCTTTGCAGGTTGTAGATGGTTGCTTCTTGCTTTGACATTGACTATATGCAGAAGAAACCATTGAGAGGCTCAAGGAGCTGACGTTGTGATTAAAGCATGCTTTTCAAGAATGGCAATGGTGCCTCTGTGCCAAAAATGGAAAGATCACTTAGACAATGCTTAAACCAAATAGACCATAGCTCAAAAGTTTGTGTAAGCATAAAATTATGGTGAGATTTGCAAGTTAGAAGGCCTGCAACACAAGATTATGCAGCATAGCATGTAGATTGGATTATGTGTTCTTCAACAAAATGACTTGTAATTCATGAATGGATGCCCAACTTCATGCCTTTGAATCTCCTAGCTCAAGTATGATAAATTCATGCTATTGGATGCTTTGGAAAGCTTGAAACTTTGTCTACAACTTTCATGATAATAACTTTGGCTAAATCAAACTAGAACTTGATGAAAATTGGCCAAGAAGTTGAGATAAAAGCTGACAAAAACCTGTTGAAATTTTCTCTAAGTGTTAGATAAAATATCATGACTTCATGGGCTTATATCTTCAAATCTAATCATTTTTTGGACATTAACCCTTTAATACAAAGTTGAAGAATTCATCAAGATCTACAATTTTCATGTTGATGTTTTCTTTGAATCATCTTGCATCTTGGTGAAAAAAAGTCATGAAGTAATGAAATTATCAAGTATAAAAACACTTAGAAAATTTCCAAGTATTGGAAACTTTGACTTTTTGTTGACTTTCTTGACTTTCTTGATTTTCTTGATTCTTGATGATCAAGTTTTATATTTTTGAAGGTCTTTCTGAATTTTGATTTTTGAAATTCAATGTTGACCAAAAAGTCAAAGTTTGACTTTTTGTGTATTAGTTGACTTTTCGTTAGTTGATCCAAATTTTAACTATCAATTCATTGATCTTGAGAAATGATTTGAGCCATGAAGTTAGGTCAATATGTTGTGTTTGAGTCCTTGAGATTATGCTTTAAGCCATCAAGTCATGTATTAGGTCAAAAGTCAATGATCAAGTCATTCTCAGTCAAATCCCTAATTTGGAAACTCAGTGCTTTAGAGGTGAGCTTGTCCGATCAAATTCTTGAGAACCCTTCAACATTTGAGATCTTTGGTGAGAAATGTCTTGAGAAAAGAGAGGGAAATTTTTTAGGTATGTGATACGGTGGGAAGAGAACTGACTGTTTTTGGAATGCTGGTTCGCGTTTTGCGTTTGTTTTCGCAAAATGTCGCAGTAAGTAAGAGTCGCCACCGTCTTTTATTTTATCCAACAAGGAAAGGAAAAAAGCACAGAAAAATTCCTTTTTCGAGATGTTTCTCGGGTTCGGGAGGCAGATTATAGAAAGGGAAGGTGTTAGCACCCTTTCTATCCGTGGTTATCCACGGGCTCTTAGGTACTTGCTCATTGTGTTTTCAAAATTGCTTTTCTTTGTGTTTGTGGGTTTGAAAGAGTTTTTGTTTTTGAAGAGAGTGTAAGTGCGAAAAGTTTTGTTTTGTTTTAAAAGGAGCAAGTACTTAAGAACCATCTACCTACACGAAAAAGGAATTAAACTGTGCTAATGTCCTTTAGACAATGCTAGCCCACTATTGAGGAGTAAGTAGCACCGTCGTTGGAGTTTAAGGATCAATTCGATTAAGGGACGTGTGGTCACTAAAGCAATGTTAGGACGCCTTAGCGGTAACCCTAATGTCTCAGATCATTTTATCTGAGGCAACCGTTTCTAGGCAACTTATGATCTTTGGACAAGAGGGCGACCTCTAAAACTTCCTATACTCAATGACCACGTTCGAAGGCAACCAAGTGAGGTGTACCCTAAGAGTGGCATGTGCAAGTGTGTTACTTCGGTTAATTTTATCTGTACATGTCATGGGTGAGCTATATTGATTTTAGGTTAAAGATTGACTTGTCATGCATTGCCTATTTATCAAACATCTAACAGTTAATATTATGCGGAAATTAAATTGCGGGAAATTAAATCTAAATTATTACAAGGCGTCGGGTATTTACATCACCAAAAACAACCCTTCAAAATTAAATTGCGAAAAATAAAATAAAGCAATAAATAATTAAAGTCCTAATTAAAAGCTATTACATACCGGAAGCAATTACAATATTGGAAATATAGATCGCGTGCGAGAAAATTAAACGGCGCATTTTTAGGGTTTTGACCCTTTTTATTAAAGCATGTTTTTTTTTTGAATTAATTGGAATTAAACCTAAGCTAATAATTAAATTAATTAATTAATGAAAATATTTTTGGGGTTTTTGAATATTTAAGGAAATAAAAATAAAATGGTCAAAATTGTTAAAACCTAATATTCTAATTAATTTTAATTTATTGCAAAAATGTTAAAATTATACCTAATTAAAAAAACTAAGTCAATTAAATTATTTATTTACAAAAATAATGAAATTAATAAAAATAATATTTTTTGTGTTTTCTGATTTTATGAGGAAAATTATTAATTAGTGATAATAAGATAATTAATTAAAATAATAAGACAAATCAATAAATATAATAGAAAGTAAAAGAAATAAAACCAAGGGGGTGTTGGGCCCAGAAAGGAGGTGGAATCAGCATATCTAAGGCCCAACAGGCGTTGGCCTGGGCTGACTTTTTGCAATTCCCTACGCCAAGTTGACTGGAGCGCATGGTGGTCATCCAATCTTGGCCATTGGATTTGGTTTGCAGGCCATCTGGCGCTTGGGATTTGGAGGCATATGGTATGCTATGCTTGCTGAAATCACATGTAATCACCTGAAGAAAAAATGCAACAAATATTGGGGGACCTGGGATTCGAACCAAGGTCCCATGAGACAATCCACTAACCTGCTTGCCAATCCAACTAACCTGTTTTATTGGTATAACATTGGAAATCAAATAATATATAAAAACAAACAAACAAATGTCAGAATAAAAAAATAAAAAGGCGCGAGATTTAAACTGGCCAATCAGAGGAAGACACCTAATCGTCTTCTTCACCAAAAACCTAGTTTTTCTTACCTGCGGATTTTTATCCGCAGGAAGATCCGTGGGATCGTCCTAAAACCATTTCCAAGTCATGTAAATGCAAACTAAGAACACCAACGCGTTCGTCTCTTCTCCATGAATACAACCATGTCCATGGTTTGCCTTGATTTTGCCTGTATCAAAAATGCCTAAAAAATAAGAACACGAACCCTAGCTTCGGATACAGGGTTATAAGCCATGAAAACAAAATTAAATAATACAGAATGCTTAGAAATTGAATGGCAAGCATGATTATACAAAAAATTTGGCAAAAGGATGCAAGAGAATGGATTTACGATTCCATGTACAGGGCCATGTTCGTGGACACTCACAACATGTTGTAGGGAGGGAGAAGGCCTGGTTTTGATTCCAATCGCTTCAGGGGATAGCAGACAAGGAAGCTACGTTGAGATTTTGGACTGAATCGTGCTCTAGGGTGGATTTCAATTTTCAATTTTCCAAGCCTTTTCTCCAATTTGGTTTGGCCGTTTTGGGCAGCTTCAGGTCATGTTCTTGATATGCCTAGCTTGTGTGAGTAATAAGGAATGCATTTAGGTTAAACTTTGGGCTTGAATCCATGTGCATTGAAGATTTGGGATTTGATTTGATCACCATTAACAAGGTTTCCAAAGTTGTACCAAATCCAAGATTTTGTTCACAATATGCCTTGGCACGAATTTGATTATGTGTATCATGATCATTGAAAGCTGCAATGATCAAAAAGATATCATTCCATCAATTTTTGGATTTTATTTGAATTAATATTGATTTAAAATGAATTAATTCAATAAAAATTAAATAAAATAGAAAATTTAATGAATGGACATGAAACTGAAGATAGGACACGTGTGTGGTGTGAAAAGACCAAATCAAGTGGAAAAAAGTGGGCCCTCTTGTCAAAAATTGGAGTTTTGAGGATAGTTGACTTTTGGCACTTTTGAAAAAATGCCCAACTTCAACAATGCATAACTTCTTCAATTTTGGACTTTTTGAGGTGTTATTGGACTTTTTAGAAACCTTGAGATGTACTCTAACCATCCCTTTTGGTCTCATCTCATTTTGATATTCCATGCTCAAGTTATAAGCTTTGGTAAAAAAGGTGTTTTTGTTGACTTTCAAAAATGACCTATAATGTCCAAATTTGTAACTTTTTGTGAGTGCATTTCTTGATCTTGGGGTGTGAGGATGGATTGTAGGAAATTTCATCTTATTAAAAATGAGCCTTGGATGGGTCATTTCTCATAAAGTATGAGAAAGTTATGCTTGGTCAAAGTTGAGTTGACTTTTCCTGCAAAACCCTAATTTAGCAACTTTTGAATCTTGATGAATCTTGAGCAATCCTTGATGAATCATGATCAACCCTTGATAAAATGATGAATTATCCTTAAAAATGAGAATGTTGACAAAAAATCTTGAGGTTTGACTATTCATAGGTCACAATTGACTTTTGCCCTAGCATAGTCAATTTTTGGGCCTCTTGAGCAATTAACTGACCAAACTTTCTCTACAAGGCTTGAAATTTGACATGGATGAACTTGAGAACATATTAGGACATTGGGGAGCAATTGAGGCCATTTGTATGTAAGGACCTTGATGCAACACCAAACCCTAATTTTGAATTGACTGCCTTAGGAGATGATTTGACTGTCCAACTCTTGAGCCATCTTGAACAACTTGGAGATGATTCTTGGCATGTATTGAGAAATATGGAAGGGGAAATTTTGGGGTACAACAGTTGCCCCTGTTCAATCTTCTTAAACCTGAGGATATAGATTGGCGTTCTGGCCTTTCGTGATCCGAAGGTGGAAGATGATTGAGCACTAGAATGCCCAGAAATTTGCACTCGCATGAAGTAGCATCAGCATTGTGATGTCGAGAATGGGCTTACAGATGCCATTTGGAGATTGTTGGTAGGTGGTTTTGTCTTTGTTGACGGGTTGTCTCTTTTGACGGGGTGTCTCCTTTTACGAGTTGTCTCTATTGACGGGTTGTCTCCAATGACGGGTTGTCTCCATTGACGGGTTGTCTCTATTGACGGGTTGTATCCATTGACGGGTTGTCTCTATTGACGGGTTATCTCCATTGACGGGTTGTCTCTATTGACAGGTTGTCTCCATTGACGGGTTGTCTCCATTGACGGGTTGTCTCCATTGACGGGTTGTCTCCATTGATGGGTTGTCTCCATTGACGGGTTGTCTCCATTGACGGGTTGTCTCTATTGACAGGTTGTCTCCATTGACGGGTTATCTCTATTGACGGGTTGTCTCCATTGACGGGTTGTCTCCATTGACGGGTTGTCTCTATTGACAGGTTGTCTCCATTGACGGGTTGTCTCTATTGACAGGTTGTCTCCATTGACGGGTTGTCTCCATTGACGGGTTATCTCCATTGACGGCTTGTCTCCATTGACGGGTTGTCTCCATTGACGGGTTGGCCTCAGAAAAATCTTTAGGAATCAATTTAACTGATTTTGTCTCCATTGACTGAATGGCCTCAGAAAAACCTTTAGGAATCGATTTAACTGATTTTGTCTCCATTGATTGATTGGCCTCAGAAAAATCTTTAGGAATCGATTTAACTAATTTTGTCTCCATTGACTGAATTGGCCTCAGAAAAATCTTTAGGAATCGATTTAACTGATTTTGTCTCCATTGACGGGCCTTAGAAAAATCTTTAGGAATCGATTTAACTGATTTTGTATCCATTGACTGAATTGGCCTCAGAAAAATCTTTAGGAATCGATTTAACCGACTTTGTCTCCATTGACTGAATTGGCCTCAGAAAAATCTTTAGGAATCGATTTAACTTGTTTTGTCTCCTTTGACTGGGTTGAGATCTTAACTGCATCTTTCCTGAAAGGTAAAGGTCAGTCATATGCAATGCATGATATGGATCAAGCAATGATGTTCTCAACATAAATGAGATTGTGTGATATGATGCGTATATGCATGTATTATGATGTATGGAAATATGATGTTTTAGCTGGGGAAAATAAATCCCGGATAGCTGTTGGAGAATAGAGTTGAATTCTTCGTTTCCACTGGGGATGATGAACGAAGATGATTGCGGGAATAAACCTGCGAGCGAAGAGAGCTCCGTTGGGGAATAAACTGATGAAGAGATTACTCTGTAGGGAAGACATGCTCTATTGAGGATTTTAACGATAAACTCCGCTGGGGATTCCGCTGATAAACTCCGCTGGGGATGGATTACCGTTGCTGGTGATACTGAATCTGTTGAGGATTGAATACCTGTTCATGAAAGGAAAGAACTTCGTTGGGGACGATCTTTTAGTTACAACTTGCTGGGGATAACCCTGTTAGACTCTTGTGGGGATAACCCTCGGAACTTGGCTGGGGAGATTTATTTGTGCTCCGCTGGGGATAAACTTCCAGAGTATACTGGGGATGATGATTCAACTCCATCGGGGAAGCTTTTTTAGACTGTGCTGGGAAAATTGACTCCACTGGGGTATCTTGTATTCTGCCGAGGAACATTCTTATACTCCGTTGGGGAATATTAAGACTGCTGGGGATATCAAGCCTCTTTAGGGCTGATGGTAGACTAACTCTGCTTGGGGAGAGTATTGCTGATTCGTCCATAGTTATAAGTCTCAGCTGGGAGAGCTACCATCACTGCCTTATTCTGCGGGGAGTGAAGGTATCTTAGCCATATTCTTCAGCTGAATGTACCTTGGTACCTGGTGGACAGAGCAACTTGTACAGTTCGGAAAATTCTTATTTGCCCCTGTTTCTATTATTACCAGTAATTCATCTTTCGTTTCGCATGTAAATATTTATGATCAGCAACTAATGTCAAATGCATATATAAAAAATGAACATTGGACGTTCTTTGCAAAACAAAACAGATAAAGGAAAAACAGCTTGAAATTTCTGCAAATGAATTTGTATTGATTTTGAAGTTTGGCCTGAAAATAAGCGTTTTTGTACAAGAGACTGACGTCCTAGTAAGAGAACGCCGTCGAACAAATAGAATTTACACAATTTGTGAAAGGAAACAAAACAGCTATGTGAATAATCCCACTGGATTCCAACTCTGCTATTGCCTTTATATCTTCAAGCATCTCATCACTTTGCTACTTAGTTGAAGATGAATCTGATTGATTAGTGCCGTCCGAGCTTGATAGTCGATACCGAAGTCTGGATGCGAGGTGATCCAATGAGACATAGTGTTACACTTTGATCCCTAACTTTTGCCTGGACTGCCCTTTCGGGTTTTCAGTCCATCGGGATACCCATTTTTGCCCAAGCCGCCTTTTCAGATTTTCGACTTGTCGGGTGTACAGATTTTTTATTTTCATCCCTCATTTTTGCCCGAACCCTTTTAGTTCACCGGGAAGCCCTTATTTTTGCCTAGGCCAGTCAACCTAGCGGGTCTTTGATTATGCGTAGTATCTTTTCACTATGTCTGCATTGACGGGGTGAGGAAGGTCGTCACCATCCATGGTGGTTAGAATCATAGCTCCTCCTGAGAAAATGTTCTTAACCACAAATGGCCCTTCATAAGTAGGGGTCCATTTGCCCCTGGGATCCCCTTGAGGTAGGATGATGCGCTTGATTACCAGATCCCCAACTTGATACTCTTGTCGTCTAACTTTCTTGTTAAATGCCTTAATCATCCGTTTTTGATACGTCTGACCATGACAAATAGCAGTAAGTCTCTTTTTGTCAATTAGGTTTAGTTGATCAAGCCGGGTCTGAATCCAGTCATCTTCACTTAAACCTGCATCCTTCATGATCCGAAGAGAGGGTATCTGAACTTCAATAGGCAAGACTGCCTCCATGCCATAAACCAAGGAATAGGGTGTTGCCCCTGTTGACGTCCGTGCTGAGGTACGATACCCATGAAGAGCAAATGGTAACATCTCGTGCCAGTCTTTGTATGTCACTGTCATCTTCTGCACAATCTTCTTAATGTTCTTATTTGCCACTTCGACAACCCCATTCATCTTCGGCCGGTAGGGAGAAGAGTTATGATGTTGTATCTTGAATTACTCGCAGAGCTCAGTGATCATCTTGTTGTTGAGATTGGTGCCATTGTCCATAATGATCCTCTCTGGTACACCGTATTGACATATCAGATTGTGCCGAATGAGCCATGCCACGACGTTCTTGGTTACGGTAGCAAAGGAAGCTGCCTCAACCCACTTCGTAAAGTAATCAATTGCTACCAGGATGAAACGATGCCCGTTGGATGTCGTAGGTCTGATCTCGCCGATCATATCAATGCCCCACATTGTAAAAGGCCAAGGCGCTGTCAAAACATTCAGAGGAACTGGAGGTATATGCACCTTATCAGCATAGACCTAGCACTTGTGACATGTCCGAGAATGCTGATAACAGTCGGCTTCCATCGTGGACCAGTAATATCCTGCCTGGAGGATTTTCTTTGCCATGGTATGTCCACTGGAATGAGTTCCAAAAGTACCTTCATGCAGCTCTGCCATGATCCTTTCTGCTTCAATCTTATCCACACAACGCAATAAGATCGAATCATGGTTACGCTTGTAAAGAATGCCATTGCTGATGAAGAACTTCGCCACGAACCTCCTCAGAAACTTCTTGTCATTAACAGATGCACCCTCGGGGTATTCTTGAGCTTCAAGGTACCTCTTTACCTCATGATACCAGGGCTTTCTTGTTACTTCTTCAGTCTCAAGATCACAGCAATGTGCAGGTTCGTCCAATCTTTCAATGATGATCCGGGGAGCTTCGTTGTCCCAATTTACTTTGAACATAGAAGACATTGTAGCCAACGCGTCCGCCAACTGATTCTCCTCTCTAGGGAAGTCTTCAAAGGTTATCTTCTTGAAATAGGGAAGCAATGTTAACACGTACTCCTTGTAAGGAATAAGATTTGGGTGTTTTGTATCCCACTCGCCTTTGATCTGACTGATCACGAGAGCGGAATCTCCGAAGACACTTAGAAACTTAATCCTTAGGTCAATTGCTGCTCGAAGACCCATAATGCATGCTTTATACTCTGCCATGTTGTTGGTGCAGTTGAAACATAGTCGGGCGGTGAATGGAGTATGAGAGCCTTTAAGAGATATGATCATAGCGCCAATGCCATTACGCAAAGTGTTCGAAGCTCCATCAAATTACATAGACCATCGGGATCCTTCTTCAGGTCCTTCATCCGGTCCAGGTGTCTCACAATCAGTTACCAACATGATATTCTCGTCTGGAAATTCAAAGTTCATAGACTGGTAATCATCCACTACCTGATGTGCCAAATGGTCTGCCAACACACTTCCCTTGATTGCCTTTTGGGTCGTATATTGGATGTCATACTTAGTCAATATCATCCGCCATCTTGCTATTCTTCCGGACAAGGCAGGCTTTTCGAAGATATATTTGATTGCATCCATCTTTGAAATCAACAGAGTAGTGTGAGTCAACATATACTGTCTCAGCCGGCGAGCAGCCCATGCCAAAGCGCATCAAGTTTTCTCGAGCAGTGAGTATCGGGTCTCACGATCGGTAAACTTTTTTCTAAGGTAATAAATAGCATGCTATTTTCGGCCAGACTCGTCATGCTGACCCAACACACACCCCATTGAGTTGTCAAGTACTGTCAAGTATAAGATTAGAGGTCTCCCTTCAACTGGTGGCATCAGAATGGGTGGCTCTTGGAGATACTTTTTAATCCTTTCGAAAGCAGCCTGGCATTCATCATTCCAACGTACCACTTGATCTTTCTTCAGTAGCTTGAAGATTGGCTCACAGGTGGCTGTTAGGTGCGAGATGAATCGGGCAATGTAGTTCAGACGTCCCAGAAAGCCTCTGACTTCTTTCTCTGTTCTAGGAGATGGAATTTCCTGTATAGCTTTCACCTTGACAGGATCCACTTGAATACCTTTGTCGCTTATAACGAAACCTAGTAGTTTTCCAGATCTCACCCCGAAGGTGCACTTGTTCGGGTTTAACCTCAGCTTGTACAACTTCAGCCTGTCAAACAGCTTCTGCAGATGGTAGAGGTGTTCCTCCTCAGTCTGGGACCTTGCAATCATGTCGTCAACGTATACTTCAATCTCATGATGGATCATGTCATGAAACAAAGCAACCATGGCACGCTGATACGTTGCCCCAGCGTTCTTCAACCCAAAAGGCATGACCTTGTAGCAAAAGGTACCCCACTGAGTAACAAAGGTCGTCTTCTCCATGTCTTCGGGAGCCATCTTGATCTGATTATAACCGGAGAAACCATCCATAAAGGAGAAGACTTTATGCTGAGCAGTATTGTCAACCAGAACGTCAATGTGAGGTAGAGGGAAGTCATCCTTAGGGCTTGCCCTGTTTAGATCCCTATAGTCAACACACATTCAGACCTTACCATCTTTCTTCGGTACAGGAACCACATTGGCAACCCACTGAGGGTAAGAAGTAACTGCTAGAAAGCCAGCATCAAACTGTTTCATAACCTCAACCTTGATTTTCTCAGACATCTCTGGACGCATACGCCGAACCTTCTGTTTCACTGGAGAACAGTCTTCCTTGGTAGGCAGGCGATGAACCACAATATCAATATCCAACCCAGGCATATCTTCGTAAGACCAGGAAAAGATCTCAACATAGTCATGCAGCATTTGAATCAACCGTTGTTTCACACTAAGCTCCAGATTTGCACCGATCTTAACTTCCTTCTTGTCTGTCTCAGTACCTAGATTCACTGATTCCACCGGCTCTTCATGTGGCTGAATGGCCCTCTCTTCTTGGAGTAACAGTCTTGCAAGTTCACCAGGCACTTCGCAATCATCTTCACCTTCGTCTTCGGCTAAGTTGATCGGATTTTCGAAGTCATAACTGGTAGTAGCAGAGTCGTTACCAGTGAGATCCAGAGTGGATGTAGACCTGTATACGTGAGTGTGTGTAAAATAGCTATTTTGCAATATATAATAAAGAAAAACAAGGAGCGCAAAATTTGAAATGCAAAAAACGTCCAATGCTTTTATTAATGATATATGAAAATGACACACAAAAGCCCTCACAAAGGAAGCCACAGTGCCCCGGGTAAGACACCGGGCCGTAGAGTTTAAAACATTATCTGTTACAAATTCAAAATAAAAGTTTCATTACTGGGTAACAAAAGTAATATGGATGAAGTCCTTTGCTGTCCAGTTGCTTGGTCCATCGTCGGTCATAGGATAGATCCAGCTGTCAAATTCAGACTCTTCCATATCATCTTCAATGGCATTTACTCCCGAGTTGCTGATGAACACGGGAGGTCTTCCGATTCGTGCATTTCGAACAACCCTTTGAGCTTCTGCAGTGAAACCCAAACCAAACTTGTTAGTCTTCTATGTAAAATCAGGAAGTCAGCCCCAATTTGCACACTCACCCTTCTCAATAACAGCCCGGGCATCTTTTAAGGAATCCATCTTCATAGGAGAATCTTCAACCACAGTCTCAGCTGATGCCAGCGTCTAGGGAACCTATTCAAAGTGCTGAAATAGGGTCTCAATGAACTCCCCATGCATTTCCACATATCGAAACGAGTTGAGGTGGCTGACCATGTACTCTTCCTCCCGTTGTACTGTCACAATCTTCCCTTTGACCGGGTATTTCAACTTATGGTGGAGCGTTGAGGTTACGGCCCCAGCTTTGTGGATCCATGGACGACCCAACAAACAAGAATAAGATGGCCGAATGTCCATCACATAGAACGTAGAGTTGAAGACCTGAGAACCAACCTTGATCGGGATATCAACCTCTCTTTGCACCATCCTTTTAGACCCATCAAAGGCTCTGACAATAATGTTACTTGGTTTCAGTTCCAACCTTTCACAATCCAACCTGTCTAGAGCTTTTTTCGGCAAAATATTCAATGAGGAACCAGTATCAACCAATACATGTGCAAGAGTAGTGCCCCTGCATTCAATGGAGACATGCAAGGCATCGTTGTGATTCTTCCCCTTAGCAGTCAAATCAGCGTCGGAGAAACCCAAACCATTATCAGCAGTTAAATTGGCCACACAATCGGTAAACTGATCAACTGATGTCTCTTGTGGCACGTGGGCAATCTTCATGAAGGTAATCAGAGCCTTGGCATGGGCCTTTGAATACAACAACAGTGACAACATAGAAATCTTGGATGGGGTTTGCCCTAGCTGCTTAACTATATTATAATCACTCTTTTTAATAATCTTCAGGATCTCTTCCATCTCCTGTTTGGAAGCTTCAACAGTAATTGTCTTCGGTGCCTCCGTCTGGGCAGGCACATCAGTGGTGATCCCTTTTCCCCGAGCGTCAGATGACTCGGCGACAGGGGTAAGAATAGGAACTTGATCAGGAATGGCAGTAGGTACACTTGCAGGTGTAATAACAACAGGTCTTCGGACAGTTGGTGGAGCAATATCAGGTGAGAAAAGTCTTCCGCTACGGGTGACTTTAGCAGGTCCAGTAATGTTGCGGATGTCAGTACCAGCATCTAACTCTTGCTTAACTGCATGAAAATAAACATCAGCCCCATAGTGCCAAGGGACATCTTTATCAGAGGTGTAGGGGATGGGCCCTGGAACAGTGATGATCACAGGTGTGATTCTTGGAACAGATGTAATTCTAACAGGCTTCCTCGAGGGAGCCTTGGAAGAATTGTTGAAAATGGTAATGATGGCAACTTCTTAAGAAGGAACTAAGGGAACAACAATCTTCTCAAACAGAATCTCTTTACTATCCATCGGGCGCTGGACACCTGATTTCAAAAGCGAACAACCATTTGGACGGGCAGAACACATACAACAACCTTCGTCACAGCCCGAAAATAAACCGGCTAGCAAAAGGTTCTTCTTAACAGTCATCAGAGGGGTAACAATGTCATCCACATAAACTACAAACAAGTCTTCCTCTATAGCGTTCACTCCATGCTTGGGCATGGGAGCAGTCACAACATTAGGCCTCTCGGGCGCCTCGAACTCAATCTCATTCGCATCAATTAAGTCTTGTATCTTATTTTTTAGACTCCAACAATCATCTGTATTATGCCCCGGGCTATCGGAGTGATAAGCACAGCGGGCGTTAGGGTTATACCTTGGTGACGTTGTATTTGAATTCTTTGGGGCTTCCCTTAGAGTCACCAGATTAGTCTTCAGCAACTGTGGCAAAATCTGAGATAAGGTCATGCTGAGACGAGTGAATTGCCTCTTAAGTCTCTCGTCATTTTGTTGATTTTTGTACTGAGGAGCACCAGTAGGTTTTGAAATAACAACCGCATTGACAGCTTGGCGGTGTTCAGGTTTATTCTGTCTTCTTGCACTGTAGACATCACTGGACTCTTTCTTAAGCGGCTTCTTCTCGGTGCTTGATGAAGCACCCTTCTGTATCTTCCCAGCCTTAATGCCAGCTTCAATCCTCTCACCAGTCAAAATAAGATCTGTAAACCCAGATGAAGAGCTTCCAATCAAGTGGTTGAAAAATGGACCGGACAGGGTCCCCAGAAACATATCAACAAGTTCCCGATCAGCTAAGGGTGGTTGTACTCTTCCGGCGAGGTCCCTCCACTTCTGAGCACAATATTTAAATCCTTCACCCGTTCCCATTGACATACCCTGGAGTTGGGTACGCATAGGAGTGAGGTCAGAGTTATACTGATACTGCCTGTAGAATGCAGTAGCCAAGTCTTCCCAACTGCGGATACTGGCTTCGTCCAAATGATAGAACCACTCAAGCTGAGTCCCTAAGAGACTATCTTGGAAGAAGTGGATCCATAAGTTCTTATCAGCAGTGTAAGGCTGAATCTTCCTCACATATGACCGGAGGTGCAGCTTCGGACAAGAAACTCCGTCATACTTAGCAAAGGATGGTGCCTTGAACTTGTGGGGAATCACTACCCCAGATGATAGACCTAGATCAGCAAAGTCCAGACCAGGCACCTTCTGAACTTCCATAGCACTCAACTGGTCTTCCATTTGCTTGTATTTATCCTCAGCCGGAGGATACTGTTCTTCATCGTAGTCCATCTCGTTGTCGGAGACCACAGGGCTAGGAGCCCTCCTTTCTTGTGGACTATCTTTCCCTCCAGATGAGGTGGTCAAATCAACTTCATCCCGTAGCCTGTTTCCAAACATAGGACCAGTGTTGAACAAGACTGTCCTCTTCTTCTTCTTCTTCTTCTTCTTCTTCTTCTCTTTTAGAATCAAGGTCTTCAGGTCCTGCTGACCCTAGCTAGATTCATGAACAACTCTTGAAATTGGGCATTCTGGGCCTGGAGGGCCTTGATAGCTTGCTCAGTTGAAGGTTCAGTAGACATGATGATCGCTGAAATAAACAGCGAAGAAGATAAGAGACTTGTAAAGGGTACCTGTTTATGAAGTGCATGAGATGAAATGCGTAGGATTTATGATTTCAAAGACAATCGGGATTCAAATTTGTAAACAAGAAAGGAAACACACTTCATTAGATTTAAACTTCAAAATTTAAATTGTTCAACAAATTGCCCTTAAGGCGTTACAAGAATGGAAATACTGAAAAGTAAACAAAACTGGAAAGGAAATCATCAAAGGCCTATCAATTCTCCCATGGTCTCTTCTTATCAGTGCGGACATAGTCATTAAGAATCCGCTCGTTCTCCAGTTTCCTAGTCAGCTTCTGGATCTTCTGCTCTTGCTCGTTGAACTTCTCTCGGTAAGAATCCCGTTCATCCCTCAGCTGCATCCAAGATCTCTTCAGTGTCCTAATGTCAGTGGGCATGTAAGGATGGAGGATGGTTGGAAGGACCCCTTCTTCATTAGAAACTTCAAGAGTGACAGGCCGGACGACTTCATATGGCATACCCAGCTTTTGGGCACGGATACGGACCCATCTGAGATATGGCTCCATCGGGAGTGAAGTCTTTGGACCCAACTCATGTGGATCAGATTGGTGAACTCTATCCCAAGCCCTTATGAATCTACGACGTTGCTCGTCACTATCCCCTTGAAAATCAAAGATGATATGAGGCATTAGCATCTCATGAGGTCCTTCTCTTTTGGCTCTTCCAAACTGACAGAGAGCTAAGCATGGGTTGTAAGAAATTCCTCCATGGGTTCCTATCAATGGAACATTAGGATACTCTCCACAGCGATCAATGATAGTCACCTCGTCCATACCTTTGAGAGTCCAAATGATGTCATTATGAGAGAGAGACACCACCCTATAAGCCCAACCCATTCCTTCTTTGTTCTTCAACACTGACTTGGGGAGGTGCGAAATAAACCACCTCGACAATAAAGGAGCACAACACATCAAGGTTCCCCGCTTTCGGGCAGTACGAGCATAGAGTTGATGAAGAATGTAACCCAAGAGAGTGGGTACAGGGTTATGAGAGATGAAGATCTTTATGGCATTCACATCAACAAAAGTGTCAGGGTTCGGAAACAGTACCAAGCCATATATCAAAAGAGCCAGAATATCCTCGAACGCCTTAAAGTCTAGGCTATCCCAGAAGTAGTTAGCCTTGCCAACCAAGAACTTAGTCAGAAAGCCTTTTGCTCCACTCCTAGTCTCCCAATTAGCCATTACCTCCTCTTTGGTCAAATGAAGGGCTGCAGCAATCTCTTCGGGCCTAAGGGTCTCCTCTCAACCAGTAAATAGGGTCTGCTCCAGAACAGAGATACCGAGCAGCTCAGAGAACTCTTCTAGGGTGGGAACCAGCTGATAGTATTGAAAAGTAAAACAATGGTACATCGGATCATAGAATTGGACCAGAACACTCATCATCTGCTCGTCCAATTTGGAGGTGACCAAACTGAGAAGAGAACCATGCCTCCTGATGAAGGAAGTAGTGTCAGGCATCTTGGTAACCAACTCTTTAAGCAAGGTAGGTACTTGGAAAAAGTTGATTCGGATGGTATTCTTACGCATGGACATCATGATGACCTACAAAACAGAGCAAAGATGAAACCCTCCTGTCTTTGAAATAGGTTAGTCCTTATGCAAGATGTATGCAATGTTATGATGTCATGATGTCATGATAGTAAGCACACCACAAGTATCCACAAAAATCAAACATGGTAAAGGCACACAAGTCACAAAAAAAGAGCCCTTAGATTTCAGGCTGGCATGGAGCTTAGGTACTACCCTCTTTCAGTTCAGTTGGTTTAAACCTGTCCTAAAAATAGTAACCGGGTTCTAGAGGATCTCAATATCACTGACTACCCTCGCTCGGTCATAATTCCAGTTTAGCAACCTTTTCTTACGGCCGGAATCATCGTGAGAGTTTAGTCTCAATGAGTGTAGCATATTGCTACTGTTCTATGGCCAAGTTGGTCAATTTAAGGTTCTAAGGTCAGTTGGTGCTTAATGACCCCTTAGAAGACCCATATTCTCCTCGTTCCAACACAAGGGATATCGGTACAGACTAAAGTGCCACACCAACGTAGCTACTACTTCAACCGTGTCGGTCTACGCCAGACAGTTCCCTCACAATTTATTGCTACTTACCTAAAGGGTACCCCCAGATCCGGGTTAGGATCTATAGAAACTCTGATACAAGCCCACAAAATTAAAGCATACAAAGCATACAATTGAAAACACAATGATCTAATCCTAAGGTACACCTCCCTTATTAGAATTCCCCAGCAGAGTCGCCAGTTCTGTGATACGGTGGGAAGAGAACTGACTATTTTTGGAATGCTGGTTCGCGTTTTGCGTTTGTTTTTGCAAAATGTCGCGGTAAGCAAGAGTCACCACCGTCTTTTATTTTATCCAACAAGGAAAGGAAAAAAGCACAGAAAAAATCCTTTTTCGAGATGTTTCTCGGGTTCGGGAGGCAGATTATAGAAAGGGAAGGTGTTAGCACCCTTTCTATCAGTGGTTTTCCATGGGCTCTTAGGTACTTGCTCATTGTGTTTTCAAAATTGCTTTTCTTTGTGTTTGTGGGTTTGAAAGAGTTTTTGTTTTTGAAGAGAGTGTAAGTGCGAAAAGTTTTGTTTTGTTTTAAAAGGAGCAAGTACTTAAGAACCATCTACCTACTCGAAAAAGGAATTAAACTGTGCTAATGTCCTTTAGACAATGCTAGCCCACTATTGAGGAGTAAGTAGCACCGTCGTTGGAGTTTAAGGGTCAACTCGATTAAGGGACGTGTGGTCACTAAAGCAATGTTAGGACGCCTTAGCGGTAACCCTAATGTCTTAGATCATTTTATCCGAGACAACCGTTTCGAGGCAACTTATGATCTTTGGACAAGAGGGCGACCTCTAAAACTTCCTATACTCAATGACCACGTTCGAAGGCAACCAAGTGAGGTGTACCCTAAGAGTGGCATGTGCAAGTGTGTTACTTCGGTTAATTTTATCTGTACATGTCATGGGTGAGCTATATTAATTTTAGGTTAAAGATTGATCTTGTCATGCATTTCCTATTTATCAAACATCTAACAGTTAATATTGTGCGGAAATTAAATTGCGGGAAATTAAATCTAAATTATTACAAGGCGTCAGGTATTTACATCGCCAAAAACAACCCTTGAAAATTAAATTGCGAAAAATAAAATAAAGCGATAAATAATTAAAGTCCTAATTAAAAGCTATTACATACCGGAAGCAATTACAATATTGGAAATATAGATCGCGTGCGAGAAAATTAAACGGCGCATTTTTAGGGTTTTGACCCTTTTTATTAAACCATGTTTTGTTTTTTTTTTTTGAATTAATTGGAATTAAACCTAAGCTAATAATTAAATTAATTAATTAATGAAAATATTTTTGGGGTTTTTGAATATTTAAGGAAATAAAAATAAAATGGTCAAAATTGTTAAAACCTAATATTCTAATTAATTTTAATTTATTGCAAAAATGTTAAAATTATACCTAATTAAAAAAACTAAGTCAATTAAATTATTTATTTACAAAAATAATGAAATTAATAAAAATAATATTTTTTGTGTTTTCTGATTTTATGAGGAAAATTATTAATTAGTGATAGTAAGATAATTAATTAAAATAATAAGACAAATAAATAAATATAATAGAAAGTAAAAGAAATAAAACCAAGGGGGTGTTGGGCCCAGAAAGGAGGTGGAATCAGCATATCCAAGGCCCAACAGGCGTTGGCCTGGGTTGACTTTTTGCAATTCCCTACGCCAAGTTGACTGGAGCGCATGGTGGTCATCCAATCTTGGCCATTGGATTTGGTTTGCAGGCCATCTGGCGCTTGGGATTTGGAGGCACATGGTATGCTATGCTTGCTGAAATCACATGTAATCACCTGAAGAAAAAATGCAACAAATATTGGGGGACTTGGGATTCGAACCCAGGTCCCATGAGACAATCCACTAACCTGCTTGCCAATCCAACTAACCTGTTTTATTGATATAACATTGGAAATCAAATAATATATAAAAACAAACAAACAAATGTCAGAATAAAAAAATAAAAAGGAGCGAGATTTAAACTGGCCAATCAGAGGAAGACACCTAATCGTCTTCTTCACCCAAAACCTGGTTTTTCTTACCTGCGGATTTTTATCCACAGGAAGATCCGTGGGATTGTCCTAAAACCATTTTCAGGTCATGTAAACGCAAATTAAGAACACCAATGTGTTCGTCTCTTCTCCATGAATACAACCATGTCCATGGTTTGCCTTGATTTTTCCTGTATCAAAAATGCCTAAAAAACAAGAACACGAACCCTAGCTTCGGATACAGGGTTATAAGTCATGAAAACAAAATTAAATAATACAGAATTCTTAGAAATTGAATGGCAAGCATGATTATACAAAAATTTTGGCAAAAGGATGCAAGAGAATGGATTTACGATTCCATGTACAGGGCCATGTTCATGGACACTTACAGCATGTTGTAGGGAGGGAGAAGGTCTAGTTTTGATTCCAATCGCTTCAGGGGATAGCAGACAAGGAAGCTACGTTGAGATTTTGGACTGAATCGTGCTCTAGGGTGGGTTTCAATTTTCAATTTTCCAAGCCTTTTCTCCAATTTGGTTTGGCCGTTTTGGGCAGCTTCAGGTCGTGTTCTTGATATGCCTAGCTTGTGTGAGTAATAAGGAATGCATTTAGGTTAAACTTTGGGATTGAATCCATGTGCATTGAAGATTTGAGATTTGATTTGATCACCATTAACAAGGTTTCCAAAGTTGTACCAAATCCAAGATTTTGTTCACAATATGTCTTGGCAAGAATTTGATTATGTGTATCATGATCATTGAAAGGTGTAATGATCAAAAAGATATCATTCCATCAATTTTTGGATTTTATTTGAATTAATATTGATTTAAAATGAATTAATTCAATAAAAATTAAATAAAATAGAAAAATTAATGAATGGACATGAAACTGAAGATGGGACACGTGTATGGTGTTAAAAGACCAAATCAAGTGGAAAAAAGTGGACCCTTTTGTCAAAAATTGGAGTTTTGAGGATAGTTGACTTTTGGCACTTTTGGAAAAATGCCCAACTTCAATAGTGCATAACTTCTTCAATTTTGGACTTTTGGAGGTTTTCTTGGACTTTTTAGAAACCTTGAGATGTCCTATAACCAAACCTTTTGGTCTCATCTCATTTTGATATTCCATGCTCAAGTTATAAGCTTTGGCAAAAAAGGTGTTTTTGTTGACTTTCAAAAATGACCTATAATGTCCAAATTTGTAACTTTTTGTGAGTGCATTTCTTGATCTTGGGGTGTGAATATGGATTGTAGGAAATTTCATACTCTTCAAAATGAGCCTAGGATGGGTCATTTCTCATAAAGTATTAGAAATTTATGCTTGGTCAAAGTTGAGTTGACTTTTCCTACAAAACCCTAATTTAGCAACTTTTGAATCTTGATGAATCTTGAGAAATCCTTGATGAATCATGATCAACCATTGATAAAATGATGAATTATCCTTAAAAATGAGAATGTTGACAAAAAATCTTGATGTTTGACTGTTCATAGGTCACAGTTGACTTTTGCCCTAACACAGTCGATTTTTGGGCCTCTTAAGCAATTGACTGACCAAACTTTCTCTGCAAGGCTTGAAATTTGACATGGATGAACTTGAGAACATATTAGGACATTGGGGAGAACTTTAGGCCATTTGGATGTAAGGACTTTGATGCAACACAAAACCCTAATTTTGAATTGACTGCCTTAGGAGATGATTTGACTGTCCAACTCTTGAGCCATCTTGAACAACTTGGAGATGATTCTTGGCATGTCTTGAGAAATATGGGAGGGAAAATTTTGGGGTACAACAGGGTACAAAACACACGAATAAGATCTTCATTGTAATCTTGATTCAACTAAATAAAGTAGTAGACCCCTTGATGATTGATTAGATCTATAACCACAAGAATATGGAGATCTTCAGCTGTCTTAACTTTGTAGAAGTTTTTATTTGCCACAATTATCCTGAAACACTTCTCATAAAATAAATCAACAGTCTCTTCATCAATCAGATCAAACACAGTCTCTACTGCCCTTGCAGATGTTTCTCCCTTGTTTTTGCCTTTTCCCGTGCCTTTACCCTTTGCAACCTTGAGAGCCATTGAGAGTAACTGAACCTTGCACGTGAGAGATGAGAGATGTAAGTTCACAAGACTCACTATGATGATGATATGATGCAAATACACAACAAATTTAAGAAAAACTGATGAACTTTTGAGTGAATGATGTTATGAGAGATGCAAACTTGGATTGTGTCAGTTTGGTATAGAGAAGTAGGGTTTTATTAGGATTTAGAGAGAGGGATGAATACAATGACTAGTGTTGAGAAAATTAATGACACAATTTAAGATAGTGAAAAAGTTTTGACCAAAAAACTTTGAATGAGAGATAAGTATTGATGTGGGTACATAAACCTATTTGACATAAAATGTTTATGGAAGAAGAAAAGGTGAAAAATTATCCAAAAGGCAGCACACGTGTAGGCTCACTGAGGATTTCGAGCCAGCACATAGTGTCTATGAGCCGACCTATACTGAGCTAATGAAAAGAGTTAAAAAAATCAATTTATGAGCCGACATATACGCATCATCCGTCGGCTCATACTGAACCATTTTTTAAGAAATATTTGAAAATTTGCAATTTATGTGTCGTCTCATAGACCACATGTGTTAGCCTGTACTAACTCAATATTTTCAAACATCAAAATTGTTAGATTCAAGGAATAGGATTTTGAGATGCTTTGTCGATAACCTCACTAATTACACTAAGATCATGCATGAATATTTGCTGTATGAGATGAATGTTTGAACAATTTGTGATTATGTTCTTGGAACAGTTAATACATACATATGAATAAAATAAAATAACAAATACACGAATCACGCATTTACACAATTTGATTTATGTTACTGTAAACAAGTAAACTGAAGTAATCACATATTTAGTTAAAGATTTTTGGAAGTAAACATAAGATCAAATGACATCCAACATGTATTTTAGAAACCTTTATAAATAATTATATAAAAGAACTAGCATACTCCTATTAGAGAAGAAAAAAATTTAACTGAAACAACCTCACTTATAAAAAGGAGTATGCACGAGCATTTCACTTGAAGCTCAAGAACAAGAGCATTAACAAATGCTAAACGTGCCATGAACAAAGCAACCAATGATTCAAAAATTTCACCTTCTCAAGATGATTCAAGATCTTTTATCAAGGGAGTATCTTGTTGATGATCTTGAGAACATATTCATTATTCTTGCCATAAAGTCAATAAGTTTTGAATATGTCATCTACCAATTGTCCTGATGTATCTACACATGAATCCCCATAACTTCTTCATAGAATCAATATAATTTTTCTTGCAATTTCCAACAAGATAAACTAGGTACCCAATCTTTGTTGGATCCTTAAGGGTAAGTTATATAATTGTTGCATTTAGGCGACCATTGAGAAATTCCTTTAGGTATTGAATATTTCCTAAGTTTGCATTTGGAAATGGTGTGTCCCTTCATACAATAATAGTGACAAGTTATGTTCTGAGATATGTCACTTTTTTTCACATTCTTTTCAACAAATATATATTTTTCATATCGTGGATTTAAAGGTTTATTAAATTTTTTTGAATCTATAGCAAAAGTAACCTTAGATTGTTGAGCCTTGATTAGTTTATCCTTAAGAGTTCTAACCTCTTTTTACCAAATGTGACAAGTATCACAACCAAAGTTAAACGGGTTGTCACCCATCTTATTTTTGACTTTATGAATACCTACTGGAGAGTTTTTTAGAGCTTCCATTTTATTTTCTGTTTCTAAATAGGAAAAGACTTTCCTATTTGAAGCTAGTTTTTTAAAAGTTTCAATTGCTTCTCTATGCAGGTTTTCAAAAGCGTCAAGTAAATCAAGATGAGACAATCCATTAACATAATTATTTTGATAAGAGTCTACCTTGACCTTCTTACCTTTTTGATGATGATTAGAGAGATGAATCTTATCACTTCTAGAGACTTTGGATCCTTTCTTCTCATCTTTATGATAATGACCAGAGAGGCACAATTCATCATACTTAGATGATTTGTGTTCCTTTTTTCTTCTATTATTGAAGTGTACTGAGAAGAAAAAGTTTCCCAATTCATCATCACTGTTAGATTCGTCATCACTTGAAGATTCAATGTCGCTTCTCCAGGCCACATAGGCCTTCATAGGTTTGTCATGACTCTTGTGTTGATTCTTCTTTTTCTTTTTGTCAAGGATGGAATTTTTTTCTTAAGACATTTCTTCCTTAGGAGATGTAGATTGTCTCGTGGGCTCAATGCATATTTTGTTGAGGTTATTTTAACTTTTCTTTTTCAATAACTTGTGATATCTTTTGACAAATAAACTCATATCTTCATCTTTGGAATCATAATTGTTACTAACATCTCTATTATGATTATGCTCATCCTTTGAGGATCTTGAACTTGAAGCTGTAAGAGCTTTAGACTTCAGTCCTTCCTCATTGTTTATGTCTTTCTCCCTTTTCTTATTTTTCTCAAGCTTCTTTTCATGTCTTTCCAAGCAATTGAGTTCTTGCTCGTGTTCTTCTAACTTTCTGAACAAGGTGGTGAGATCAAGTGTAACAAGATTATTGGCTTCCTTGATCACGATGACCTTTGGTTGCCAATTCCTAGTAAGATAACTCAAAACCTTGTTAGTAGCAATAACATTATAAATATGATTACCTAGCAAATTTAAATGATTAATAAGATGCAAGAACTGCTTTTTCATTTGAGAAATGGTTTCATCATGCTTCATGCGTAAGAGTTCAAACTCTTGATTAAGTGTATTAATCCTAGCTTGTTTAAACTTATTGGTTCCCTCATAGGAAACTTGTAGAGTATCCCACATAGCTTTTGCGGTCTCGTAATGGAAAATACAATAAAACTCATCAACACCAAGAGGGAATATAATAATTTTTTCGCTTTTCAATCATGTGCCCACTTCTTATTATCATCCTCATTCCATAATTTTTCTAGCATTGGTGTAATAACACCTTCAACTACATATATCACAGGTGTTGGACCATTTTGAATGGCTTCCCAAACACCTTTGTCATATGAGTTGACAAGAATTTGTATACAAGCTTTCCAATAACTATAGTTTTATCCCGTGAAAATTAGGGCTCTTTCATAATCCCCTTTAGGTTTGTACGCCATTTTTTAATAAGTTTCGAAGCCGGAATGAATCGGGATCTTGATGCCACTTGTTAGAAGATGGGGGGGGGGGGGGGGGTAAAAGATCACCAAGCAAAAATTCCAGAAAAATTTGTTTTTTTAAAATTGTTTAACAAAAGAGTGCAAGCGGAAGTTTTTCAAAGTGAGTCGTCTATACGAACCAAGTTATTGGAAGTCGGATATGCAAATATAAAATACAATATTTAATGACAACAATAAATTGGGATTGATATACTTCAATCAAATAATAGCTTATTAAATGTTTATAGCAAGTTACTAGCAATACTATTTCCAATGATAACAAGTAAAATAATAAAGTGAATAATTTGTTGAACACTTGGTGTGCAGTAGAATTTTCATAATTTTCCTTTGAGTTGAACAAGCTAAACAATTTGTCAAACACTTGGTGTACAATCAAAGTTTCATAATTTTCCTTTGTGTTGTGTTGAAATGAAAAAGCACTTATAATCAAAAGTGATTATAAGCAAATCAACCCTTACTTCAAAATAAAAAGAGTTACGAAAAATTCCTACACGTCGATAGCTTACTGAATGATATTTGACAAATTGATGTTTAAAAATCAAAGCAAGTAAAACTATAAAAGAAAATAGACACATGAATTTTTCTTATTAGTTCCCCACTTTCGTCCTTGCGTGTGGGTACGTCTGCGCCTAATTCCAATAGAATTAGGATAATTCTTACTATGCAAAAAGTTGATACAAGAGAAGTGTTCAAGAGCAACTCCACAAACCCTAATGCTTGTTATTTATTCAACTCCTTCTCTTACTTTTATCTTGATAATGACAAAGACACAATAAGTCTCAATTGAATTGTCGATATTGCTACTCCTTTGCATTCTTTATCTCCAAAGAGTTCACGCGCTCGATCAATTTTAAATATTATAAAACAAGACTTCAATTTTGATCCTCTGTTCTCTCACTACTTCCTTTGCTTTATTTATCTCCAAAGGATCCTTTGTGTTCTTTATCTCCAAAGGGCTTCACTTGGCCGCAATCCTCTTTTGAATGTCTTGCACAAAAATCCCCCAAATCAATTAATGATCTTGGAGGATAAACTCTTGGTTTTTCCGAATGAATACCTCTGGAAATATCAACCTTTTATTCTCGGATATACAAGAATCTAATTGGACGTTATCTAACCTCGTCTAGATGACACCCTAATAAAAGATTGTTATAATGGTTTGTTAGTGTGTATGCACAGGTTGAAGGTTGAAGGTGAAGAGAAATTGCAGAAATTTTTTTATGGTATCATCAAGTTGGAATGATGCTTGAAAGATGTATTTATTGTTATAGAAATATTGGGGCAAAATAAGGAAATTTAGATTTAAGAGAAAATAGAAAATTTGATCCTTAAAACAGTATGAGTCGACCAGTAGCTTGGATGAGCTGGCTCATATTGTTAATTTTTATTAGAAAGCAAGAAGAGAGAGAGAGTTTTCATTATAACTGAATTTCCATTTTCTATTATTCAAAGTTTGTTACAAGTGAGATATGTTTTTATAGAAAATAGAAGAGTAACCTGCAATAGCAGGGTAAACAAAAAGATGAACTGCAATAGCAGGTCAGTACATAGAAGGAGCTGACACCTGTCAGTGAATAAAAGAATACATCTAATACCCCCCCCCCCACAAACTCATGGGGAGCTGACAACCCTGAGTTTGTGCCTGAGTTGCAGAAACTTGTGAGATGCCAAAGGTTTTGTGAGCGCATCAGCAACTTGATCAACACCTGGAATGTGCAGAACATGCACCTGCTTGGCAAGAACCTTTTCCTTGACAAAGAATAGATCAATTTCCATGTGCTTTGTTCTAGAATGCAGAATGGGATTATGGGCCAGCAGCACAGCAGATTGGTTATCACAGAAAATGACTGGAGGCTGAGTTGAAACACAAAGTTCTTGAAGAAGAGTTTGAAGCCACAGTAGATCTGTTGTAGCTTGAGAAAGACTTCTATATTCAGCTTCAGTGCTGGATCTGGCGACTACAGGCTGCTTTTTG
Source organism: Vicia faba (assembly GCA_948472305.1). Taxonomy (NCBI): domain Eukaryota; kingdom Viridiplantae; phylum Streptophyta; class Magnoliopsida; order Fabales; family Fabaceae; genus Vicia; species Vicia faba. The sequence goes on from CATIWC010000459.1 coordinate 56,209, forward strand.
GACCACCAAGAAACCAGATTAGGCCCAAAATAAATAGGTGCTCCAGAAGTGCTGCGTCTATCATCAGGATCTGACGCCCAGTCAGCATCACAAAAAACTTGCAGTGCAGGTGCCTGGAGAGGAGAACAAGGCGTGAGATGAAGGCCAAAGTTGATGGTACCTTTGAGATAACGAAGAATATGTTTCACAGCAACCCAGTGTGATTCCATAGGGTAAGACATAAACTGACACACCTTTTTGACAGAGTAAGCAATGTCAGGTCTGGTAATGGTGGCATGTTGAAGCGCACCCACTACAGACCTGTACATGAAAGGATCAGAAAGCGAGGCTAAGCCAGTTTTGGTAAGCTTACAGGTGGAGTGCATAGGAGTGCCAACAGCAGCAACATCAACTATATTGGTCCTGTGCAGAAGATCCCTAATGTATTTGGCTTGAGAGAGAAGAAGAGAGCCATGAGGAATGGTTTTAACTTCAATTCCCAAGAAGTAGTCAAGGCTGCCAAGGTGCTTAAGATAAAAGGCCTCATTAAGCTTGGTAATAACAGCTATAAGAGTAGAAGGATTGCTGCCAGTTAGGATGATATCATCCACATATACCAGAATATATGTGGTATGTCCTTTAGAAGATAGAATAAACAAGGAAGGATCACACTTGTTGGGTACAAAATGAAGGTGAATGAGGGCAGTTTGCAACTTTTCAAACCACTGTCGTGGTGCTTGCTTGAGGCCATAGAGAGCCTTGTGAAGCTTGCACACTAAAGAAGGATTGGAGTCAAGAAAACCAGGAGGGTATGCATATATACTTCTTCATCAAGCTCTCCATTGAGAAAGGCATTGTTGACATCCAATTTTTGAATGGACCGGTTGTGAGTTATAACAAGTGTCAAAATGATCCTGATGGTAATGGGCTTGACCACAGGGGAAAAGGTTTCAGTGAAATCCAGCCCATGCCTTTGGTGAAAGCCCTTAGCAACTAGTCTAGCTTTGTACCTGTTAACACTGCCATCAAGATTCTCCTTGACTCTGAATACCCACTTGCATCTAATGGCCTGTCTATTGGGAGGAAGAGGAACAAGGGACCAAGTGTGATTTTGATAGAGGGCATCAAATTCTGCCTGCATATCATGTTTCCACTTAGGATCAGCAAAAGCAACCTTCACAGTCTTAGGTTCAGTACATGTCAGCAGCAACCTAGGCTGCAACCTGGGTTAAATAAAACCAGATTTGGCCCTTGTCTGCATAGTATGATCATTGTCAGGCTTGTGAGATATGGGAACAACATTAGGAGGAATAGAAGCTGATAATGAAGTAGAGGAAGAAGAGTCAGATGCTTTAGACTATGAGGAAGGAGAAGTTGTATTAAAATGAGGTGAGGCAGGGGATGCAGTAAAGGTCTCAGAGATAGTCTGATAAGGTACCAAAATAGTGGGAGAAATAGAGCTTGTTGAATCAGAAATATCTGGACTTGGCAAGGGGGTGATGTAGGGCACAGGGGAATAAGGGATGATAGAACCAAGGGGGTGGCAGGCTGAGATTGGAGAGCACTGGTGGTGGAATATGTGGAGAAACAAAGATCATGAAAAGGAAACCTGGACTCATTGAAAAGCACATCTTTAGAAATATAAAGTTTGCCTTGGGCAGAGAGACACCTGTACCCTTTATGGGAGGTGGAATAACCTAGAAAAAGGCACTCTTGGGATCTGAAGTCCAGCTTATGAGCATGATATGGCCTAAGTAAGGGAAAGCAAGCACATCCAAACACTTTTAAGAACTTGTAGTTAGGTTGGGAATTAAATAACAAAGTGTAAGGCACTTTGAACTTAAGGGAGGAATATGGAAGCTTGTTAATGAGGAAAACAATAGTGGAGAAAGCATAATCCCAGTACTGGAGTGGCATTGAAGCTTGACTTAAGAGTGTAAGACCAAGTTCCACAATATGCCTATGTTTTCTCTCAACCACACCATTTTGGTGATGTGTGTGAGGGCATATCACTCTATGTAGAATACCTAACTCATTCAAAAATTTGGTAAAGGGCCTAAACTCACCTCCCCAATCAGATTGAGCAGATTTGATAGGATGGCCAAACCGAGGTTTTTCCATACTCTTGAATTGTTTAAATATGGTAAGGGCTTCATATTTGGACTTGAGGAGGTAAAGCCAGGTGAATTTGGAGTAAGCATCTACAAAGGAAATGTAATATGTGAAGCCTAAAGTAGATGGTTGAGGGGATGGTCCCCACAGGTCACAGTACACAAGTTCCAAAGGAGTGTGATATACAATATGAGAAGTGGGAGCATGTAATCTGTGAGCTTTGCCAATACAACAAGTTAAGCAAAAAAGATTTTGTTCTTTATTGCTAAAAGAGATATTACAGCTTTGTAAAACTAGTTTGAGTGTGTGCTCAATAGGGTGACCTAGTCTCAAATGCCAAACATTAGACAAATTTGAGGAAATGCTAACTGCATTAACAGTAGGTACAGAATTAGAAACATAAGGTAAAGTAACAGGGGAAGCCTGAGCAGGTGCTGAAACAGACAGAGAGGGGAAAGCATAAAGGCCATCAGACCCAACTTGAGCAACCAGCAGGATAACATCAGAAACCTGGCGTTTGACAAGACATTTGTCAGTTGTGAATAGAAAATATACATTATTATCAAGGCAAAACTGGCTGACACTAATGAGATTCTTGGTAATGGAAGGAACATGAAGCAGATTTTTAAGTGTGAACTGTGTGTGAGGGTGAGAAGGTGAGGTAAAAACACTAGATCATGTAGTGTGGATAGGGAGACCTTGGCCATTCCCTATGTAAATCTGTTCATGGCCTTCAAAGGGAGTAAGTTGCTGGAGATTTCCAGCATCACTGGTGACATGAAAAGATGCACCTGAGTCAGGATACCAAGTGCCAGCAGATGAGGAGGGAGCAGTGTTAGCCACAAAGGTACTTGATGGAGTGTTGTACCCAAAAAATTTCCCTCCCATTTCCTCAACATTTTCTCACCACAAGACCCTTGGAGCTCAAGGTCAAGTTAGGGTTTACTCTACTCAAGACTCCTCCTTGCACTGTTGACCCAAATTAGGGTTTGAGTTTGCACAAAGATGTTTTGACCTAAAATGCCTAGGATGACTTTCATGCTTCATATTGGACTCCCAAGTTTATCCATACCAAGTTTCAAGTCTTGATTCCAAACTTTGCCCAGTCAATTGGACAGTTGACCTAGAAATCAGCTGTATTGGGGAAAAAGTCAACTGTGGCCAATTGACATTCAAACCTCATGAAATTTGACCCACATCAACACTATGAACTTATATGGACCATTTGGTCAAGTTTGGATCACAATTCCACAAGAAATTTGATCAGATCACCAAAAGGGCAAAATGGTCATTTTTAGGGTTTTGACTGCACAAAGGCAATTTTTGACTGTTTGACCTAGCCAATAGAAAACCAAGCTCATATATGGACTCAAGGACTCAATGGAGTTGTCTTGACATTTTCAACAAATTCAAAAGATCCCAAATGCATAAGATTGACAGATGAATTTTCCAGTCAACTGAGCCAAATTTGACTGTATACTGAAAAGTCAAACTTTGACTTTTTGGTCAAAATCAAGTGTCAAGATTCATTTTTCATCAAAACATTCCAAATTATGAAACTTGTTCATCAAGAAACCCAAAATTGCAAATTAGGGTTTAAAATGAAGAATTTTCATAACTTAGAATTTTTCTAAGTTATGAAAATCCCTAATTGTTTCCTAACTTTGTCCCATTTTTTCACCAAGATTCCTTTGGATTCAAGGAAAACTCAAAAAAAGAAAGTTGTAGTCCATTGCAAAATCTACAACTTTGATTCACAAAGTTTCCTCAAAAGAAGCTTGTATCTCAAGTTATGGTTTTTGGAACAAGGGTGCAAAACATTCTTAACTTAGAAAATTTTTGACCTATTCTAGGCAGGATTTTTGCCTAACTTCATAGCCACTTTTCACATGCTTCCACTTGGAATTTTAATTTTCATTACAAAGATGGATTGTAGTACACATTCCAAGCTTTCCAAAATGTCCAAGAACTCATCAAACAACCTTGTGGTTAGGGAGAATCGAATTTGGCAATATGAGCAAAAGTCACTTTGATTCATGGCCAAAGGCATGTTCATAACTTGTGCATTTTCAAACTCAGCATATGCAAGCTAGTTACAGGCCTCTAATCCTTTTCTTACTCAATAATTAAATGCCAATCCATTGTGCCAAGGCATTATTTTGTGCATTTGGTCATTGTATGAAGGATTAAGCCTTAATTAGAAAAAGCAAGTTATCCATTTTTGAAAAGTTATACTTTATGTCAAGTTTGCAATCCAAGTAGTACAATGCAAATCCTTTTGGCACAAGTTCAGGAACATATCACACTGATCAAGAGGGATGGTTGCAGCATGATTAGGGGGCCTGCACAAGTCTAGAAACCAAGTTGACAATTTTTGCTTAAGTTAGAAGAAACCTTGCATTTTGTAAAAAAAACTCACATTGCTGCAACCACAAGCTTAGAAAAACTTGTTGAACATATTCCAAACATCAAACCTGAGCTAAGGCACGAGCTAACTACCTTCCATACCTCCCTAAACCTCAAAACACCATTGTACTGCACAAAAACAGGGCATCCCTGCAACTTGACTTCCACAAACATTTCCACTCGTGCGTTTTGGCTGAAACCTTTGCAAACACATTCCCTATCACCCATTGAAGCTATCCCAAGCATTGGACACGACCTGTAACACCTCTAACCAACTTCACCATTTTCACTTTTTCTGTTTTGCAGGTAGACTTCCATAGCTTGATTCATTTGGTTTCAAAGCAAGCTAAAGGATGGAAAAGCATCCCTGACCTTCAAGCAAGCTGTACAAGTCTTCACCTTGCCTTGAAAGTACCTCCATTGTCAGATACGATCCAAGCTGAACAGGTAAGTTCATGGACTTCTATCTCTCAATCTAGGAAGAGTTAGGTCTAAGTTTATGAATGAAAAATGTCATATTCATATCCCTGAAGCCATCCATATCCTCACTTTCCATTTATATTGCATATGCTGAGAGAATTTAAGACCTGAACATTGACAAAAACTTAGGTCAGAAATTAGGGATGAAGAAATTCTCTTTCATTTCTTAGAGTTAAGTCAAGTTCTTTATATGTCTGGATTCGTCTCTTAATGCCCTACATTTTTGGTGTTATGAGTTTTGCTTAAAAGTCCAAGAATCAGGATGTTTGAATCAGTGTGAAAAACGCGCGTTTGTGAGACAAGCTTGCTGGAGGTTGAAGAAGATAGGTATTGGGCTGGGCCTGATTCTGTTTCCTTTTTGCACCACTGCATTTCACATGCACCCCCTGGCCCATTTTGAGATATATTTGTCATTTTTTATTTTCTCCTTTTGATTTTGTTTCTATATTTTTATTTAAACATGAAAAAACATTAAAATTATTTTTCTCACATTTTTTTGCATTTTTAGGTATTTATTTGTTCTAACTTGATATATGTAAATAAATAAACATAGATACTTTTATTTAAAAATACAAAAAATAATACAAACACTTTTATTTTCTGATTTTTATTTTGTTTTACCTTTTGAAAACATTTTGTAAAAAATATACTTTTTTTTTATAAATATTAAATATTTTATTTTTGTACATATTTAATATATTTAACATATAATATAAATATATACATATTTATTAGGATATTTAGGATAAAAATACAAAAAATATACATTTTTATTTTTATTAATATTTAACATCAAAAATACCTTTTTGACAAATATACTTCTTTTTATTTATTTATTTATTGTATATAATATTGTATATTATATATTAAATAACAAATACCTTTTATTTAGCAAAATTAGGGTTTTTGCCCTAAACATGAAAATATCCAAATTAACTCTTTTTGTTTATTTTATTTTTTTATTTCATTTGTGAATAAAACATACACTTACACAAAAATATTTACACATACATATTGCTTTATTCTTATACATCTTTATATATACATTTGCGCAATTCGATTTGGTTATAAATATTGGACACTACTCTCCTATGAAGTCTCATCCCCATTTGAACATTTGTACCCCCATTCCCATGATTATTGTGTAATAATTTAGGACCTTTAAATTCCGCATTTAAAAGCTTTCTAAATATGCCATGATAGAATTAGGGTTTGTATGCAAAAATCAACCAAAACAACAAATAGTTTGACCTAAATTCAAGATAAACAAGCATGAAAATGGACAACACTAATCACACTTGCACCCCTAGGGTACTCCACTTGTTGCCTTCAATAATGGGCCATATTGCATGTTAGGTATCTTTGGCAAAAACAAAACAACTCAAATGATCATAGTCCCTCGATGACGCTTTCAAAAGTTGCCTAAAAAATGATCAAGTCCCTTAAAGAAAAAATTGCCCAAAGATACTTGGCACCATTGCAATCATGGTCTAAACGATGACCCGCGCCTGTCCCATTCACATCCTAACACAAGATTGTCCACCAAATACAATGGTGGAACAAAATTGTTAAAAGGGTTAAAACATAGCAAATATCTTTGAGAAATTTAGGGTAGATAGCTCTTGGTTACTTGCCAACTTGCAAAACAAAAACACTTGCCTATTTTTCAAAACCACACATCACAACACCCTTTCAAAAACAACTTTCAAAAATAACTTTCAAAAACAATTGAAATCTTTTCAAAAGACATACACCTTTGTATACATCCCAACATGGATCATTACAAAGGTTGCCACCACATTGGCTTCTTTTCAAAACATTTTCAAAACCCACACACAAAGCACCATTTCAAACAATTGAAAATCAAGGCAAGTTGATCTAAGCAAGTAACTAAGAGCCCATGGATAACCATGGATAGAAAGGGTGCTAATACCTTCCCTTTCTATAATCTACTCCCCGAACCCAAGAAAACATCTCAAAGGTTTTTGCTGTGCTTTTTAACCTTTCCTTAGGATAAAATAAAAAGTCGGTGGCGACTCTTGCTCAACCGAAACATTTGCGAAAACAAACGCAAAACCTCAAGTCAGTTCTCCCACCGTATCACAGAACTGGCGACTCTGCTGAGGAGTGCTTAAAAGTGGAGTAACCTTAGGGATTATATCACTTTTGTTTTCAATTGTTTGCTTTGTTTGCTTTTATATTTGTGGGCTTTGCATCGGAGTTTCATAGATCCTAACCCGGATCTGGGGAATACCCTTTTAGGTAGCATAATCTATGAGGGACCTGTCCGACATAGACCGACATGGGTGAAGCAGTGGCTACATTGGTGTGGCACCTTGGTCTGTACCGATATCCCTTGTGTTGCAACGAGGAGAATATGGGTCTTCTAAGGAGTCATTAAACACCAACCGACCTTAGAACCTTAAATTGACCCAACTTGGCCATAGAACAGTAGCAGTATGCTACACTCATTGAGGCTAAACTCTCGCGATGGTTCTGGCCGCAAGAAAAGATTGTGATGCTGGAGTTATGACCGATTGAGGGTAGTCAATGACATTGAGATCCTCTAGAACCCGGTTACTTTTGATAGGACAAGTTTTAACCAACGAAACTAAAAGAGGGTAATACCTAAACTTCATGCTGGCCTAAACCCTAAGGGTTGTCTTGTGTGACTTGTGTGCCTTATCATGCTTGCCTTTGTGAACACTTGTGGTGTGCTTCATCATAGCATCATACCATCATACCATCGCATGCATCCTGCATAAGGACTGACCCATTTCAAAGACAAGAGGGTTTCATCTTTGCTCTGTTTTGTAGGACATCATGATGCCCGTGCGTAGGAATACTATCTGGCTCAACTTTGTTCAACCACCTACTTTGCTCAAGGAATTGGTTGATAGGATTCCAAACACCACTTCCTTCATCAAGAGGCATGGTTCTCTCCTTGGCTTGATCACTTCAAAGTGGGACCAACAACTGATAAGTGTCCTGACCCAGTTTTATGATCCCCTGTATCATTGCTTCACCTTTCAAGACTTCCAGCTGGTCCCTACCCTGGAAGAATTCTCTGATTTGCTTGGTATCCCTGTTTTGGAGCAGACTCCATTCACTGGTTGGGAGAAGACTCTTAGGCCTGAAGAGATTGCTGCAGTCCTTCCCTTGACTAAAGAGGAGGTAATGGCTAACTGGGAGACCAGAAGTGGAATTAAGGGCTTTTTGGTTAAGTTTCTGGTTGGCAAAGCTAATAGTTTCTGGAATGACTTAGACTTCAAGGCGTACAAAGACATTCTGGCTCTTTTAATCTATGGTCTGGTATTGTTTCCAAATCCTGATACCTTTATCAATATCTATGCCATAAGGATCTTCATGTCTCGGAACCCTGTACCCACTCTTTTGGGTGATATCCTGCAACAACTCTATGCTCGTACTGCCCGAAGACGGGGAACTCCATGGTGTTGTGCTCCTTTGTTAGTGAGGTGGTTTATTTCGCACCTTCCTAAGTTCGTGTTGAAGAATGAAGAAGGAAAGGGTTGGGCTCATAGGTTAATGTTTCTCACTGATAATGACATCACTTGGACTCTCAGAGGTTTGGATAAGGTAGCTGTTATTGATCGTTACGGAGAATACCCTAATGTTCCATTAATCGGTACCCAGGGAGGAATCTCTTATAATCCATGTTTAGCTCTCCGTCAGTTTAGAAGAGCCAGAAGAGTAGGGCCTCATGAGATGTTGGTTCCTCACTTCAGTTTTGAATTTCAAGTAGGCAGTGACGAACTGCGCCGTGGATTCATCAAGGCTTGGGACAGAATTCACAAAGCTGACCCACATGAGTTAGGACCGAAGACTTCTCTACCAATGGAACCCTACTGCAGATGGGTCCGCATCCGTGCTCAGAAGTTAGGCATGCCATACGAAGCTGTCAGGCCTATCATTCTTGAATCTCCTGATGAAGACGTGGTTCCTCCAACTGTCCTCCCTCCTCAAATACCCACTGATGTTGATACACTAAAGAGATCTTGGGCGCAGCTATAGGAAGAACGGGATTTTTATCGGGAAAAGTTCAACGAGCAAGAACGGAAGATCCAGAAGCTGACTAAGCAATTGGAGGAAGAGCGGATCCTGAATGACTATATCCGTACTGAGAAGAGAAGGCCATGGGAGCACTGATGAGCTTAGGATGTTTCTTTTACAGCCTTTATTTCCTTTTCAGTATTTTCATTCCTGTAATGCCTAAGGGCAAGTTGTTGAACAATTTAAAGTTTGAATCTAATGAAGTGTGTTTCCTTTTTGTCTACAAAGTTGAATCCCTATTGTCTTTGAAAACATAAGTCATACGCATCTCATTGCATCATATACATAACAGGTACCCTTTTTCCACAGGTTGCTTAATCTTCTTCGCTGTTTATTTAAACAGTCATCATGAATCCTGATTCATCCAATGAGCAAGCTATCAAGGCCCTCCAGGCCCAGAACGCCCAGTTTCAAGAGCTGGTCATGAGCTTAGCCCAAGGTCAACAAGAGTTGAAGACTCTGCTCTTGAAGAAGAAGAATAAGAAGAGGACTGCGTTGTTCAACACTGGACGGAAGTTTGGGAATACACTACATAATGAGGCTGATCAGGCTACTTCCTCTGCAGAGAAAGACAGTCCCCAAGGGGGAAGGGCTCCTAGTCCTGCAGTCTCCGACAACGAGACGGATTACAATGATGAACAGTACCCTCCTGCTGCAGACAGATACAAACAACTAGAGGACCGTTTAAGTGCCATGGAGATTCAAAATGTGTCGGGGTTGGATTTCGGAGATCTAGGTTTATCTTTTGGGGTGGTGATCCCACACAAGTTCAAGGCACCTGCCTTTGTGAAGTACGACGGGGCTTCTTGTCCTAAGTTGCATCTCAGATCATATGTAAGGAAGATCCAACCTTACACTGCAGACAAGAACCTATGGATCCATTTCTTTCAGGATAGCCTTTCGAGGTCTCAACTCGAATGGTTCTATCAGCTAGATGGAGCCAGTATTTGAAACTGGGAAGATCTGGCTACTGCGTTTTATAAACAGTATCAGTACAATTCTGACCTTGCTCCTACGCGTACCCAACTTCAGGGTATGTCACTAGGAACGGATGAAGGATTCAAGGAGTATGCGCAAAAGTGGAGAGACCTGGCTGGCAGGGTGCAGCCACCGCTGACTGACCGTGAACTTGTTGACATGTTCCTAGGAACCCTGTCTGGTCCATTCTTCAATCATCTGATTGGTAATTCCTCTGCTGGGTTTACAGATTTGATCTTGACTGGCGAGAGAATAGAAGCTGGTATCAAGTCGGGGAAGATACAGAAAGGTGCCTCCGCAAGTACTGAGAAGAAGCCTTTCAAGAAGGAAGCTAGTGCTGTTTATGGTCCTAGAAGGCAAGTTAAGCTGGAACGCTGCCAAGCCGTCAATGCATTGGTAATTTCAAAGCCTGTTGCTGCTCCTCAGCAATATAATCAACAAAGGGGTGAGAGGCCCAAAAGACAATACACTCGGCTTAGTATGACCCTGTCTCAGATATTGCCGCAACTACTGTCAACCAATCTGGTAACTGTCAAAGAAGCTCCAAAGGTAGTGAACACAGCTTCTCCAAAGTACAACCCCAATGCCCATTGCGCTTATCACTCTGATAGCCCCGGGCATACTACGGACGATTGCTGGGCTCTGAGGAATAAGGTTCAAGACCTTATTGATGCTAAGGAAATACAGTTTGAGGCGCCCGAAAGGCCCAATGTTGTGACTGCTCCCATGCCCCAGCATGGAGTGAATGCTATGGAAGAAGACCGGTATGTGGCCTCCGTGGAAGAGATTGTTACTCTGTTGATGACTGTCAAAAGGAATCTGTTGCTAGCCAGTTTATTTCCGGGATGTGGTGAAGATTGCCTTCTATGTGCTGTTTTGCCTTTTGGTTGTCCTTTGCTGAAATCAGGTATCCAAAGCCTGATGGATAGCAAAGAAATCTTATTCGAGAAGGTTGATGTTCCTGCTGTCCCTGCCGAAGAAGTTTCTATTGTCACTGTTTTCAACAAACCTCCCAAGGCTCCTTCAAAGAAGCCTGTCAAAATCATGTCCACTCAGAAGATTGCTCCCATCATCATCACTGTTCCGGGGCCCCTCCCCTATACATCCGACAAAGCTGTCCCGTGGCACTATGGGGCAGATGTTTATGTGCTTGGAGTAAAACAAGAGTTTGATACAAGTACCGGTGTCAGTAATATCACCGGGCCTGCCAAAATTACTCGCAGTGGTAGGTTGTTTTCGCCAGATATTGCACCACCAGCTATTCAGAAACCTCTTATCATCACACCTGCAAGTGTGCATGTTCCACCTCCTAATCAAGTTCCTGTTTCTACCCCTGCCGCTGAGTCCTCTGACGCTCAGGGCAAAGGGATTGCTACTGATTTTCCTGCCCTGACGGAGGCGCCGAAGACAACCACTGTTGAAGCCTCCCAGCAAGAGATGGAGGAGATCCTCAAGATTATCAAGAAAAGTGATTTCAATGTTGTTGAGCAGTTGGGGCACACCTCATCAAAGATTTATATGCTATCACTGTTATTGTGTTCAGAGGCCCATGCCAAAGCCTTGATCTCCTTCCTGAAGACGGCCCATGTACCACAAGAAACGTCTGCTGATCAATTTACCGATTGCATGGCCAACTTGACTGCTGATATTGGTTTGGGCTTCTCTGACGCCGATCTGACTGCAAAAGGAAAGAATCATAACGACGCCCTGCATGTCTCCATTGAACGTAGGGGCACTACTCTTTCCCATGTGTTGGTAGACACCGGTTCTTCATTGAATGTATTACCCAAGAAGGCCTTAGACGGGTTAGATTGTGAGGGTTTGGAGCTCAAGCCTAGTAACATTGTTGTCCGAGCCTTTGACGGTTCGAAAAGAATGGTACATGGTGAAGTTGACATTCCAATCAGGGTTGGTTCTCAAGTTTTTGATTCAACTTTCTATGTGATGTACATCTGTCCATCCTACTCTTGTTTGCTGGGCCGTCCATGGATCCACAAGGCTGGAGCGGTGACCTCCACACTACATCAGAAGCTTAAGTACCCGGTTAGGCGGAAGATTGTTACAGTTCAAGGGGAAGAAGAGTATATGGTCAGCCACCTTAACTCGTTCCGGTACATAGAAATGGATGGGGAATTCATTGAGACCCCCTTCCAACACTTTGAAGAGGTGCCTCAGACATTAGCATCAGCTGAAACTCTGATTAAAGACCCTCCTTTGAAGATGGCTTCCTTAAAGGATGCCCGGGCTGTGATTGAGAAAGGTGAATGTGCAAACTGGGGCCGACTCCCTGACTTTACTCCGAAGACCGACAAGTTTGGTTTGGGCTTAACTGCAGAGGCTCAGAGGGCTTTTCACAAAGCAAGGATTGGAAGACCTCCTGTGTTCATCACCAACCCAGGAGTGAATGCTATTGAAGACGAAGTGGAGGAATCCGAATTTGACAGTTGGATCTACCCAACAACTGACAATGGACCAAGCAACTGGACTGCCAAAGACTTTACACCTATTACTTTTGTCACTCAGTAATGAACTCTTTTGTTTTCAATTTGTAACAAACAATATGTTGAAACTTTCATGGCTCAGTGTCCTACCCGGGGCACCGTGGCTCCATTTGTGAGGGCTTTTGTATGACATTTTCATATATCATTAATCAAAACATTGGACGTTTGTTGCATTTCAAAATCTTGTGCTCCTTTTCTTTCTTTATCATATATTGCAAAACAGCTATATTTACACACACTCACTTATACAGGTTCCAATCCACTCTGGATCTCACTGGTAACGACTCTGCTACTGCCAGTTATGACTTCGAGAATCCGATCAACTTAGCCGAAGACGAAGGTGAAGATGATTGCGAAGTTCCTGGAGAACTTGCAAGACTGCTACTCCAGGAAGAGAGGGCCATTCAGCCACATGAAGAGCCAGTGGAAACGGTAAATCTGGGTGCTGAGACAGACAGAAAGGAAGTCAAGATTGATGCCAATCTAGAGCTTAGTGTGAAACAACGGTTGATTCAGATGCTGCATGACTATGTGGAAATCTTTTCCTGGTCTTACGAAGACATGCCTGGGTTGGATACCGACATTGTGGTTCATCACCTGCCTACCAAGGAAGACTGCCCTCCGGTTAAACAGAAGGTCCGCCGTATGCGTCCAGAGATGTCCGAGAAAATCAAAGCTGAGGTTATGAAACAATTTGATGCCGGGTTTCTAGCAGTGACTTCTTACCCTCAGTGGATTGCCAACGTGGTTCCGGTGCCGAAAAAGGATGGTAAGGTCCGGATGTGTGTTGATTACAGGGATTTGAACAGGGCCAGCCCCAAGGATGATTTCCCTCTGCCTTATATCGACGTTCTGGTTGACAATACCACTCAGCATAAAGTTTTCTCCTTCATGGACGGCTTCTCCGGTTATAATCAGATCAAGATGGCTCCTGAAGACATGGAGAAGACCACTTTTGTCACTCAGTGGGGGACTTTTTGCTACAAGGTCATGCCTTTTGGGTTGAAAAATGTTGGGGCAACCTACCAACGTGCCATGGTTGCTTTATTTCATGATATGATCCATCACGAGATAGAAGTATACGTCGACGATATGATTGCAAGGTCCCAAACTGAGGAGGAACACCTTAACCATCTACGGAAGCTGTTTGACCGTCTGAAGTTGTACAAGCTGAGGTTGAACCCAAACAAGTGCATCTTTGGGGTGAGATCTGGAAAACTACTAGGTTTCATTGTAAGCGACAAAGGTATTCAAGTAGATCCTGCCAAGGTGAAGGCCATACAAGAGATGCCAGCTCCTAAGACAGAGAAAGAAGTCAGAGGCTTTCTAGGACGGTTGAACTACATTGCCTGATTCATCTCACATCTAACTGCTACCTGTGAACCAATCTTCAAGCTGCTGAAGAAGGATCAAGTAGTACGTTGGAATGATGAATGTCAGGCCACTTTCGAAAAGATCAAAGAGTATCTCCAAGAGCCACCCATTCTTATGCCACCGGTTGAAGGGAGACCTCTAATACTATACTTGACAGTACTTGACAACTCAATGGGGTGTGTGCTGGGGCAGCATGACGAGTCTGGTCGAAAAGAGCATGCTATTTATTACCTGAGCAAAAAGTTTACCGACTGTGAGACTCGGTACTCACTGCTCGAGAAAACTTGCTTCGCTCTAGTATGGGCTGCTCGCCGGCTGAGACAGTATATGTTGACTCACACTACTCTGTTGATTTCAAAAATGGATCCAATCAAGTACATATTCGAAAAGCCTGCTCTGTCTGGAAGAATAGCAAGGTGGCAAATGATCTTGACGGAATATGACATCCAATACACGACTCAAAAAGCAATCAAGGGAAGTGTATTGGCCGACCATTTGGCACACCAACCAGTGGACGATTACCAGTCGTTGAATTTTGAATTTCCAGACGAGGATATCATGGTAGTAACTGATTGTGGAGTACCTGGACCGGATGAAGGACCTGAGGAAGGATCCCGATGGTCTATGCACTTTGACGGAGCCTCGAACGCTTTGGGTAATGGTATCGGCGCTGTGATTATATCCCCTAAAGGCACTCATACTCCACTCACCGCCCGGCTATGTTTCAACTGCACCAACAACATGGCAGAGTATGAGGCCTGTATCATGGGTCTTCAAGCTGCAATTGACTTAAGGATCAAGTTTCTGAGTGTCTTTGTAGATTCCACTCTCGTGATCAATCAGGTCAAAGGCGAGTGGGATACGAAACACCCAAATCTTATTCCTTACAAAGAGTATGTGTTGACATTGATCCCCCACTTCAAAGAGATAACTTTTGAACACTTCCCAAGAGAGGAGAATCAGTTGGCGGACGCATTGGCTACAATGTCTTCTATGTTCAAAGTCAAATGGGATAACGAGGCTCCCCGGATCATTATCTGGAAATTGGACGAACCTTCATATTACTGCGATCTCGAGACCGAAGAGGTAACGGAAAAACCCTGGTATCATGAGGTGAAGAGGTACTTGGAAGCTCAAGAATACCCCGAGGGTGCATCTGTTAATGACAAGAAGTTCCTGAGAAGGTTTGCGACAAAGTTCTTCCTCAGCAATGGCATTCTCTACAAGCGAAACCATGATTCAACCTTACTGCGTTGTGTGGATAAGACTGAAGCAGAAAAGATCATGGCAGAGCTACACGATGGTACCTTCGGAACACATTCCAGTGGACATACCATGGCTAAGAAAATCCTTCGGGCAGGATATTTCTGGTCCACAATGGAAGCCGACTGTTATCAACATTCTCGGACTTATCATAAATGCCAGATCTATGCTGATAAGGTGCACATTCCTCCGGTTCCTCTGAACATCTTGACATCACCTTGGCCTTTTGCAATGTGGGGCATTGATATGATCGGCGAAATCAGACCTACGACATCCAACGGACATCACTTCATCTTAGTAGCGATTGATTATTTCACAAAATGGGTTGAAGCAGCTTCCTATGCTACTTTAACCAAGAGCATCGTGGCAAGGTTCATTCGGCACAACCTGATCTGCCGATACGGTGTACCTGAGAGGATCATTATGGATAATGGTACCAATCTTAACAACAAGATGATCACTGAGCTCTGCGAGCAATTCAAGATACAGCACCACAACTCTTCTCCTTATCGGCCGAAGATGAATGGGGCTGTAGAAGCAGCGAATAAGAATATCAAGAAGATTGTGCAGAAGATGACAGTTGTTGTACCCCAAAATTTGCCCTCGCATTTTTCCTCAAGAAATCACAGCTTCAGGCGTTTCCTGATTTTTCAAACTGGCTCAAGAATCGGTCAAACAGACTTTTCTCGTCAGTCAGACACAATTAGAGTTTTATTGATTTTCAGGGCTCTGGAATGTTTCACACAGTTGGCTTAGGGTTTTGGTTGACTTTGGCTCAGTTTCGATCAGGCGAATGTTCTTTGGCATTTAATCAGGAATTAGGGTTTTGTGGGCACGTTCTCAGAAGGATTTAAATTCTACAGCACTTTGCAAGTTATTCCGAGATTTGGGTTGAATTCGCATTGTTTGATTTAATCAGTAAAAGAATGCATTTGGATTGAATTCACGTTTGTTTGATTGAACCAGTCAAAGGATACATTCAGTTTGGATTTGCAGTGTTTGGTAAAAAATCAGTAAAAAGGGGAATGCGTCTGATCAGTTATTGTGTTTGACTGTGCTTTGCTTTGGATGTTGGAAGCGCCAAGTTTATTATTTTGATCAACGTTGAATCAATGTTTAGTTAATTATTTATTATTCTAAAGATTGAATAGCTGGAATTTAATTTTCAGTTATTTTAATTTAAAGAACTATAAATAATAAATAAATAATTGAAAAAGGAGGAAAAAGAATTAATTGGATAAAGAAACTTTTATTGATTTTTAAATTAACTGTACAATTGTTTTGTTGTTTACAACAATGATTTTACATTTATTTAAATTTAAATAAAAATAAAGCTATCCTATTTTTTCTAAGTATTCCTAAGCCTCCAATTCTTCATTCTTCATTTAGAGATACCCCCCTCCATTCAATTTTTTATCTGCAAAAGAAAAGGAGAAAAGTCAATGACAGATAAATAAATAAAGAGACAGATAAAAAGAGTTCATCATTAAGGGCAACTGATTGGGATCAGTTAACCCTCTCTGCAAATCACGGGATTTCTCCCGGTTCACAAAGAGGGACGGATATTTATTTGCTAAACTTTGAATGCACAAATTTAAAAATGCACAAGTCAAATTGTCCAAACTGCATAAGTTCAAATCTCAAACAGCATGTTGCAAATCAAACTACAAAGTCCAAACTACAAAGTCCAAATTCAAACTTTCTGCCAAAAGTACAAGTCACTGTACAAGGCTACCAAAGCTGTCAAAAAGAAGATTTGGAAGGATATCAAAAGATACAAAAAATACAAGAAGCTGTCAAAAGAAGGGACAAATATGCAGAGAAAGCATGATATGCAAGCAACATACTCATTTTCATCATTTCCCAAGTTGCCCTTTCAGAAAGTACAGAGCATAAACATATTTTAAATATATTGACTGTACTGGAGAGAGAAGAAGAGAAAAAAAAGAAAGCAGGCTTAGGCTTGAGGCATAAAGAGAAATATAAACAAACTGAACACAATATAGTAAGGAGGAGGCAAACCAATACAGAAAAAAATACAAAACTGCATAAGCCTTACCAACAAGCATTAAAACCTGTCAAAAGCCAGTTTCAAACCAAAAAAACAAACTGTGTTCAAGCTTAACACAAGACATGCCTATCATCAAAGCATAAGCCTTCCACCAGTTCTCATACCTTCCTAAGCATAAACCTGTCAAATAATCCAGGCCACAACCTAAAAACCTGTACCTCTACAAGACCTGCATAAGCCTGTACCACCAGTAAACTCACCCAATCCATTAACCTGCTAAAACCTGTACCATTCAAACTCAAAAACAAAAACCAGTTGCAAAAAACATTCAAACCTGGAACAACCTGTAATGGCCTAAAAAGCCAAAACTGATAAACAAAAACCTTGTACCAGAAAAACAAACAAGATCACCAACCCTGTACCAAATACCTGCCTGAACGACCCAAGCATAAAACCTGCTAGGCCTCACCATTCCAAAAGCATACCCTGTCAAGACTCAAACCTGCCTGAAGCCTTAACCAACTCAAGCAAAAAAAGCCAACACTCAAATATCAGAAGCATACATATAAGCCTCAGAAAAAGCTTCTTCACAGGCATCAAGCATAAAAAGGCATCAATCTCAGCATACAAACAAGTATTCCAAAAGGCAACAAGACATTTGAAGATAAAGAAGCATTTCAACAGGCAACTCAGTGTCAAACACAGGGCCCTCAGAGGATTCATCATTGGGGCAATACAGGCATCATTCAATCTCAGAAGGCAACGCAAGAAGGAGAAGAAGAAAAGAAGATATATATATATATATATATATATATATATATATATATATATATATATTAAGCTTTCAGACAAACATCACAAAGCCTAAAAGAAAAGTACAGAAATACCAATTTTCAACCAAGTTCATCTTCACCAAATTCCCTTCACCGTCGAGCCTCCTAAACGCCTCCACCATTCCTTCCCCTCTTCAGTCAAGGTAGTACAATCTCCTCTCATCCCTTTTCATGACCTCATTAATGAACAATAATAAACACAGAATCATATTCAATAATCAAAGAATCATAACATGCAAATCTAAAACGCCTAACAAGTTTGAGACAAGTCGTTACCTTGTGTAATCGTTGCCTGAGCAATCTGAGGGGAGAAGAGCAAACGACGCTGGTGGCTGAGGCGAAGGGTTTGAGCTAGGCGGAGAAGATTGCAATCGGAGAAGACAAAGTGATACAAACGGCGCGTCGATGTAAACCCTAAGCGTTATCCCAACTGAAAACCAATCCTCATAACCCTAAAACAATGTTGTGAAATCATAATGGGCTTTGCCCCATCAAGCGCCCAAGCCTTTTCTGTTTTCCATCACACACGCCCCTCATTTCCCTTCTGTTTGGGCCATAACCTCCCAAAGGCCCATTCAAAAAAGCTTTAACCTCTTTTTTTTAAAACAAACTTTATCTTCTTTTTGTTAATTAATTAACTTAAGCCTTTTTTTTATATAAAACAAGTTTATTTTGTTAATAAATTAACACAAACCTTTTTTATATAACATATTTTTAAACACAATATATTTTTTCTCTAACTTAATATATTTTTTTTACAATAATACATTAATACTTTAATACATAAAAATACATTTTTATTACACAATATAATTAAAATTGAAAACACCTTTTTCTTTTAATTAAAATATTCTCTTTGTACATAATAAATAAAAATACATTTTTTTAATATACATAATTAGAACTTAAAACATTTAACCAAAACATTCTTTTTGGTACATATTAAAGAAAATACAAGATTACGAAGATTAAATAAATAAACATTTAATTCTTTTCTTTAAGTTAACCATACCTTAATAATACATTAATTTCACATTTTCGCACCTGTAAATAATTACATACATGAACACATACACTTACACAATGTACTTATTTTTGATACATTATACATTTGCTTATTTTTGTATATTCGTTACATTTACATTTGATCGATTCGATTTGGTTGTAATCTATTGGATACTACATTCCTAAGTCTCATCCCCATTCGTAAATTTGTACCCCCACTCCCGGATACTTATTTTGTAATAGCGTAGACTTTAAATTCTTGTAATTTACCGCTTTCAATTATACCATGGTTAGACCTAGGGTTTGCATGTACATAAAATCAAACGCTAGATAACCTAATACAAGACAAATACATGAAATCAATACACAATCACACCTGCACCCTCTAGGGTAATCCCACATGTTGCCTTCCAAAATGGGCCATGCTTGCACGTCGAGTTTCTTTGGCAAAACAAATTCAAATGATCATAAGTCCCTGTATGACGCTTTCGAAAGTTGCCTAAATGGAATGATCATAGTCCCTTCAAAGCAAATTGCCAAAGACACTTGGCACCATTGCATTCATGGTCCATACGATGACCCGCGCCCGTCCCGTTAAACATCCTAAACGCAAGATTGTCCACCAAATTCAATGGTGGAACAAAATTGTTAAAAAGGGTTGAAAACATAGAGAAAACCTTTGAGTACAATAGAGGTAGACCAAACTCTTAGTTACTTGAGATCAATTTGCAAAAACACTTGCCTTATTTTCAAAAACCACACTCCACAAACACTTTCAAAACAAACTCTCAAAACATTTTTGAAACATCTTTTCGAAAAGATACACACCTTTGTAAAACATTCGAGTAAAGAATTATTACAAGGGTAGCCTAAGACAAGGCATCTTCTTCCAAAACATTTTCAAAAACACACACACACACACACACACACCATTTTCAAGCAATCGAAAATCAAGGCAAGTGATCTAAAAAACCAAGTAACTAAGAGCCCATGGATAACCATGGATGAAAAGGGTGCTAATACCTTCCCTTTTCATAATCTACCCCCCGAACCCACGAAATATCTCAAAAGGTTTTTGCTGTGCTTTTTTAACCTTTCCTTTAGGATAAAATAAAAAGTCGGTGGCGACTCTTGCTCAACCGAACAAGTGCGAATACAAACGCAAAACTCATAGTCAGTTCTCCCACAATATCACAGAACTGGCGACTCTGCTGGGGAGTTGCTTAAAAGTGGGGTTACCTTAGGGTTTAGATCACCTTTACTTTCTTGCTTTGATTGACTTGATTGCTTTATCTTTTGGGTTCTTGTTTGGGTTTGTTGTAAATCCTACACCCAGATTTGGGGCACCTTTTTAGGTAAATAGCAAAAAAACTGCGAGGGAACTGTGCGGGGTATACCGACACGGTTGAAGCAGTAAGCTATGTTAGTGTGACATGTTTGTGAGTACCGGTAACCCTTGAGTTCAATCAAGGAGAGTACGGGGCCGCTGAGTGATGTCGTGAAGCACTAACGAACTCTTAGAACCTTAATTGACCATCTTAGCCTTTTTAGGGGTAGTGAGATGACCGACTTTGGTGCAGTCCGAAGTTGGTAGATACTCGATACTACACTCATTTGAGGGTTGTTTTCTTGGAATATTTTGGTCGCCGGTAAGTGGCTAAACCGAAACAATGAACACAGAAAACAATCCAATGATATTGAGCTCCTTAGAACCCAGTTTCTATTTTAGGACATGATGAGCCAACTAACTTCAAGAGGGTACTTGCCTAAACCCCATGCAAGCCTAAACCTAAGGACTTGTTTACTTTGTGTGAATATGTTTGTCTGTATATGCACTCACTTGCTTTTTGCATACATGTACATAACATCATGACATCATACCATAGCATTTTCAATAACCATTTCAAGGATCTCGAAGGTTCTTTTGATGCAGGGTTACGTTGAATCAGACGTCTACCAATGGGGCAAGAGGTTTCTCCTCTAACCAATGCCAATCAAAGATCAAGTACAACAACTTCAATCAGTGGCTATGACCCACTTGACATGGTGAGCTTGATTCTCGTGGAAAGACATCCGCCGATACAAAGTTCTCCAGTTAAAGTTCAAGTGCAACAACTTGAATCAGTGGCTATGACCCACTTGACATGGTGAGCTTGATTCTAGTGGAAAGACATCCACCGGTGCGAAGTTCTCCAATTCAAGAGCAAAGTTCAACCTCTAACATTTTCTTGTGTTTACCCTAAGAGATCCTTGAAAGCATGCATCCACATATCATGCGTTGCATCTTGGCGATCTTTCCTTTTTCAGGTTTCCTTACTCTCCTGCTGTTTATTTCAGTAAGGGATGGCTCTAAAAAGGTCTGTCAAAGACATCCAAGACCAGACCGCTCAGCTGCATGAGATGTTCCTGAACTTGTCTCTGGGGCAAGAAGAGATGAAAGCTCTCCTCACAAAGGGCTTGGAGAATTCAAACAATTCCAGGAGTGATCAGCTTGCAGAGATGCAGTTTGATCTGACAACATTGAGGACCCTAATGATGGGACAGTTGGTGGGCCAGATGGCTCTCATCCAAGACCTATCTCAAAGACAAGAGGAACTCAGAGTTCTTGTCCGCCAACTGCTTCCAAATAACCAATTGGGGCAAACAACTGAGGTTGAAGAGCAAGTCACTGCTCAGCCTCCATCCACTCAAGAAGACAAGGGGAAAGCTCCTTTGCTTGCATCAGGGTCACAAGCCCATCAACAACCTCGCCAGCGTCAACGGGGTAATCGACGTAAGCAAGAAACATCGGGAAGACAGTTCACGGAGACTGAAATGCCATCATTCTTCATACTGAAGCGCCTGTTGGAGGTCAACCTGCTTACCTTGAAGGACCCTCCTCAGAAGCTCAATATCTCCTCTCCTAACTATCGTCCCGACGCATTTTGTGTTTACCATTCCTACAGCCTAAGACACGACACCAACGACTGTTGGGCCTTGAAGAACAAGATTCAAGATCTGATCGACATTGGAGTGCTGGAATTCATGCCAGACGGCGAGATGAAAATCTTCCGTTAAGGAGTTCTCCACCTGAAGTGACGAAGCTCAAGCTGAAAGACTTTTGTTTCTTTTTTGAATTTTCAAAGTTGTAATTTCTTTTGTTGTCAAACAATTATCTGTTGATGTTAAACTCTGTTTTCATTAATGCATTGCATATGTTTGTCTTGAATTCATCCATTCGTTTCACTACTCTTATGCTTTTCCTTATGATATTTGACTCTTGATAAAAAGCTGTAAGCCTTTAGAGGGAGGATGACGAAACAATACCGTAATCTCATACAGTATGCTTTTGAACAAACCTTGCTGATGATGTACATGCATTTCTTTCAAATCCCAAACACTGGAGTTATAAGGAAGATAATCCCTAGTCAACCCCTTCGAGCCAAAGAAGTAGGAGTTTTCTGTTCTAAACAATCAAAACCTTTGATATAAACCCGGGGCAGGGTAGTATCTCAGTTAAGTGCGCATTGAAGTCGCAAACTCTCAATTCGTAACACAACGAACGACGTCAAAGAAAAAGAAAAGCATTCCTTTGGAATCAAAAGACAAGGGTGGTTCCCCATCACATAGACAGTCAATCTCTCAAAAGAGAAAAAGCCCACTAAGCCAAAACCTATAAAGGAGGCTTAAGAAAGCCGGGGCATCCCGCTGACTGTAATCTCGAAAAACGGGAACAGTCAGGTAAAAGTTAGGGATAACAAATCAAAATCAAAATAGTGAGGTCATTACAAAATCCTCAATAACATGAAAAATGTTGAAAGAGAAAAAAGGAGATGATGACTGTCTCCCCAAATTCAACTGGTGAACCATCGCCCAAAAGTCGTTCCAAACTGAAAACAGAGTATGACGCAAAATTAACTGAGCTTAGGTTTGAAGAACATCACGAAGAGCGGGTGGGTACAAATATACTTTGAGCCTTTATCCTTTGTTTCTTAAACCGTGAACCAAGCCATGTTACAACCCTTCAAAAGTCCTAATTGAAGCATGGGTTAGTTCGAAAGCATACTGTTACAAAAGGTATCCTGACTCCTGTAAGGCTTTGCTCTAAATCTTATGTTGATCTGTCTTATAAAAAGTTTTCTGCTAAAAAACGCATTTTTCAAAACTTCGAGACAAACATAAACTTTCATTGTTTGAATATCACTGTCTGCATTTGGCTTTTTGTTTGACAGCGAAGAATTTCATACAACGAATGTTCGGAGGAACGAAAACTCTCTCAGTAAGTTAAAATCACTTCAAGAGGATGACACTTCCATTACAAATCTCCTATCAGCAAGGGGCATGACATGTCACCATCCAATTAACCTGGGGCAGTCCAGTCAAGGTCCAACAGATCTTTCAAAATACAATTAACCTGGGGCAGTCCAGTCAAGGTCCAACAGATCTTTCAAAATCCAATTAACCTGGGGCAGTCCAGTCAAGTTTCAATAGATCTTTCAAAATCCAATTAACCTGGGGCAGTCCAGTCAAGTTTCAATAGATCTTTCAAAGTTCAGTTAACCTGGGGTAGTCCAGTCAAGATTTCAAGAAATCTCTCAATATGCAAAGTAATCTGATTCAAGACTCCTTCATCACCACTTAGGGCATTCGAATGTCAAAAGTGTTCAACAAATCAACTATCACATTTCCAGACTCGATTCCTGTATCTAGCCAGGGCACGTCTGAAGAGTTTGAAGATTTGATTCCTGTAACCAGCCAGGGCATATCTGTCAACTATCACATTTCCAGACTCGATTCCTGTATCTAGCCAGGGCACGTCTGAAGAGTTTGAAGATTCGATTCCTGTATCCAGCCAGGGAATATCTGTTAACTATCACATTTCCAGAATCGATTCCTGTATCTAGCCAAGGCACGTCTGAAGAGTTTGAAGATTCGATTCCTGTATCCAGCCAGGGCATATCTGTTAACTATCACATTTCCAGACTCGATTCCTGTATCTAGCCAGGGCACGTCTGAAGAGTTTGAAGATTCGATTTCTGTATCCAGCCAGGGCATATCTGTTAACTATCACATGTCCAGACTCGATTCCTGTATCTAGCCAGGGCACGTCTGAAGAGTTTGAGGATTCGATTCCTGTATCCAGCCAGGGCATATCTGTTGACGACTATTTCCAGATTCGATTCCTGTATCCAGCCAGGGCATATCTGTTGACGACTATTTCCAGATTCGATTCTTGTATCCAACCAGGGCATATCTGTTGACGACTATTTCCAGACTCGATTCCTGTATCTAGCCAGGGCATGTCTGAAGAGTTCCAGATCAACACCTGTAACAAGCCAGGAAAATATCTATGAACGACTGATTGTGGATCAACACCTGTAACAAGCCAGGAAATTATCTACACCACCACTTGGGGCATTCGAATGTCAAAAGTGTTCAAAAACCCGATGCAGTTTTACACGAACTCATCATCAGGAAATCCTACACAGATCTCCTCAAGACAGGAAGACCCCAGTAGTTTGGCATACAACCCAAGCTTCTGATTTCCCCAACAGTGGTCCCAAGACTTCTCATTTTCAACAATCAGAAGATTCTTGCCCTCCACAGCAGCAACCTAGGAGTTGTTCTCCCCGACAGCAGTCAAGATTCTTTTATCTTCAGCCATCCAGGATTCATTTATCCTCAGCAAGATAGCTCATCAGCTTACATGCGCATTCATCACATTCATATCATAAACATTGATGTCACATACATTGCATCATGCATCATGACATTGCGTACAACTAACCCTTTACCTTTTCAGGTAAGATCAGTCGACAGACAAAGATCATCCTCCGAGATTCATCCAGAAATAGTTCAGATGTGACCCAGACACGGCGACATTCTGATACTTATTCCATATTCACTCAGATGCAGTTTTACACGGACTCACCATCAAGAAACCCTACACCAGGTTTCTGAAAACAGTTCACGGGTTCTCCAAGTAACGAATGTTAACCTATCGCTTGTTCAGATTCTTCTCAAGACTTCTGAAAACAGTTTACGGATTCTTCCCAACAACGGATGTTAATCTATCGCTTGTTCAGATGCAACTTTTGAAAACAGTTTACGGACGCTTCCCAATAACGGATGCTGCTCTATTGCTTATTCAACTTCAAGACTTCTGAAAACAGTTCACGGGTTCTCCAATAACGGATGTTAACCTATCACTTGTTCAGACTCTTCTCAAGACTTCTGAAAATAGTTTACGGATTCTTCCCAACAACGGATGTTAATCTATCGCTTGTTCAGATGCAACTTTTGAAAACAGTTTACGGACGCTTCCCAACAACGGATGCTGCTCTATTGCTTATTCAACTTCAAGACTTCTGAAAACAGTTCACGGGTTCTCCAATAACGGATGTTAACCTATCACTTGTTCAGACTCTTCTCAAGACTTCTGAAAACAGTTTACGGATTCTTCCCAACAACAGATGTTAATCTATCGCTTGTTCAGATGCAACTTTTGAAAACAGTTTACGGACGCTTCCTAACAACGGATGCTGCTCTATTGCTTATTCAACTTCAAGACTTCTGAAAACAGTTCACGGGTTCTCCAGTAACGGACGTTAACCTATCACTTGTTCAGATTCTTCTCAAGACTTCTGAAAACAGTTTACGGATTCTTCCCAACAACGGATGTTAATCTACCAACTTGTTCATATGCAATTTTTGAAAACAGTTTACGGACGCTTCCCAACAACGGATTCTGCTCTATTGCTTATTCAACCTCGAGACTTCTGAAAACAGTTCATGGGTTCTCCAGTAACGGATGTTAACCTATCACTTATTCAGACTCTTCTCAAACTTCTGAAAACAGTTCACGGGTTCTCCAGTAACGGATGTTAACCTATCACTTGTTCAGACTCTTCTCAACTTTTGAAAACAGTTTACGGGCGCTTCCCAACAACGGATGTGGCTCTATTGCTTATTCAATCTCAACTTCAAAAATAGTTTACGGATTTTCCAAACATGGATGACAATCTATTGCTTGCTCGGACCCCTAATTCAGAGATGTTCCAAAACATGGGTGCCTTTCTGATACTCGTCCACTCACCATTGACATACAGTTCAACGTCACCAGATGGCATCTTTAAGCCCATCCCCGACAAGATTCTGTCACCCTTCCAGATGGCATCTTTAAGCCATTACCAGATGGCATCTTTAAGCCCATCCTCCTACCAGCGGTTTTCAAATGGCATCTTTAAGCCCATTTCCAGATGGCATCTTTAAGCCCATCCCCCGACAAGATTCTATCGCATCAGATGGCATCTTTAAGCCCATCACCAAATGGCATCTTTTAAGCCCATTCACCTCTACCATTACATCGCCGAGTGCAAATTTTCTGGGTACTTTAGTGTCCAATCTTCTTTTACCTTCAAGTCGCGAAAGGCAAACTTGCCAATCTAACTCTTCAGGTTCAAGAAGATTGAATAGGGGCAACTATTGTACCCCAAAATTTGCCCTCGCATTTTTCCTCAAGAAATCACAGCTTCAGGCGTTTCCTGATTTTTCAAACTGGCTCAAGAATCGGTCAAACAGACTTTTCTCGTCAGTCAGACACAATTAGGGTTTTATTGATTTCCAGGGCTCTGGAATGTTTCACACAGTTGGCTTAGGGTTTTGGTTGACTTTGGCTCAGTTTCGATCAGGCGAACGTTCTTTGACATTTAATCAGGAATTAGGGTTTTGTGGGCAAGTTCTCAGAAGGATTTAAATTCTACAGCACTTTGCAAGTTATTCCGAGATTTGGGTTGAATTCGCATTGTTTGATTTAATCAGTAAAAGAATGCATTTGGATTGAATTCACGTTTGTTTGATTGAACCAGTCAAAGGATACATTCAGTTTGGATTTGCAGTGTTTGGTAAAAAATCAGTAAAAAGGGGAATGCGTCTGATCAGTTATTGTGTTTGACTGTGCTTTGCTTTGGATGTTGGAAGCGCCAAGTTTATTATTTTGATCAACGTTGAATAAATGTTTAGTTAATTATTTATTATTCTAAAGATTGAATAGCTGGAATTTAATTTTCAGTTATTTTAATTTAAAGAACTATAAATAATAAATAAATAATTGAAAAAGGAGGAAAAAGAATTAATTGGATAAAGAAACTTTTATTGATTTTTAAATTAACTGTACAATTGTTTTGTTGTTTACAACAATGATTTTACATTTATTTAAATTTAAATAAAAATAAAGCTATCCTATTTTTTCTAAGTATTCCTAAGCCTCCAATTCTTCATTCTTCATTTAGAGATACCCCCCTCCATTCAATTTTTTATCTGCAAAAGAAAAGGAGAAAAGTCAATGACAGATAAATAAATAAAGAGACAGATAAAAAGAGTTCATCATTAAGGGCAACTGATTGGGATCAGTTAACCCTCTCTGCAAATCACGGGATTTCTCCCGGTTCACAAAGAGGGACGGATATTTATTTGCTAAACTTTGAATGCACAAATTTAAAAATGCACAAGTCAAATTGTCCAAACTGCATAAGTTCAAATCTCAAACAGCATGTTGCAAATCAAACTACAAAGTCCAAACTACAAAGTCCAAATTCAAACTTTCTGCCAAAAGTACAAGTCACTGTACAAGGCTACCAAAGCTGTCAAAAAGAAGATTTGGAAGGATATCAAAAGATACAAAAAATACAAGAAGCTATCAAAAGAAGGGACAAATATGCAGAGAAAGCATGATATGCAAGCAACATACTCATTTTCATCATTTCCCAAGTTGCCCTTTCAGAAAGTACAGAGCATAAACATATTTTAAATATATTGACTGTACTGGAGAGAGAAGAAGAGAAAAAAAAGAAAGCAGGCTTAGGCTTGAGGCATAAAGAGAAATATAAACAAACTGAACACAATATAGTAAGGAGGAGGCAAACCAATACAGAAAAAAATACAAAACTGCATAAGCCTTACCAACAAGCATTAAAACCTGTCAAAAGCCAGTTTCAAACCAAAAAAACAAACTGTGTTCAAGCTTAACACAAGACATGCCTATCATCAAAGCATAAGCCTTCCACCAGTTCTCATACCTTCCTAAGCATAAACCTGTCAAATAATCCAGGCCACAACCTAAAAACCTGTACCTCTACAAGACCTGCATAAGCCTGTACCACCAGTAAACTCACCCAATCCATTAACCTGCTAAAACCTGTACCATTCAAACTCAAAAACAAAAACCAGTTGCAAAAAACATTCAAACCTGGAACAACCTGTAATGGCCTAAAAAGCCAAAACTGATAAACAAAAACCTTGTACCAGAAAAACAAACAAGATCACCAACCCTGTACCAAATACCTGCCTGAACGACCCAAGCATAAAACCTGCTAGGCCTCACCATTCCAAAAGCATACCCTGTCAAGACTCAAACCTGCGTGAAGCCTTAACCAACTCAAGCAAAAAAAGCCAACACTCAAATATCAGAAGCATACATATAAGCCTCAGAAAAAGCTTCTTCACAGGCATCAAGCATAAAAAGGCATCAATCTCCGCATACAAACAAGTATTCCAAAAGGCAACAAGACATTTGAAGATAAAGAAGCATTTCAACAGGCAACTCAGTGTCAAACACAGGGCCCTCAGAGGATTCATCATTGGGGCAATACAGGCATCATTCAATCTCAGAAGGCAACGCGAGAAGGAGAAGAAGAAAAGAAGATATATATATATATATATATATATATATATATATATATATATATATATATATATATATATATATATATATATATATATATATATATATATATATATATATATATATATATTAAGCTTTCAGACAAACATCACAAAGCCTAAAAGAAAAGTACAGAAATACCAAGTTTCAACCAAGTTCATCTTCACCAAATTCCCTTCACCGTCGAGCCTCCTAAGCGCCTCCACCATTCCTTCCCCTCTTCAGTCAAGGTAGTACAATCTCCTCTCATCCCTTTTCATGACCTCATTAATGAACAATAATAAACACAGAATCATATTCAATAATCAAAGAATCATAACATGCAAATCTAAAACGCCTAACAAGTTTGAGACAAGTCGTTACCTTGTGTAATCGTTGCCTGAGCAATCTGAGGGGAGAAGAGCAAACGGCGCTGGTGGCTGAGGCGAAGGGTTTGAGCTAGGCAGAGAAGATTGCAATCGGAGAAGACAAAGTGATACAAACGGCGCGTCGCTGTAAACCCTAAGCGTTATCCCAACTGAAAACCAATCCTCATAACCCTAAAACAATGTTGTGAAATCATAATGGGCTTTGCCCCATCAAGCGCCCAAGCCTTTTCTGTTTTCCATCACACACGCCCCTCATTTCCCTTCTGTTTGGGCCATAACCTCCCAAAGGCCCATTCAAAAAAGCTTTAACCTCTTTTTTTTAAAACAAACTTTATCTTCTTTTTGTTAATTAATTAACTTAACCCTTTTTTTTTTATATAAAACAAGTTTATTTTGTTAATAAATTAACACAAACCTTTTTTATATAACATATTTTTAAACACAATATATTTTTTCTCTAACTTAATATATATTTTTACAATAATACATTAATACTTTAATACATAAAAATACATTTTTATTACACAATATAATTAAAATTGAAAACACCTTTTTCTTTTAATTAAAATATTCTCTTTGTACATAATAAATAAAAATACATTTTTTTAATATACATAATTAGAACTTAAAACATTTAACCAAAACATTATTTTTTGTACATATTAAAGAAAATACAAGATTACGAAGATTAAATAAATAAACATTTAATTCTTTTCTTTAAGTTAACCATACCTTAATAATACATTAATTTCACATTTTTGCACCTGTAAATAATTACATACATGAACACATACACTTACACAATGTACTTATTTTTGATACATTATACATTTGCTTATTTTTGTATATTCGTTACATTTACATTTGATTGATTCGATTTGGTTGTAATCTATTGGATACTACATTCCTAAGTCTCATCCCCATTCGTAAATTTGTACCCCCACTCCCGGATACTTATTTTGTAATAGCGTAGACTTTAAATTCTTGTAATTTACCGCTTTCAATTATACCATGGTTAGACCTAGGGTTTGCATGTACATAAAATCAAACGCTAGATAACCTAATACAAGACAAATACATGAAATCAATACACAATCACACCTGCACCCTCTAGGGTAATCCCACATGTTGCCTTCCAAAATGGGCCATGCTTGCACGTCGAGTTTCTTTAGCAAAAAAAATTCAAATGATCATAAGTCCCTCGATGACGCTTTCGAAAGTTGCCTAAATGGAATGATCATAGTCCCTTCAAAGCAAATTGCCAAAGACACTTGGCACCATTGCATTCATGGTCCATACAATGACCCGCGCCCGTCCCGTTAAACATCCTAAACGCAAGATTGTCCACCAAATTCAATGGTGGAACAAAATTGTTAAAAAGGGTTGAAAACATAGAGAAAACCTTTGAGTACAATAGAGGTAGACCAAACTCTTAGTTACTTGAGATCAACTTGCAAAAACACTTGCCTTATTTTCAAAAACAACACTCCACAAACACTTTCAAAACAAACTCTCAAAACATTTTTGAAACATCTTTTTGAAAAGATACACACCTTTGTAAAACATTCGAGTAAAGAATTATTACAAGGGTAGCCTAAGACAAGGCATCTTCTTCCAAAACATTTTCAAAAACACACACACACACCATTTTCAAGCAATCGAAAATCAAGGCAAGTGATCTAAAAAATCAAGTAACTAAGAGCCCATGGATAACCATGGATGAAAAGGGTGCTAATACCTTCCCTTTTCATAATCTACCCCCCGAACCCACGAAATATCTCAAAAGGTTTTTGCTGTGCTTTTTTAACCTTTCCTTTAGGATAAAATAAAAAGTCGGTGGCGACTCTTGCTCAACCGAACAAGTGCGAATACAAACACAAAACTCATAGTCAGTTCTCCCACCGTATCACAACAGTGACCTATAAAGATTGGCACGAAATGTTACCATTTGCTTTTCATGGGTACCGTACCCCAGCACGGACGTCGACAGGGGAAACTCCCTTTTCCTTGGTCTATGGCATGAAGGCAGTCTTGCCTATTGAAGTCCAGATACCCTCTCTCGGGATAATGAAGGATGCGGACTTGAGCGAAGATGACTAGATCCAGACTCGGCTTGATCAGTTAAACCTAATCGACGAAAAGAGACTCACCGCTATTTGTCATGGTCAGACGTATCAAAAACGGATGATCAGGGCATTTAACAAGAAGGTCAAACGGCAAGACTATCAAGTCGGAGACCTGGTAATCAAGCGCATCATTCTTCCTCAAAGTGATCCCAGGGGCAAATGGACCCCTACGTATGAAGGGCCATTTGTGGTTAAGCGCACCTTCTCAGGAGGAGCTATGATCCTAACCACCATGGATGGTGACGACCTTCCTCACCCTGCCAATGCAGACATAGTAAAAAGATACTACGCATGAACTAAAGACCCGCTAGGTTGACACACCTAGGCAAAAATAAGGGCTTCTCGGCGAACCAAAAGGGTTCGGGCAAAAATAAGGGATGAAAATGAAAAAATCTGTACACCCGGCAAGTCGAAAACCTGAAAAGGCGGCTTGGGCAAAAATGGGTATCCTGGTGGACTGAAAATCCGAAAGGGCGGTCCAGGAAAAAGTTAGGGATTAAAGCGTAATACTATGTCTCATTGGATCAGCTTGCATCCAGAATTCGGCATCAACTATCGGGCTCAGACTTCAGCATCGATCATTCAGCTTCATCTTCAACTAAGCAGCAAAGTGATGAGACGCTTGAAGACATAAAGGCGATAGCAGAGTTGGAACCCAGTGGGATTATTTTTCACATAGCTGTTTTGTTTCCTTTTCAAAATTGTATAAACTCTATGTTGTTCGGCGGCGTTCTCTTACTAGGACGTCAGCCTCCTGTACATAAACGCCTATTTACAGGCAAATTTCGAAATCAATACAAGTTCAATTTTCTCAGATAAATTATCCTTTGTTTTTCCTTTTTCTATTTTGTTTTGTGAAGAACGTCCAATGTTCATTTTTGATATATGCATTTGACATTAATTGCTAATCATAAATACTTGCATGCGAAACAAAGGATTAATTACAGATGACATCAGAAACAGGGGCAATTTAGATTTGTCTAAGCGATCTAGTTGCTTTGTCCACCAAGGTACCAAGGTAAGCTCAGCTGAAGAATGTAACCAAGTTACCTCGACTCCCCACAAAGTAAGACCAAGATTCCGCAATACCTTCCCCAGGAAAGTGGAATCCATATCCCCAGTAGATTCTGGAAGCTTATCCCCTGCAGAGTACGTCTCTCCCCGACTTTATTCAAAGGTTATTTCCCCACCAGGGTATAACTGGGTTATCCTCAGCTAATTACCGCAGAAAGATTGTCCTCGGCGAAGTTCTTCCTATCCCCCAGCGGAGTTCATCAAAGTTCCCCAACATAACTTATCAGCGGAATCCTCAGCGGAGTTTATCGTTGAAATCCCCGACGGAGTCTATCGTTGAAATCCCCAACGGAGCTCTCATCAAAACCTCAGCGAGGTATTCTCTTCCCACAGAGTAATTCCCCTCAGAGTAATCTCTCCAACAAGTTTATTCCCCGACGAAGTCATCTTCTCCTACCAGTTTATTCTTGCAACCATCATCCCCAGCGGAAACGAAGAACTCTACGCTTCAACATCATCCCAGGATTTGATTCCCCGGCCAGTCGTCAAGGATTTATTTTCCTAAGACGAAAATACATTCATAGACATTTCACATGATGAAGTGCATACAACACTATCTCATACATTACACCATGACATCATGCATTTCATACATCATGACATTGCATACAACTGATGTTTTGCCTTTTCAGGAAAAGGTCAATCCAAAGATGATTACCATCAACTATCACAACTCCAGATTCGATTCCTATATCTAGCCAGGGAACATCTGTGAGTGATTGATTGTAGATTCGATACCTGTATCTAGCCAGGGCATATCTGCATGAAGAGTTTTAAGATCAACCCATGTAACAGGCCAGGAAATTATCTTTCATTCTCAGGTCAGAGGTTTACACCTGTATCCAGCCAGGAAAGCTATCTCTACCAACCTTTTACAATTCCAGATTCGATACCTGTATCCAGCCAGGGCATATCCGTAGACGACGATTCCAGATTCGATACCTGTATCCAGCCAGGGCATATTTGTAGACAACAGTTCCAGATTCGATTCCTGTATCTAGCCAGGGCACATCTGTGAGCAACCAATTGTAGATTCGATACCTGTATCTAGCCAGGGCATATCTACATGAAGAGTTCAAAGATCAACACCTGTAACAAGCCAGGAAACATCTTCCTTTCTCAAGTACGCAAGTTCTCGCTAAGGAATCTCTTATGCGATCAACACTTCCAAATGGCATCTATAAGCCCATTCTCGACAAGGTTCTGCCTCGTCTCCAGATGGTATCTATAAGCCCATCCCCCTATCCACCATCTCTCCAAATGACATCTATAAGCCCATTCCCAACATCACATTGCTGATACTCCAGCATCCGAGTGCAAATTTCTGAGCACTCTAGTGTCCAATCTCCTTTTACCTTCGAGCCGCGAAAGACAAACTTGCCAATCTAACTCTTCAGGTCTAAGAAGATTAAACAGGGGCAACTGTTTTACCCCAAAATTTGCCCTCCCATTTCCTCAACATTTTCTCACCACAAGACCCTTGGAGCTCAAGGTCAAGTTAGGGTTTACTCTGCTCAAGACTCCTCCTTGCACGGTTGACCCAAATTAGGGTTTGAGTTTGCACAAAGATGTTTTGACCTAAAATGCCTAGGATGACTTTCATGCTTCATATTGGACTCCCAAGTTTATCCATACCAAGTTTCAAGTCTTGATTCCAAACTTTACCCAGTCAATTGGACAGTTGACCTAGAAATCAGTTGTATTGGGGAAAAAGTCAACTGTGGCCAATTGACAGTCAAACCTCATGAAATTTGACCCACATCAACATTATGAACTTATATGGACCATTTGGTCAAGTTTGGATCACAATTCCACAAGAAATTTGATCAGATCACCAAAAGGGCAAAATGGTCATTTTTAGGGTTTTGACTGCACAAAGGCAATTTTTGACTGTTTGACCTAGCCAATGGCAAACCAAGCTCATATATGGACTCAATGACTCAATGGATTTGTCTTTACTTGTTCAACAAATTCAAAAGATCCCAAATGCACAAGATTGACAGATGAATTTTCCAGTCAACTGAGCCAAATTTGACTGTATACTGAAAAGTCAAACTTTGACTTTTTGGTCAAAATCAAGTGTCAAGATTCATTTTTCATTAAAACATGCCAAATTAGGAAACTTGTTCATCAAGAAACCCAAAATTGCAAATTAGGGTTTAAAATGAAGAATTTTCATAACTTAAAATTTTTCTAAGTTATGAAAATCCCTAATTGTTTCCTAACTTTGTCCCATTTTTTCACCAAGATGCCTTTGGATTCAAGGAAAACTCAAAACAAGAAAGTTGTAGTCCATTGCAAAATCTACAACTTTGATTCACAAAGTTTCCTCAAAAGAAGCTTGTAGCTCAAGTTATGATTTTTGGAACAAGGGTGCAAAATATTCTTAACTTAGAAAATTTTTTACCTATTCTAGGCAGGATTTTGCCTAACTTCATGGCCACTTTTCACATGCTTCCACTTGGAATTTCAATTTTCATTACAAATATGGATTGTAGTACACATTCCAAGCTTTCCAAAATGTCCAAGAACTCATCAAACAACCTTGTGGTTAGGGAGAATCAAATTTGGCAATATGAGCAAAAGTCACTTTGATTCATGGCCAAAGGCATGTTCATAACTTGTGCATTTTCAAACTCAGCATATGCAAGCTAGTTACAGGCCTCTAATACTTTTCTTACTCAATAATTAAATGCCAATCCATTGTGCCAAGGCATTATTTTGTGCATTTGGTCATTGTATGAAGGATTAAGCCTTAATTAGAAAAAGCAAGTTATCCATTTTTGAAAAGTTATACTTTATGTCAAGTTTGCAATCCAAGTAGTACAATGCAAATCCTTTTGGCACAAGTTCAGGAACATATCACACTAATCAGGAGGGATGGTTTCAGCATGATTAGGGGGCCTGCACAAGTCTAGAAACCAAGTTGACAATTTTTGCTTAAGTTAGAAGAAACCTTGCATTTTGTAAAAAAAACTCACATTGCTGCAACCACAAGCTTAGACAAACTTGTTGAACATATTCCAAACATCAAACCTGAGCTAAGGCACGAGCTAACTACCTTCCATACCTCCCTAAACCTCAAAACACCATTGTACTGCACAAAAACAGGGCATCCCTGCAACTTGACTTCCACAAACATTTCCACTCGTGCGTTTTGGCTGAAACCTTTGCAAACACATTCCCTATCACCCACTGAAGCTATCCCAAGCATTGGACACGACCTGTAACACCTCTAACCAACTTCACCATTTTCACTTTTTCTGTTTTGCAGGTAGACTTCCATAGCTTGATTCATTTGGTTTCAAAGCAAGCTAAAGGTTGGAAAAGCATCCCTGACCTTCAAGCAAGCTGTACAAGTCTTCACCTTGCCTTGAAAGTACCTCCATTGTCAGATACGATCCAAGTTGAACAGGTAAGTTCATGGACTTCTATCTCTCAATCTAGGAAGAGTTAGGTCTAAGTTTATGAATGAAAAATGTCATATTCATGTCCCTGAAGCCATCCATATCCTCACTTTCCATTTATATTGCATATGCTGAGAGAGTTTAAGACCTGAACATTGACAAAAACATAGGTCAGGAATTAGGGATGAAGAAATTCTCTTTCATTTCTTAGAGTTAAGTCAAGTTCTTTATATGTCTGGATTCGTCTCTTAATGCCCTACATTTTTGGTGTTATGAGTTTTGCTTAAAAGTCTAAGAATCAGGATGTTTGAATTAGTGTGAAAAATGCGCGTTTGTGAGACAAGCTTGCTGGAGGTTGAAGAAGATAGGTATTGGGCTGGGCCTGATTCTGTTTCCTTTTTGCACCACTGCATTTCACATGCACCCCCCTGGCCTATTTTGAGATATATTTGTCATTTTTTATTTTCTCCTTTTGATTTTGTTTCTATATTTTTATTTAAACATGAAAAAACATTAAAATTATTTTTCTCACATTTTTTTGCATTTTTAGGTATTTATTTGTTCTAACTTGATATATGTAAATAAATAAACATAGATACTTTTATTTAAAAATACAAAAAATAATACAAACACTTTTATTTTCTGATTTTTATTTTGTTTTACCTTTTGAAAACATTTTGTAAAAAATATACTTTTGTTTATAAATATTAAATATTTTATTTTTGTACATATTTAATATATTTAACATATAATATAAATATATACATATTTATTAGGATATTTAGGATAAAAATACAAAAAATATACATTTTTATTTTTATTAATATTTAACATCAAAAATACCTTTTTGACAAATATACTTCTTTTTATTTATTTATTTTTTGTATATAATATTGTATATTATATATTAAATAACAAATACCTTTTATTTAGCAAAATTAGGGTTTTTGCCCTAAACATGAAAATATCCAAATTAATTCTTTTTGTTTATTTTATTTTTTTATTTCATTTGTGAATAAAACATACACTTACACAAAAATATTTACACATACATATTGCTTTATTCTTATACATCTTTATATATATATTTGCGCAATTCGATTTGGTTGTAAATATTGGACACTACTCTCCTATGAAGTCTCATCCCCATTTGAACATTTGTACCCCCATTCCCATGATTATTGTGTAATAATTTAGGACCTTTAAATTCCGCATTTAAAAGCTTTCTAAATATGCCATGATAGAATTAGGGTTTGTATGCAAAAATCAACCAAAACAACAAATAGTTTGACCTAAATTCAAGATAAACAAGCATGAAAATGGACAACACTAATCACACTTGCACCCCTAGGGTACTCCACTTGTTGCCTTCAATAATGGGCCATATTGCATGTTAGGTATCTTTAGCAAAAACAAAACAATTCAAATGATCATAGTCTCTCGATGACGCTTTCAAAAGTTGCCTAAAAAATGATTAAGTCCCTTAAAGAAAAAATTGCTCAAAGATACTTGGCACCATTGCAATCATGGTCTAAACGATGACCCGCGCCCGTCCCGTTCACATCCTAACACAAGATTGTCCACCAAATACAATGGTGGAACAAAATTGTTAAAAGGGTTAAAACATAGCAAAGATCTTTGAGAAATTTAGGGTAGATAGCTCTTGGTTACTTTCCAACTTGCAAAACAAAAACACTTGCCTATTTTTCAAAACCACACATCACAACACCCTTTCAAAAACAACTTTCAAAAACAACTTTCAAAAACAATTGAAAACTTTTCAAAAGACATACACCTCTGTATACATCCCAACATGGATCATTACAAAGGTTGCCACCACATTGGCTTCTTTTCAAAACATTTTCAGAACCCACACACAAAGCACCATTTCAAACAATTGAAAATCAAGGCAAGTTGATCTAAGCAAGTAACTAAGAGCCCATGGATAACCCTGGATAGAAAGGGTGCTAATACCTTCCCTTTCTATAATCTACTCCCCGAACCCAAGAAAACATCTCAAAGGTTTTTGCTGTGCTTTTTAACCTTTCCTTAGGATAAAATAAAAAGTTGGTGGCGACTCTTGCTCAACCGAAACATTTGCGAAAACAAACACAAAACCTTAAGTCAGTTCTCCCACTGTATCACATGGAGCATACGCAGACTGAGGTTTAGAGTGAGCAGCAGGAGGTCTATTCCAAGTATAAGGATTGAACTGACCAAAGGTTAGAGGAGCAGGTAACCATGGAGCTTGCTGAGGAGAAGACTGCTGAAAAGGAGTGGTATTGTAGGAATAACCACTGAGAGAAGCAGAAGGTTGAAAATGCTGATTAAACCTGTGCCAGCAGGCTAGGGAAAAATGGCCAAAATGAGAACAAACTTGGCATTGAATGCCTGGATTTCTGCCACCTCTCCCTCTGCCACCACGACCTCTGTGAGATCTGCCTTCTCTGAAACTGGAGTAGTCAGGCTATGTGGACTGAGTAGGAGCAGGTACTGGTTCAGTACTTCCAAAAGGAGCAGACTCAGGGGACTGAGAGGAAGGTGCAGTGTGCGTGAGATTGAGGGAAAGAATATCTAAAACAGGTGATTTCTTGAACTTATTCAGACGAAGTTCATGCATAATAAGGAGGATCTCAACTTCATCAATGTCCATAACTCCGAATTTGCTTTCCACAACTGAAACAACTGAAGCATAACATGAAGGTAAGCCTTCAAGGATGACATCAATGTGATGAGAAAGATGCACTGGATCTCCAATAGAGGCAAGCGAATCCACAATAGTACGAATTTTTTTAAGGTAATCCTGAACAGATTGATTGTCAAGAGTTAGGGCACGAAGTTTCACACGAAGTTGGCGAGATTTCGCACAAGTTTTCTTCTGAAAATAGGTGAATAAACGATCCCAAAGTTGATGTGTGTGCGTGCATCCAAGAACACGAGACAGAATCTCGCTCGAGAGAGTAGATTGAAGCCATGAGAGTAGCATCCTATCTTTCTGCAACCAAGTAGCATACACAGGGTTAATCGCACCTGAGTGTCGCGCATCATCATCAAGAAACTGAGGCGGAATTCGCGAAGGAAGCACCAAATCAGTTAGATTGTGAGTGTTGATGTACGGCTCAACTTGCTGACGCCATAGATGAAAATTCTTTGAGTCGAGTTTGGTCGCGATCTTCAGCGTGAACTACAAACGACGCGACTCATCCAAGACAGCGGTGGACGACGGCGAAGAGACGTGAGAAGCGGTGGAGGAAGATGAATCTTCCATGGATCAAGAGGCTAGTCTGATACCATATTAGAAAGCAAGAAGAGAGAGAGAGAGAGTTTTCATTGTAACTGAATTTCCATTTTCTATTATTCAAAGTTTGTTACAAGTGAGATCTGTTTTTATAGAAAACAGAAGAGTAACCTGCAATAGCAGGGTAAACAAAAAGATGACCTGCAATAGAAGGTCAGTACATAGAAGGAGCTGACACCTGTCAGTGAATAAAAGAATACATCTAATAATTTTAACAATATGAGGCAGCCTGAAATGATATGTGAGCCAGCCAGACCTAGGCAAAATAAAAGTGCTTATCTAAGGCAGCACATGAGCCGACATAAAGAGCTTCATGAGCCGGCCTTAACAAGGAAGAGAAAAAACTGCTTATTTAGAGCAGTACATGAGCCGACATGTAATGACTTATGAGTCGGCCTATAAATGCATTTTTAGTGTAGAAAATGATTTTTCGACATTGTGTTAGTTTTGACTATGTTTCCAATGATTCCTAAGACCTCTAAATGCGTAGGGTGCCACCAAAACTCATAGATACCATACAATATATAGAAATTTTATATTTGTAAGTGTTTGTTTGTTGGCATTATTTTTGGTAAAACCAGATTTGCGAATGTCATGACTGATGTCATAACATTCTGGGATAAAGGTAAAATCTGCAGAAGGAATGTTCTACAGGAACTACTCAGTATGAGTGAATATCATGATGATTAAGCTATGATCATATGTACTGAATTCTACCAAAATCAGTGAGCAAGATACATGATGTTATAACAAATGTTAAGACATCCTGTACTGATCAAGCTGTGTGCAGATTTATTATTCCTGAGAATTTTCAGGAATCTGGTGTGCTACTCTGAGTTGAAGCATATTGTCCAGATCAGATGCTCACGTGGACATTAGGTTAACCTTGCTTAACCCTAATATGTTATGATGAAAGCCCAAGACCAAGTCTTTAGGTTAACTTAGGTTAACCCTAGCTATTTTTATGGAAGCCCTGAATGAAGAATAGTCTGCTTATATATTTCCCACGAGGCCTAATGGTGAGGAGCGCTTTTGACAGAAGATCAATAAGGCATTGTATAGGTGTGATAGTGTTAGTAACTACTGTGAGCCAAGCAATTATCATATAGATAAGTGACTTGGAGTAGGATTTGGTTGTAAGGGTTGTTTATCACTCAAAGCTTTGAAGCACGAGTGTTGTGTCTCTTGATTAAAGCTTTGAAGCAAAATCAAGCGTGTGTATTGAAGAATGTCTTCATAATCTTATTAATCTGTAGAGTAGTATCACTGCTGTGATTGAGGGGGAGTGAGTAGGAACTCAGGTTTAAGTAGAACTTAGATTGAAGTTGCATTGGGTAGGTCTTAAGTGAAGGAGATAAACTGGTTGGTTTATTCCTAAATTAATTCCTCTTATAGTGAATTTCCTCCCTGGCTTAGTAGCCCCCAGAGTAGGTGTTGTTATACACTGAACTGGGTTAACAATTGATTGTGTTATTTACTGTCTTTTAAATTACTGTTTGGTGTGCGTACAAATTGTCAGATACGATGTCATAACATTCACTGTAACATTAAGTATCTGTTGCCCGAATTTCAATTGGCATCAGAGCAGGCACCCTGCCTGTCTTTCTGGGTGAGATCTAGGGATATTATTTTCTGGCGCTATGGACAAGGAAGAAGGATTTGGGAACAGACCACCTATTCTGGATGGATAAAATTATGACTACTGGAAACCTCGTATGATTGCCTTCTTGAAGTCACTAGACAAAAAGGCTTGGAGAGCTACTGACAAAGGATGGAACCATCCCACCATAATTGGGAAAGATGGGACGACTAGTCTGAAACCTGAGGAAGAATGGAGCAAAGAAGAAGATGAGTTAGCCCTGGGTAACTCTAAAGCATTAAATGCCTTGTTCAATGGAATTGATAGAAACATATTCAGATTAGTACATCAATGTGAACTGGCCAAGGATGTTTGGGACACCCTCAAAACCACCCATGAGGGTACATCCAAAGTAAAAATGTCAAGACTTCAGATGCTCACTACCAAATTTGAGAATCTGAGGATGATGGAAGATGAGAC
This sequence comes from Vicia faba, assembly GCA_948472305.1. Classification (NCBI taxonomy): domain Eukaryota; kingdom Viridiplantae; phylum Streptophyta; class Magnoliopsida; order Fabales; family Fabaceae; genus Vicia; species Vicia faba. The sequence continues at coordinate 97,254 of CATIWC010000459.1, forward strand.
CATTCATGATTTTCACATGAACATCTTGGAAATTTCCAACACCTCAGGAGCATTGGGAGAAAAGATGTCAGAAAAAAAGCTGGTGAGAAAGATTCTCAGATCCTTGCCTAAAAGGTTTGCAATGAAAGTGACTGCTATAGAGGAAGCTCAGGATATCTGCAACTTGAAGGTTGATGAACTCATTGGGTCACTTCAGACATTTGATATGGGGATCAGTGAAAATGTTGACAAGAAAAACAAGAGCATAGCCCTTGTATCCAATACTGAAGATGAAAGTAAGGAGAGTAATGAAGAGAATATTTTAGAAGCTATAGCTATGCTTGGAAGGAAGTTCAACAAACTCATCAAGAGAATGGACCCAAAGTCAAGGTGAAATGTCAAGAACATTTCCTCTGACATTAGCAGATCCTATGACTCCAGCAGAAGAACTAAGTCCGAAGAAAAGGGAAATCAAAGCAGAGGAATCCAATGCCATGGATGTGAAGGATATGGGCACATTCGAGCTGAATGTCCCACCTTTCTTAAGAAACAAAAGAAAGGAATGTCTGTTACTTGGTCTGATGGTGACTCAGAAAGTAACTCTGAAGAAGAATCTGCTAAACTAGTTACTGCACTATCTGGTATTTGTAACTTTGATGATGATTCTAGTGATGAGGAAGTGACATTTGAAGAACTTGCTGACTCCTACAAGAAGCTATGTATCAGAAGTGCTGAAGTTTGTCAGCAAAATGAGAAACAGAAAAAGCTCATAGTAAAGTTAGAGGCTGAGAAGAAGGCAGACACTGCTACTATAAGCCATCTCGAAGGTGAAGTTCTAATGTTGAACTCCAAACTTGATCAAATGACTAAGTCTGTCAAGATGTTAACAAATGGAACTGACAAGTTGGAAGAAATCTTTCAGGCTGGACAAAGTGAAGGAAACATGTCTGGTCTAGGATTTGTGGCTGCAAAGAAATCTGTTGTTGACAAGAAGAAGACCAGGCCTGATAAACAAATGTCAAAGCAGATGTCATAACATATGTGTGATCGGTGGAAATAGAACTGACTGTTTTTTAAGCTGGTTCGCAAAATGTCACGGTAAGCAAGAGTCGCCACCGTCTTTTATGTTCTCCAACATGGAAAGGACAAAAGCACAACAAAATTCCTTATTCAAGAATGTTTCTCGGTTCGGGAGGTAGATTTATAGAAAGGGAAGGTGTTAACACCCTTTCTATCCATGGTTATCCATGGGCTCTTAGGTACTTGCTCTTATGTTTATTGTTTGCTTTTCAAATGTGAGTGGGTTTTGAAAAAGTTTCGTTTGAAAAATTTCTAAGTAACTCTTGTATCTGTCCTCAAGAGTGTATGAAAAATTTGTTTGAAAACTTTTGAAAGTGTGGGGTGCGAAAAGATGTTTTTGAAAGAGCAAGTACCTATGAGAATCTACCTACTCTAAGGAATTAAGCTGTGTAAGAGTCCTTTAGATAGTGCTATCCCACTATTGAGAGGTAGGTAGCACCATCGTTGGAGGTGTTTGGGTCAATTTGATTATAGGGACATGTGTGGTCACCAAAGCAATGGTAGGACACCTTAGAAGTAACCCTAATGTCCTAGATCCTTTGTATCCGAGGCAACCGTTTCGAGGCAACTAGATCTTTTGGACAGAAGGGCAACCTCTAAGACACCCTATACTTGATGACCACGTCGAGGCAACCAGTGAGGCGTACCCTAGAAGTGGCATGTGCTTTGTGTGTTGTTTTTCAGTTAAGCTTATCTTGTACATGTTATTTGTGAGCTACAGATTGATTTTATTTACATACATTCTTTCATGCATTGTTAACAGTTAGGAGTGCGGAAAATAAATTGCGGAAAGATAAATTCTAACTATTACAAGGCGCGGGTCTATACATCGCCAAAAACAAAAACCCGTTTTGAAAATAAAGTGCGAGAAAATAAATAAAGCAGTAAAAGAGGTCCTAATTAACTATTACATATCCGGAAACAGTTACATAAATAATCAAAATAAGAATAATGCGCGAAAGGATTAAATTGGAACGTCTTAGGGTTTTGACCATTTTTTGAATAAGAATTAAATTTTGTCTTTTTTTTTGTGATTCAATGAAATTAAAACTAATAACTAATTAATTAATTAATTAAAAAAATGTTTTTTTGGATTTTTATATTTTTAATGAAATAAAGAGAAAATAAATAGAAATTAAAAGTTAGCAAAACCTAATTCTAAATTGTTTTTATTTGTTGTAAAAAGGTATTAAAGTTAATTAATTAAGCTAATTTAATTTAATTTACATTTATTTACAAAATAAGTTAATAAATAATAAAATGTTTTTTTTTTTGGTTTTTTCTGAATTTTATTGTGAAGAATTAATTTGTTAGGTTAATTAACAATAATGATAATAATTAAAAAAAGAAAATGAAAAGAAAAAAAAATAGAAAAAAAAGGAAATAGAAACCAATGGGGGTGCTGATGGCCCAATGGAGGTGTGAAGCCTGGAAATTGCTGGCCCATTAACCAGCCTTGTTGACTTTTGGAGATTGCCTAGAGCACGTTGACTCATGAGCATGGTGCTCATCATTTTCTGGCCTTTGGATTGATCTTTGAGGCCACTTGGCGCCCTTCTGGATGAGGTGTATGATATGCCTTCTTTTGGAACCTACACACAAGCGCATAAGAAAAAATGATATGGAATTTTGGGGGACCTGGGAATCGAACCCAGGTCCCAATACCTTTTACACGCTTGCCTTAACCACTCCACCATTTTGTTTCAGTCATCAATAAAACAAACAAAAATTAATATATGCAATAATCAATTCCAATGCTGCAAAACTGAAAACGCGCGCATGTCATTTGAATGGACCAATGGCCTGCTTCCACATCTCATCTTCTTTGTTGAAATCTGCAGAAAAATGAATCAAATAGCGGGGGTTTTAAACCCCCACAAAATGCAAACGCTAAAAATAGCGAATAGAAATCCATGGCATATAAATATGGCGCGAGGATAGTTTTGTGTTTGTCTCGTCCTTCTGAGTTCAACCATGGGTCTTGGAGGTTCTGATTTTACCTATATGATAAACCCCCAATTCGAAAGCTTAAAACCCCTAAATCTTATCCATGGTGGTTTGTGATTCAGGGCTCCAAAACGCAATTGCCTTATACCATTAGCTTCAGAAGAGCGTTAGCAATATAAATCACACAAAAAATTTCATCAATGATGTAGGAATAATGAACTATGATGGTGAGACAAAAATGCAAACCGTATGACTGTATGGCGCGTTTTCTTGAGCTTTGAGGCTTGCTTTTAATTGAAATGTGTTCCTGGAAGGTCCAGCAATGTATTGGAAACAAGAAAAGGGTTTGAATTGGCCTGCAAGTGAGAATTCAGTTTTCAACTTTTCTTCAAGTTTTTGGAATTTTGTTTTGCCGTTTCAATGAGCTCTAGGTCGTGACTCAGGTTTGGAACACTTGCATATGTATGTTTGAATCAGAATCAAGTCACATGATGAGCCTTTAACCATTGCAATGATGTTTTTGGATTTCTTCATAACCACCATTAAAGCATTTTCCAATTTTGTTCAAATTTTAATTTTCATGCTTAAAATGGGCTTGGCACGAATTTGGTAGGTGTATTATGACACATGAAAGCCATTCAAATCAAAAGATATTATTGAATTAATTTTTTTTTATTTTATTTGAATTTTATGGATTTAAAATGAATTAAATCAAATAAAATTAAATAAAAATAGAAAAATTAATGTTTAATCTTGAAATTGATCATGGGACGCGTGGGTGGCATGACAAGGCTGAATCAAGTGGAAGAAAGTGGGCCCTTTTGTCAAAAATTGAAGTTTCAAGGATAGTTGACTTTTGCCATTTCACAAAAATTTCCCAACTTCTCCAATGCATATCTTGCTCAATTTTTATCATATGAACATGTTCTTTGACATTTTGGAAAGGTCTTGAAGTCCTCTAACCAATGCCTTTGGTCCCATGTCATTTTGATTTACCAATCTCAAGTTATGGTCTTTGACTTAAAATACCTTTTTGTTGACTTTTGAAAATGACCTATAATGTTGAAATTGATAACTTTTTATGAGAGCATTTCTTGGACTTGGAATGTGAAGATGAGTTGTAGGAAATGTCATCCCTTTCAAAATGAGCATTGGATGGGATTTTTATGATGAACCATGAAAAAGTTATGCCTTGGTCAAGTTACAGTTGACTTTTCAACTGTCCAAAAATAGAAACTTTTGCATCTTGATGATTTTTTAGTCATTCTTGTGAAATCATGATCAAGACTTGATCAAATGATGATTGTGGCTTCAAAATAAGATGTTGACCAAAATTTTTGACTTTTGACTGCCAAATGACCATTTTGCCCCTACAGTTGATTGTGAAGCAATTAGGGTTTTTGACTGTGCAACTTGACCTTGTGAGCCTTGAAACTTGACATGTAGGTGCTTGACAATGTATATGAGCATATGGGACTTGATTGAGCCCTTGAAAACCTCAACTTCCTTGCAAGAACCAAAACCCTAATTTGACTGGCTTAGGAAGATGGTTTGACTGTGTAGCCCTTGAGTAGACTTGAGCAAATTGAGATGATGCTTGTCAAAACTTTGAAGAATATGGGAGGGAAAATTTTGGGGTACAACAGTTTCCCCTGTTCAATCTTCTTAGACCTGAGGATGTAGATTGGCTCGTGTGCCTTTCGTGATCCGAGGGTGGAAGATGATTGAACACTAGAGTGCCCAGAAATTTGCACTCACATAGTAGAGTATCAGCAGTGTGATGGCGGGAATGGGCTTACAGATGCCATTTGGAGAGATGATGGATAGGAGGATGGGCTTATAGATGCCATTTGGAGTTGTGACAGAACCTTGTCGGGAATGGGCTTATAGATGCCATTTGGAGTTGTGATAGAACCTTGTCGGGAATGGGCTTATAGATGCCATTTGGAGACTGTTGGTATGTGGATGGGCTTATAGATGCCATCTAGGTGTCGATCGCGTAAGAGATTCCTTAGAGAGAACTTGCGTACCTGAGAAAGAAATATAATTACCTGGCCTGTTACAGGGGTTGATCTTCAAAATCTTTATGTAGATATGCCCTGGCTAGATACAGGTATCGAATCTACAAACAATCGCTCACAGATATGCCCTGGCTAGATACAGGAATCGAATCCGGAACTTCAAAAGGTTGCTTACAGACGTGCCCTGGCTGGATACAGGTATCGAATCTACAAACAATCATCTGCAGATATGCCCTGGCTAGATACAGGAACCGAATCTTTAAACTCTTCAGACGTGCCCTGGCTAGATACAGGAATCGAATTTGGAATTAGTCGTCAACAGATATGCCCTGGCTGGATACAGGAATCGAATCTTCAAACTCTTCAAACGTGCCCTGGCTGGATACAGGAATTGAATCTGGAATTAGTCGTCAACAGATATGCCCTGGCTGGATACAGGAATCGAATCTTCAAACTCTTCAGACGTGCCCTGGCTGGATACAGGAATTGAATCTGGAATTAGTCGTCAACAAATATGCCCTGGCTGGATACAGGAATCGAATCTTCAAACTCTTCAGATATGCTCTGGCTAGATACAGGAATCAAATCTGGAATTAGTCGTCAACAGATATGCCCTGGATGGATACATGAATCGAATCTTCAAACTCTTCAGACGTGCCCTGGCTGGATACAGGAATCGAATCTGGAATTAGTCATCAATAGATATGCCCTGGCTAGATACAGGAATCGAATCTTCAAACTCTTCAGATATGCCCTGGCTAGATACAAGAATCGAATCTGGAATTAGTCGTCAACAGATATGCCCTGGATGGATACAGGAATCGAATCTTCAAACTCTTCAGATATGCCCTGGCTAGATACAGGAATCAAATCTGGAATTAGTCGTCAACAGATATGCCCTGGCTGGATACAGGAATCGAATCTTCAAACTCTTCAAACGTGCCCTGGCTGGATACAGGAATCGAATATGGAATTAGTCGTCAACAGAGATGCCCTGGATGGATACAGGAATCGAATCTTCAAACTCTTCAGATATGCCCTGGCTGGATACAGGAATCGAATCTGGAATTAGTCGTCAACAGATATGCCCTGGATGGATACAGGAATCGAATCTTCAAACTCTTCAGATATGCCCTGGCTAGATACAGGAATCGAATCTGGAATTAGTCGTCAACAGATATGCCCTGGCTGGATACAGGAATCGAATCTTCAAACTCTTCAGATATGCCCTGGCTAGATACAGGAATCGAATCTGGAATTAGTCGTCAACAGATATGCCCCGGCTGGATACAGGAATCGAATCTTCAAACTCTTCAGGCGTGCCCTGGCAGGATACAGGAATCGAATCTGGAATTAGTCGTCAACAGATATGCCCTGGCTGGATACAGGAATCGAATCTTCAAACTCTTCAGATATGCACTGGCTAGATACAGGAATCGAATATGGAATTGCGACAATTGATAGTAATCATCTTTGTATTGACCTTTTCCCTGAAAAGGAAAAACATTAGTTGTATGCAATGTCATGATGTATGAAATGCATGATGTCATGATGTTCCCAAAAATGAGATCGTGTGATGTGATGCGTACATGCATGCATTATGTATGTAAGCAGGATGTATGAAATGTGAAATGTCTATGAATGTATTTTCGTCTAGGAAAATAAATCCTTGACGAATGCCGGGAAGTTAAATTCTGGGCTGATGTTGAAGAGTAGAGTTCTTCGTTTCTGCTGGGGATGATGGTTGCAAGAATAAACCGGTAGGAGAAGATGACTTCGTTGGGGAATAAATTTTGTTGGAGAGATTACTCTGCGGGGAATTGCTCTGTGGGAAGAGATACTTCGCTGAGAATTTGATGATAACTCCGCTGGGGATACCGTTGATGTGTTATGTTGGGGAACTTTGATGAACTCCACTGGGGGTAGGAAGAACTTCTCCGAGGACGATCTTTCCGTGGTAATTAGCTGAGGATAACCCAGTTATAAGCTTTGGTGGAGAATAACCTTTGAATAAAACCGGGGAGAGACGTGCGTACTCTGCAGGGGATAAGCTTCCAGAATCTACTGGGGATAAGCTTCAAGAATCTACTGGGGAGATTGATTCAACTTTCCTGGGGAAACTTTGGATTGTACTGAGGGAATGGCTCCACTGGGGTGTCTGGTATTCCGCCGGGGAAAAATCTTATCTTAAGACTGCCGGGGACGCTTGCTTAGGAACATCTGTATACTCCGCTGGGGAATATTGAGATTTACTGGGGTAGTACCCAACTTCCTTAAGACTGACTGTAGACTAACTCTGCTTGGGGAGAGTGTTGCTGACTTGTTGGAGATGCAGTGCCTTGTTAGGGCTAACGGGAGACCAACTCTGCTTGGGGAGAGTATTTATGATTTGTCTTACTCTGCGGAGAGTGGAGGTATCTTGGTTACGTTCTTCAGCTGAACCTACCTTGGTACCTTGGTGGACAGAGCAACTAGATTTCTTGGACAACTCATTATTGCCCCTGTTTCTGATGTCACCTGTAATTAGTCCTTCGTTTCGTATGCAAATATTTATGAGTTAGCAATTAGTGTCAAATGCATATATCAAAAATGAACATTGGACGTCCTTCGCAAGACAAAACAGAAAAAGGAAAAATAATTGGCAATTTGTCTGGAAAAAATGAATTTGTATTGATTTTTGAATTTGCCTGTAAATAGGCGTTTATGTACAAGAGGCTGACGTTCTAGTAAGAGAACACCGCCGAACAAGAGAGTTTATACAATTTTTTGCAAAGGAAAACAAAACAGCTATGTGAAAAATCCCACTGGGTTCCAACTCTGCTATCGCCTTTATGTCTTCAAGCGTCTCATCACTTGGCTGCTTAGTTGAAGATGAAGCTGATTGCTTGATGTCGTTTGAACCTGATAGTTGATACCGGATTCTGGATGCAAGGTGATCCAATGAGACATAGTATTACGCTTATCCCTAACTTTTGCCTGGACCGCCCTTTCGGGTTTTCAGTCCACCGGGATACCCATTTTTGCCCAAGCCGCCTTTTCAGGTTTTCGACTTGTCGGGTGTACAGTATTTTTTCATTTCATCCCTTATTTTTTCCCGAACCCTTTTGGTTCGCCGGGATGCCCTTATTTTTGCCTAGGTGTGTCAACCTAGCGGGTCTTTAGTTCATGCGTAGTATCTTTTTACTATGTCTGCATTGGCGGGGTGAGGAAGGTCGTCACCATCCATGGTGGTTAGAATCATCGCTCCTCCTGAGAAGATATTCTTAACCACAAATGGCCCTTCGTACGTAGGGGTCCATTTTCCCCTGGGATCTCTTTGAGGAAGAATGATGCGCTTGATTACCAGGTCTCCGACTTGATACTCTTGTCGTCTGACTTTCTTGTAAAATGCCTTGATCATCCGTTTTTGGTACGTCTGACCATGACAAATAACAGTGAGTCTCTTTTCGTCTATTAGATTTAATTGATAAAGCCGAGTCTGGATCCAGTCATCTTCGCTCAAACCTGCATCCTTCATTATCCGGAGAGAGGGTATCTGGACTTCAATAGGCAAGACTGCCTCCATGCCATAGACCAAGGAAATGGGTGTTGCCCCTGTTGACGTCCGTGCTGAGGTACGGTACCCATGAAGAGCGAACGGTAACATCTCGTGCCAATCTTTGTAGGTCACTGTCATCTTCTGCACAATCTTCTTGATATTCTTATTAGCTGCTTCTACATCCCCATTCATCTTCGGCCGGTAGGGAGAAGAGTTGTGGTGTTGTATCTTGAATTACTCGCAGAGCTCAGTGATCATCTTGTTGTTAAGATTGGTACCATTATTTGTAATGATCCTCTCAGGTACTCCGTATCGACAGATCAGGTTATGCCGAATGAACCGTGCCACGACGTTCTTGGTTACGGTAGCATAGGAAGCTGCTTCAACCCACTTTGTGAAGTAATCAATCGCTACCAGGATGAAGCGATGCCCGTTGGATGCCGTAGGTCTGATCTCGCCGATCATATCAATGCCCCACATTGCAAAAGGCCAAGGTGTTGTCAAGACATTCAGAGGTACTGGAGGAACGTGCACCTTATCAGCATATATCTGGCATTTATGACATGTCCGAGAATGTTGGTAACAGTCAGCTTCCATTGTGGACCAGAAATATCTTGCCCGGAGGATTTTCTTTGCCATAGTATGTCCACTGGAATGTGTTCCGAAGGTACCTTCGTATAGCTCTGCCATGATCCTTTCTGCTTCAGTCTAATCCACACAACGCAGTAAGGTTGAATCATGGTTTCTCTTGTAAAGAATGTCGTTGCTGAGGAAGAACTTTGCAGCGAACCTTCTCAGGAACTTTTTGTCATTGATGGATGCACCCTTGGGGTATTCTTGAGCTTCCAAGTACCTCTTTACTTCATGATACCAAGGTTTCTCAGTTACCTCTTCAGCCTCGAGATCACAGCAATGTGCAGGTTCATCCAATTTCCAGATAATGATCCGGGGAGCCTCGTTGTCCCATTTGACTTTGAACATAGAAGACATCGTAGCCAGCGCGTCCCCTAGCTGATTCTCCTCTCTAGGGAAGTGTTCAAAAGTTATCTCTTCGAAATGGGGAATCAACGTCAACACATACTCTTTGTAAGGAATGAGATTTGGGTGTTTCGTATCCCACTCGCCTTTGATCTGATTGATCACGAGAGCGGAATCTCCGAAGACACTCAGAAACTTGATCCTTAAGTCAATTGCATCTTGAAGACCCATAATGCATGCCTCATACTCTGCCATGTTGTTGGTGCAGTTGAAACATAGCCGGGCAGTGAGTGGAGTATGAGTGCCTTTAGGGGATATGATCACGGAGCCGATACCATTACCCAAAGCGTTTGAGGCTCCGTCAAAGTGCATAGACCATCAGGATCCTTCCTCAGGTCCTTCATCCGGTCCAGGTACTTCACAATCAGTTACTACCATGATATCCTCGTCTGGAAATTCAAAGTTCATCGACTGGTAGTCGTCCACTGCCTGGTGTGCTAGATGGTCTGCCAATACACTTCACTTGATGGCTTTCTGAGTCATGTACTGGATGTCGTATTCTGTCAAGATCATCTGCCATCTTGCTATTCTTCCGGACAAGGCAGGCTTTTCGAATATGTACTTGATAGGATCCATTTTTGAAATCAAGAGAGTAGTGTGAGTCAACATATACTGTCTCAGCCGGCGAGCAGACCATACAAAAGCGCAACAAGTTTTCTCGAGCAGTGAGTATCGGGTCTCACAGTCGGTAAACTTTTTGCTAAGGTAATAAATAGCGTGCTCTTTTCGGCCAGACTCGTCATGCTGCCCCAGCACACACCCCATTGAGTTGTCAAGTATAAGATTAGAGGTCTCCCTTCAACCGGTGGCATAAGAATGGGTGGTTCTTGGAGATACTCCTTGATTCTGTCGAAAGCGGTCTGACATTCATCGTTCCAACGTACTATTTGATCTTTCTTTAAGCAGCTTGAAGATTGGTTCACGGGTAGCAGTTAGATGTGAGATGAATCGGGCAATATAGTTCAGCCATCCTAGAAAGCCTCTGACTTCTTTCTCTGTCTTGGGAAATGGCATATCTTGTATGGCTTTCACTTTGGCAGGGTCCACTTGAATACCTTTGTCGCTTACGACGAAGCCTAGTAATTTTCCAGATCTCACCTCGAAGGTGCACTTGTTCGGGTTCAACCTCAGCTTGTACAACTTCAGACGGTCAAACAGCTTCTGTAGATGGTCAAGGTGTTCTTCCTCCGTTTGGGACCTTGCAATCATATCGTCGACATATACTTCAATCTCATGATGGATCATATCATGGAACAAAGCAACCATGGCACGTTGGTAAGTTGCCCCAGCATTTTTCAACCCAAAAGGCATGACCTTGTAGCAAAAGGTGTCCCACTGAGTAACAAAAGTGGTCTTCTCCATTCTTCAGGAGCCATCTTGATTTGATTATAACCGGAGAATCCGTCCATGAAGGAGAACACCTTATGCTGAGCAGTATTGTCAACCAGAACGTTGATATGAGGCAGAGGGAAATCATCCTTAGGGATGGCCCTGTTCAAATCCCTGTAATAAACACACATTCGGACCTTACCATCTTTCTTCGGCACTGGAACCACGTTGGCAACCCACTGAGGGTAAGAAGTCACTGCTAGAAAACCGGCTTCAAATTGTTTCATAACCTCAGCTTTGATTTTCTCGGACATCTCTGGACGCATACGGCAGACCTTCTATTTTACCGGAGGGCAATCTTCCTTAGTAGGCAGGTGATGAACCACAATGTCAGTATCCAACCCAGGCTTGTCTTCGTAAGACCAGGCAAAGATTTCCGCATAATCACGCAACATCTGAATCAACCGTTGTTTCACGCCGAGCCCCAGATTGGCACCAATCTTGACTTCCTTTCTGTCTGTCTCAGTACCCAGATTTACCATTTCCACTGGCTCTTCATGTGGCTGAATGGCCCTCTCTTCCTGGAGTAACAGTCTTGCAAGCTCACCAGGCACTTCGCAATCATCTTCACCTTCGTCTTCGGCTAAGTTGATCGGATTTTCGAAGTCATAACTGGCAGTAGCAGAATCGTTACCAGTGGGATCCAGAGTGGATTGGAACCTGTATGAGTGAGTGTGTGTAAATATAGCTGTTTTGCAATATATAAAGAAAGAAAGGGAGCGCAAGATTTGAAATGCGAAAAACATCCAATGTTTTTATTCATGATAATATGAAAGTGACAAATAACAAGCCCTCACAAATGAAACCACGGTGCCCCGGGTAGGACACCGGGCCATAGAGTTTCAAATTATTGTTCGTTACAAATTCAAAACAAAAGAGTTTATTACTGAGTGACAAAAGTAATAGGTATGAAATCTTTTGCAGTCCAGTTGCTTGGTCCACCGTTGGTCGTCGGGTAGATCCAACTGTCAAATTCGGATTCCTCCACTTCATCTTTAATAGCATTCACTCCCGGGTTTGTGATGAATACATGAGGTCTTCCAATCCTTGCTTTACGCACAGCCCTCTGAGCTTCTGCAGTGAAACCCAAGCCAAATTTGTCAGTCTTTGGAGTGAAATCCGGAAGTCGGCCCCAGTTTGCGCACTCACCCTTCTCAATCACATCCCGGGCATCCTTCAAGGAAGCCATCTTCAAAGGAGAACCCTCTTCAGTCACAGTCTCTGCTGTTGCCAATGTCTGAGGCACCTCTTCAAAGTGTTGAAAGGGGGTCTCAATGAACTCCCCATCCATCTCTACGTACCGGAACAAGTTGAGGTGGATGACCATGTATTCCTCTTCCCCTTGCACTGTTACGATCTTCCCTCTGACCGGGTACTTAAGCTTCTAATGTAGAGCTGAAGTCACAGCTCCAGCCTTGTGGATTCATGGGCGACCCAGCAAACAAGAGTAGGATGGACGAATGTCCATCACATAGAGTTTTGAATCAAAGACTTGTGAACCAACCCTGATTGGGATGTCAACCTCTCCATGTACCATCCTTTTGGACCCGTCAAAGGCCCGGGCAACAATGTTACTTGGTTTGAGCTCTAAACCCTCACAGTCCAGCCTGTCTAGAGCTTTCTTGGGTAGTACGTTTAATGAAGAACCAGTGTCAACCAACACATGGGCAAGAGTAGTTCCCCTGCATTCAATGGAGACATGCAGGGCACCATTATGGTTCTTCCCCTTGGCCGTCAGATCAGCGTCAGAGAAACCTAGACCATTATCAGTAGTTAAGTTGGCAACACAGTCGGTGAATTGATCAGCAGACGTTTCTTGTGGCACGTGGGCCGTCTTCAGGAAAGCAATCAGGGCCTTGGCATGGGCCTCTGAACACAGTAATAGTGATAACATTGAAATCTTAGAGGGGGTGTGCCCCAGCTGCTCAACGACGTTGAAATCACTTTTCTTAATAATTTTGAGGATCTCTTCCATCTCTTGCTTGGAAGCTTCAGCATTGGTTGTCTTCGGTGCCTCCGTCCGGGCAGGCACATCAGTAGCAATCCCTTTGCCCCGAGTGTCAGATGACTCGGCAGCAGGGGTAGAAACAAGAACTTGGTCAGGAGGAGAAGTGGGCACACTTGCAGGTGTGATGAAAAGAGGTCTCTGGATGGCTGGTGGCGCAATATCTGGTGAGAACAGTCTGCCACTACGAGTGACCTTGGCAGGCCCGATGATGTTGCTGACGCCAGTAGCAGTATCAAACTCTTGTTTTACTCCAAGGACACAAACATCTGCCCCATAGTGCCACGGGACAGCCTTGTCAGATGTATAGGGGAGGGGCCCCGGAACAGTAATGGTTATGGGTGCAATCTTGTGAACAAGCATGATTTTGACAGGCTTCCTCGGGGGAGCCTTGGTAGGATTATTGAAAATAGTGACAATAGAAACTTCTTCGGTACGGACAGCAGGAACAACAATCTTCTTGAATAAGATCTCTTTGCTATCCATCAGGTTTTGGACGCCTGACTTCAGCAAAGGACAACCAGCAGGTGAAACAACACATAAACGACAACCTTTACTACATCCCGGAAATAAACCGGCTAGCAACAGGTTCCTCTTGACGGTCAACAGCGGAGTAGCAATATCATCCACAGAAGCTACATACAGATCCTCTTCCACAGCATTCACTCCATGCTGGGGCATGGGAGCAGTCACAACATTGGGCCTTTCAGGAGCCTCGAACTGTATTTCCTTAGCGTCAATAAGGTCTTGAACCTTATTCCTCAGAGCCCAACAATCATCAGTAGAATGCCCCGGGCTATCAGAGTGATAAGCGCAACGGGCGTTGAGGTTGTACTTCGGAGATGCTGTGTTTACCACCTTCAGAGCTTCCTTAACAGTTACCAGATTGGTTGACAGCAGTTGCGGCAATATCTGAGAGAGAGTCATGTTGAGCCGAGTATACTGTCTTTTGGGCCTTTCAACTCTTTGCTGGTTATATTATTGAGGAGCAGCAGCAGGCTTTGAAATTACCACTGCGTTGACAACTTGGCGGCGTTCTGGTTTATTCTGTCTTCTGGGACCATACACAGCACTAGCTTCCTTCTTGAAGAGCTTCTTTTCAGAGCTCGAGGAAGCACCTTTCTGTATCTTCCCCGATTTGATACCAACTTCGATCCTCTCACCAGTCAGGATCAGGTCTGTAAACCCAGCTGAGGAATTACCAATCAGGTGGTTGAAAAATGGACCAGACAGGGTCCCCAAGAACATGTCCACAAGTTCACGATCAGTCAACGGTGGCTGCACCCTGCCAGCCAGGTCTCTCCACTTCTGCGCGTACTCCTTAAAACCTTCACCCTTTCCCAGTGACATAACCTGGAGTTGGGTACGCGTAGGAGCGAGGTCGGAATTGTACTGATACTGCTTATAAAAAGCAGTAGCCAAGTCCTCCCAGTTACGAATGTTGGTTCCATCCAGCTGATAGAACCATTCGAGATGAGTCCCTGAAAGACTCTCCTGGAAGAAATGGATCCATGAGTTCTTGTCTGCAGTGTAAGGCTGGATCTTCCTTACATAAGAGCGGAGGTGCAGTTTAGGACAGGAAGCCCCGTCGTATTTCACAAAGGCAGGCGCCTTGAACTTGTGTGGGATCACCACCCCAGAAGATAAACCTAGGTCTCCAAAGTCCAACCCAGGCACACGTTGAATCTCCATAGCATTTAAATGGTCCTCCAGTTGTTTGTACCTGTCCTTAGCAGGAGGGTATTGTTCATCATTGAAATTTGTCTCTGTGTCAGAGACCACGGGACTAGGAACCATTCCCTCCTGGTGACTGCCTTCCCCAACAGATGGAGTAGTCCTCTCAGCTTCATTCTGCAGTGTATTCCCGAGTCTGCGTCCAGTGTTGAACAACACAGTCCTCTTCTTCTTCTTCTTCTTCTTCTTCAGGAGCAAAGCCTTCAACTCCTGTTGTCCCTGGGCTAAGTTCATGACCATCTCTTGAAACTGGGCGTTCTGGGCCTGGAGGGCCTTGATAACTTGTTCAGTAGTTGGTTCAGGACTCATGATGATTGAGTGCTGAAATAAACAACGAAGAAAATTAAGCAACCTGTAGAAAAAGGGTACCTGTGATGCATATGATGAATGAAATGCGTATGAATTATGTTTTCAAAGACAATCGGGAATCAACTTTGTAGACAAAAGGAACACACTTTATTAGATTTAAACTTTGGAATTTAAATTGTTCAACAAATTGCCCTTAGGTGTTACAGGAATGAAAATACTGAAAAGGAAATAAAAGCTGTAAAGGAAACATCCAAAGCCCCTCAGTGCTCCCATGGCCTCCTCTTCTCAGTACGGATGTAGTCATTCATGATCCGCTCGTTCTCCAATTGCTTGGTCAGCTTCTGGATCTTCTGTTCCTGTTCGTTGAACTTTTCCCGATAAGAATCCCGCTCTTCCTGTAGTTGCGCCCAAGACCTCTTTAGTGTATCAACATCAGTGGGTATCTGAGGAGGGAGTATGGTTGGAGGAACCCCGTCTCTATCAGGAATTTCAAGAATGATAGGCCTGACAGCTTCATATGGCATACCTAACTTCTGAGCACGGATGCGGACCCATCTGTAATAGGGTTCCATTGGTAGAGAAGTCTTCGGTCCCAACTCATGTGGGTCAGATTTGTGAATTCTGTCCCAAGCTTTGATGAATCTACGGCGCAGTTCGTCACTATCTACCTGAAACTCAAAACTGATGTGAGGCACCAACATCTCATGAGGCCCTGCTCTTCTGGATCTTCCAAACTGACGGATAGCTAAACATGGATTATAAGAGATTCCGCCCTGAGTACCAATCAATGGAACATTAGGATATTCTCCGCAACGATCAATAACAACCACCTCATCTAAACCTCTGAGATTCCAAATGATATCATTATCAGTGAGAGACATTAACCTATGAGCCCAGCCTCTTCCTTCTTGGTTCTTCAGCATGAACTTGGGGAGGTGCGAAATAAACCACCTCACTAACAAAGGAGTACAACACCACAGAGTTCCTCGTCTTCGGGCAGTACGAGCATAGAGTTGTTACAGGATATCACCCAAGAGGGTGGGTACAGGGTTCCGAGACATGAAGATCCTTATGGCATTGATATTGACAAAGTTATCAGGATTTGGAAACAATACTAGACCATAGATTAAGAGAGCCATAATGTCCTCGTACGCCCTGAAGTCTAAGTCATTCCAGAAACTGTTAGCTTTACCAATCAGAAACTTAGCCAAGAAGCCCTTAACTCCGCTTCTAGTCACCCAGTTGTCCATTACCTCCTTGTTGGTCAAGGGAAGGGCTGCAGCAATCTCCTCAGGCCTAAGAGTCTTTTTCCAACCAGTGAAGGGAGTCTGTTCCAAAACAAGGATACCAAGCAGATCAGAGAATTCTTCCAGGGTTGGGACCAGCTGGAAGTCTTGAAAGGTGAAGCAATGGTACAGGGGATCATAAAACTGGGTCAGGACACTCATCAGCTGTTGGTCCCACTTTGAAGTGACTAAACCGAGAAGAGAACCATGCCTCTGGATGAAGGAAGTAGTATTTGGAATTCTGTCAACCAACTCTTTAAGCAAATCAGGTGGGTGAACAAAGTTGAGTCGGATAGTGTTCCTTCGCACAGGCATCATGATGTCCTACAAAACAGAGTAAAGGTGAAACCCTCTTCTCTTTGAAATAGGTCAGTCCTTATGCAGGATGCATGCAATGGTATGATGGTATGATGTTATGGTAAAGCACACCACAAGTATTCACAAAGGCAAACATGATAAGGCACACAAGTCACACAAGACAACCCTTAGGGTTTAGGCCAACATGAAGTTCAGGTACTACCCTCTTTCAGTTTCGTTGGTTAAGACCTGTCCTATCAAAAGTAATCGGGTTCTAGAGGATCCCAATATCACTGACTACCCTCAATCGGTCATAACTCCAGCGTCGCAATCTTTTCTTGCGGCCAGAACCATCGCGAGAGTTTAGCCTCAATGGGTGTAGCATACTGCTACTGTTCTATGGCCAAGTTGGGTCACATTAGGGTTCTAAGGTCGGTTGGTGCTTAATGACTCCTCAGAAGACCCATATTCTCCTTGTTGCAACACAAGGGATATCGGTACAGACCAAGGTGCCACACCAACGTAGCCACTGCTTCACCCGTGTCAGTCTACGCCGGACAGGTCCCTCACAGCTTATGCTACCTAAAAGGGTATCCCCAGATCCGGGTTAGGATCTATGAAAATCCGATGCAAAGCCCACAAATATAAAGCAATCA
Organism: Vicia faba; assembly: GCA_948472305.1. NCBI lineage: Eukaryota > Viridiplantae > Streptophyta > Magnoliopsida > Fabales > Fabaceae > Vicia > Vicia faba. The sequence continues at coordinate 114,533 of CATIWC010000459.1, forward strand.
AAGCAAAGAAATTGAAAACAAAAGTATGATCTAATCCTAAGGTACACCTCACTTTTATATTCCCCAGCAGAGTCGCCAGTTCTGTGATCGATGGAAATAGAACTGACTGTTTTTTAAGCTGGTTCGCGAGATGTCGCGGTAAGCAAGAGTCGTCACCGTCTTTTATGTTCTCCAACATGGAAAGGACAAAAGCACAGCAAAATTCCTTATTCGAGAATGTTTCTCGGTTCGGGAGGTAGATTTATAGAAAGGGAAGGTGTTAGCACCCTTTCTATCCATGGTTATCCATGGGCTCTTAGGTACTTGCTCTTATGTTTATTGTTTGCTTTTCAAATGTGAGTGGGTTTTGAAAAAGTTTCGTTTGAAAAATTTCTAAGTAACTCTTGTATCTGTCCTCAAGAGTGTATGAAAAATTTGTTTGAAAACTTTTGAAAGTGTGGGGTGCGAAAAGATGTTTTTGTTTGTTTTTGAAAGAGCAAGTACCTATGAGAATCTACCTACTCTAAGGAATTAAGTTGTGTAAGAGTCCTTTAGATAGTGCTATCCCACCATTGAGAGGTAGGTAGCACCATCGTTGGAGGTGTTCAGGTCAATTCGATTATAGGGACATGTGTGGTCACCAAAGCAATGGTAGGACACCTTAGAAGTAACCCTAATGTCCTAGATCCTTTGTATCCGAGGCAACCGTTTCGAGGAAACTGGATCTTTTGGACAGAAGGGCGACCTCTAAGACACCCTATACTTGATGACCACGTCGAGGCAACCAGTGAGGCGTACCCTAGAAGTGGCATGTGCTTTGTGTGTTGTTTTTCAGTTAAGGTTATCTTGTACATGTTATTTGTGAGCTACGGATTGATTTTATTTACATACATTCTTTCATGCATTGTTAACAGTTAGGAGTGCGGAAAATAAATTGCGGAAAGATAAATTCTAACTATTACAAGGCGCGGATCTATACATCGCCAAAAACAAAAACCCGTTTTGAAAATAAAGTGCGAGAAAATAAATAAAGCAGTAAAAGAGGTCCTAATTAACTATTATATATCCGGAAACAGTTACATAAATAATCAAAATAAGAATAATGCGCGAAAGGATTAAATTGGAACGTCTTAGGGTTTTGACCCTTTTTTGAATAAGAATTGAATTTTGTCTTTTTTTTTGTGATTAAATGAAATCAAAACTAATAATTAATTAATTAATTAATTAAAAAAATGTTTTTTTGGATTTTTATATTTTTAATGAAATAAAGAGAAAATAAATAGAAATTAAAAGTTAGCAAAACCTAATTCTAAATTGTTTTTATTTGTTGTAAAAAGGTATTAAAGTTAATTAATTAAGCTAATTTAATTTAATTTACATTTATTTACAAAATAAATTAATAAATAATAAAATGTTCTTTTTTTTGGTTTTTTTCTGAATTTTATTGTGAAGAATTAATTTGTTAGGTTAATTAACAATAATGATAATAATTAAAAAAAGAAAAAGAAAAGAAAAAAAATAGAAAAAAAAGGAAATAGAAACCAATGGGGGTGCTAATGGCCCAATGGAGGTGTGAAGCCTGGAAATTACTGGCCCATTAACCAGCCTTGTTGACTTTTGGAGATTGCCTAGAGCACGTTGACTCATGAGCATGGTGCTCATCATTTTCTGGCCTTTGGATTGATCTTTGAGGCCACTTGGCGCCCTTCTGGATGAGGTGTATGATATGCCTTCTTTTGGAACCTACACACAAGCGCATAAGAAAAAATGATATGGAATTTTGGGGGACCTGGGAATTGAACCCAGGTCCCAATACCTTTTACACGCTTGCCTTAACCACTCCACCATTTTGTTTCAGTCATCAATAAAACAAACAAAAATTAATATATGCAATAATCAATTCCAATGCTGCAAAACTGAAAACACGCGCATGTCATTTGAATGGACCAATGGCCTGCTTCGACATCTCATCTTCTTCGTTGAAATCTGCAGAAAAATGAATCAAATAGCGGGGGTTTTAAACCCGCACAAAATGCAAACGCTAAAAATAGCGAATAGAAATCCAGGGCATATAAATATGGCACGAGGATAGTTTTGTGTTTGTCTCGTCCTTCTGAGTTCAACCATGGGTCTTGGAGGTTCTGATTTTACCTATATGATAAACCCCCAATTCGAGAGCTTAAAAACCCTAAATCTTATCCATGGTGATTTGTGATTCAGGGCTCCAAAACGCAATTGCCTTATACAATTAGCTTCAGAAGAGCGTTAGCAATATAAATCACACAAAAATTTTCATCAATGATGCAGGAATAATGAACTATGATGGTGAGACAAAAATGCAAACCGTATGACTGTATGGCGCGTTTTCTTGAGCTTTGAGGCTTAATTTTAATTGAAATGTGTTCCTGGAAGGTCCAGCAATGTATTGGAAACAAGAAAAGGGTTCGAATTGGCCTGCAAGTGAGAATTCAGTTTTCAACTTTTCTTCAAGTTTTTGGAATTTTGTTTTGCCGTTTCAATGAGATCTAGGTCGTGACTCAGGTTTGGAACACTTGCATATGTATGTTTGAATCAGAATCAAGTCACATGATGAGCCTTTAACCATTGCAATGATGTTTTTGGATTTCTTCATAACCACCATTAAAGCATTTTCCAATTTTGTTTAAATTTGAATTTTCATGCTTAAAATGGGCTTGGCACGAATTTGGTAGGTGTATTATGACACATGAAAGCCATTCAAATCAAAAGATATTATTGAATTAATTTTTTTTGATTTTATTTGAATTTTATGGATTTAAAATGAATTAAATCAAATAAAATTAAATAAAAATAGAAAAATTAATGTTTAATCTTGAAATTGATCATGGGACACGTGGGTGGCATGACAAGGCTGAATCAAGTGGAAGAAAGTGGGCCCTTTTGTCAAAAATTGAAGTTTCAAGGATAGTTGACTTTTGCCATTTCACAAAAATTTCCCAACTTCTCCAATGCATATCTTGCTCAATTTTGATCATATGAACATGTTCTTGGACATTTTGGGAAGGTCTTGAAGTCCTCTAACCAATGCCTTTGGTCCCATGTCATTTTGATTTACCAATATCAAGTTATGGTCTTTGACTTAAAATGCCTTTTTGTTGACTTTTAAAAATGACCTATAATGTTGAAATTGATAACTTTTTGTGGGAGCATTTCTTGGACTTGGAATGTGAAGATGAGTTGTAGGAAATGTCATTCCATTCAAAATGAGCATTGGATGGGATTTTTCTGATGAACCATGAAAAAGTTATGCCTTGGTCAAGTTACAGTTGACTTTTCATCTGTCCAAAAATAGAAACTTTTGCATCTTGATGATTTTTGAGCCATTCTTGTGAAATCATGATCAAGACTTGATCAAATGATGATTGTGGCTTCAAAATAAGATGTTGACCAAAAAATTTGACTTTTGACTGCCAAATGACCATTTTACCCTTATAGTTGATTGTGAAGTAATTAGGGTTTTTGACTGTGCAACTTGACCTTGTGAGCCTTGAAACTTGACATGTAGGTGCTTGACAATGTATATGAGCATATGGGACTTGATTGAGCCCTTGAAAACCTCAACTTCCTTGCAAGAACAAAAACCCTAATTTGACTGGCTTAGGAAGATGGTTTGACTGTGTAGCCCTTGAGTAGACTTGAGCAAATTGAGATGATGCTTGTCAAAACTTTGAAGAATATGGGAGGGCAAATTTTGGGGTACAACAATAGGACTCAACATCAAGAACAGAGAAATATGAAGAAAAAGTATCAAAGATGGAGATGTCATTATTGTGGAAGGATTGGTCACATAAAGCCATTCTGCTTCAGATTATATGGATATCCTAATCAGACCTCATATGTCAAACCTAAGACTAACAAGGAACCATATACTCAACAGTGGAAGAAAAAGACTGCAGCCCTGATAGCTCACACTTCCCTTAGAGTTTCTGCCAAGGAAGACTGGTACTTTGATAGTGGATGCTCTAAACACATGACTGGAATCAAGAATCTGCTGAATGATGTCAAACCTCATACTACTAGTTATGTCACTTTTGGAGATGGTACTAGAGGAGAAATCAAAGGAGTTGGAAATTTGGACTGCCCTGGAGTTCCAAACCTAAATGAAGTATTGCTGGTAAATGGTTTGACTGCTAATCTCATAAGCATCAGTAAATTATGTGATCTAGGATTCAAGGTCAACTTCACCAAGTCTGAATGTCTTGTAACTAATGAAAAACAAGAAGTTGTAATGAGAGGAGTCAGATCAAAAGACAACTGTTACTTATGGGAGTCTGAGAACACTAACTACTCTTCTGTATGCTCTATAGCCAAAGAAGAAAAGGAAGTGAAACTGTGGCACCAAAAACTTGGTCATTTACATCTAAGAGGGATGAAAAAGATCATATCCATGGAGGCTGTCAGAGGAATGCCAAGGCTTCAGATTGATGAAGGGAGAGTCTGTGGTGAATGTCAGGTTGGAAAGCAAACTAGAATGTCACGTCCAAAGACAAGATATCTGACTACCTCTAAGGTGCTATAACTTATACATATGGATCTGATGGGACCCATGCATGTGGAAAGTCTTGGTGGAAAGAGATATGCCTATGTTGTTGTGGATGATTTTTCCAGATTCACCTAGATAAACTTCATTAGGGAAAAGTCTGATGTATTTAAGGAATTGTGCAAAAGAATTCAAAGAGAAAAAGAAGGATGCATTGTCAGAATCAGAAGTGATCATGGTAAGGAATTTGAAAATAGTAAGTTTGATGAGTTATGTTCCTCAGAAGGAATCAATCACGAGTTCTCTTCACCTATAACTCCTCAACAAAATAGAGTTGTGGAAAGGAAAAACAGGACTATACAGGAATCTTCTAGAGCAATGATACATGCCAAAAAGCTCCCTATTCATTTTTGGGCTGAAGCTATGAATACAACCTGTTATGTCCATAACAGGGTCACCTTGAGAAAGGGAACATCATCCACCATTTATGAACTATGGAAAGGAAGAAAGCCTACAGTAAAGTAATTTCATGTCTTTGGGAGCAAATGCTATATTCTGACAGATCGTGAACAAAGGAGAAAGATGGACCCTAAAAGTGATGAAGGAATATTCCTAGGATACTCTACCAACAGCAAAGCATATATGGTATTCAATTCCAGGACCAAAGTTATGATGGAGTCTATAAATGTCATAGTTGATGATCATCATGAGGAAACAAATGTTCCATATGATGTTGAGACATTCTTTGAGACTTCAACACAAGTGTCTAAAAAGGATGATGTGCCTAATCCTACTCCATCAGAGTCTGAATCAAAGGAAGTTAACAAAGATCCTTCCATCAGAATTCAGATAGATCATCCTAAGGAACTCATAATAGGAGATCCTAACAGTGGAGTCACTACAAGATCTAGAGAAATCATCACAAACTCTTGCTTTATGTCTAAGATTGAACCAAAAAATGTTAAAGAGGCTTTGACTGATGAATACTGGATTGGAGCAATGCAAGATGAATTGAACCAGTTCAAGCAACATGAATTATGGGAGCTAGTTCCTAGACCAGAAGGAACAAACATCATTGGCACACAGTGGATCTACAAGAACAAGTCAGATGCTGAAGGAGTTGTCACCAAGAACAAGGCAAGGCTTATTGCTCAAGGATACACTCAAGTTGAAGGGGTTGATTTTGATGATACTTTTTCTCCTGTAGCCAGGATGGAATCAATCAGACTTCTATTGGGAGTTGCTTGTCTCCTTAAGTTTAAGCTGTTTCAGATGGATGTGAAGAGTGCCTTCCTAAATGGGTACTTAAATGAGGAAGTATATGTGGAACAGCCGAAAGGATTTGTGGATCCAAACTATCCTGATCATGTCTACAAATTGAGGAAGGCTTTATATGGTCTGAAACAAGCTCCTAGAGCTTGGTATGACAGATTGACAAAGTTCCTCACTGACAAAGGATACAGGAAAGGAGGTTTGGATAAAACTCTTTTTGTCAAGAGTGAAGGAGGAAAGATAATGGTAGCTCAAATTTATGTTGATGACATAGTGTTTGGAGGAATGTCAGATAAAATGGTTAAACATTTTTCTAACCATATGCAAGCTGAATTTGAAATGAGCCTCATGAGAGAATTGACCTACTTTCTTGGACTACAAGTCACACAGATGGAAGACTCAATTTTTCTGTCTCAAAGCAAATATGAAAAGAATATTGTCAAGAAGTTTGGGATGGAGAATGCCAGTCATAAAAGGACTCCTGCACCTACTCATTTAAAGTTGTCCAAAGACACAAGTGGGGCAAATGTGGATCAAAGCTTGTACAGAAGCATGATAGGAAGTCTGCTATACTTAACAACCATCAGACCTGACATTGCCTTTGCAGTTGGAGTATGTGTAAGATGCCAGGCTGGACCCAAAGTAAGTCACATCAACCAGGTGAAAAGAATTATGAAGTATGTGAGTGGAACTTACAATTATGGCATGCTGTACTCTCATGGATGTGAACCAATTATGTCTGGTTATTGTGATGCTGATTGGGCTGGTAGTGCTGATGATAGAAAGAGCACCTCTGGAGGATGCTTCTTTTTGGGAAATAATCTTGTCTCTTGGTTCAGCAAGAAACAAAACTGTGTCTCTATCTACTGCTGAAGTTGAATACATAGCAGCTGGTAGTAGCTGTTCTTAAATGATCTGGATGAAACATATGCTGACTGAGTATAATGTCACACAAGATGTCATGACATTGTACTGTGACAATTTGAGTTATATTAATATATCCAAGAATCCTATACAGCACAGCAGGACTAAGCATATTGACATTAGACATCACTTCATCAGAGATCTTGTGGAGGAAAAGGTGATTAAGCTGGAACATGTTGCCACTGAACTACAACTGGCTGACATTTTTACCAAGGCACTTGATGCTAGTCAGTTTGAGAATTTAAGGGGCAAGCTGGGTATTTGCCAATATGAAGAGATGTAGCAATTAATTTTGCTTAATACAAGGGTTGAAAGAGATATGTTAATCAAGTCTATTTTGATTGGACTAATCATTTATTTCCCTCCTTCTTTCCAAAAGTTTAAGAAGAGGAATAAACATATTTATATCTCCCTCCTCTCATTTTGCTGCATCACTCTCCATTCCCTCAAAGGAAGATTTCACACTCGCTGTCTCTTGTCTTCTCAATCTCTCAAGATGTCTCAACAATCTGCGTCATCATCTCCATCAAAGGAAACTGCATCTTCCTCACCCTCTGACACCGAACCTAGGGCAATCGTGAACTCCATGGATGCTGAAGTTCTTGAGATAACTCCTCTTCGTGAAATGGCAGCTGATCCTACTAAGGTCAAGAAGATGCGAACCAGACATGCAAGAAGATCACAAGCTTCTCCCTCTGGTAAATCTTCTCAACCATCATCCTCTGTTCCTCCAGAGATAGCTAATAGGGAAGGTTCTGCTTATGTGCATCAAGCTATTGCCAGACTAGTCACTAAGATTCTTAATGAGAATCACCCTGTTCCTGGTATATCTGTACCATTGAACCAAGAAACCGCTAGCCCTAATTTAGAAAGGGACCCCAATATCACTCAGAATGTTGAGACACCTGATGACAACATTGAGAAATCTCCAGAAAAACCTGCTGATCACCAGAACCCTACCGACAAGGCTGTTGAACCTCCTGTCATTGATGTTGATGAAGAATTCTCTGACAATGATTTAATTGCCAATATCAACCCTAGCATAGCTAGAAGGATGATAAGTAGAAAAGAGAAGCAGAATGCTGCCCAAAGCCCCTCCAAAGATAAGGCTACAGAAGTTGTTCATGAGAAAGCTAGGCCTAAGAACAAGGCTGAGAAGGATCAAAAGGCTGGAACTTCGAAAGGGAAAGGTAAGGTAAAAGCTAGGGTATCTGTTGGTAGTCTCTCAAAACCCTTGAGACAACCTATAGCCAAGAAAATAAAGGCTCCTGAACCCTCTGAATCTGATGAGGAATCAAACTTTGATTTTGATGTTGAGAGCAATGTTCCAGACATTCCTCTCAGGAAGAAACCCTCTTCTAACAAACTGCCTAAAGTTCCTGAAGTTGCCATTGACAACATATCCTTTCACCATCCAGAAAATGCAAGCAGGTGGAAGTATGTGTTTCTGAAAAGGATTGCCTTGGAGAGGGAGCTGAACAGAAGTGCTATTGAGTGCAAGGAAGTCATGGATCTAATCAAGGTTGCTGGCTTGATAAAAACAGTGGTCAAGTTTTCCAACTGCTATGAGATTCTTGTCAAAGAATTCATAGTAAATTTGTCTGGTGGTTGTGCTGATGGAAAGTTATCTGATTTTAAGAGTGTTTATGTGAGAGGAAGGAAGGTAAATTTCTCTCCTACTGTGATAAAAAAATACCTAGGAAGGCCTGATGATGCTCAACCTGAGCTTGAAGTTACTGACAACCAGGTTTGTCAAACCATCACTGCCAAGCAAGTCAAGCACTGGCCCTTGAAAGGGAAACTAACTGCAAGCAAGCTGAGTATGAAGTTTGCCATACTGCACAAAATTGGTGCAGCCAACTAGGTTCCCACCAACCACAAATCCACCATTTCCACAGGATTGGGAAGATTTATCTATGCTGTTGGAACCAGAACAAACTTTGATTATGGCAACTACATCTTTGATCAAACATTGAAACATGCTGAGAGCTATGCGATTAAGGCCCTATTTATTTTCCCTCTCTCCTGTGTGGTATAATCATTGATCAGTATCCTGATATCCTGGTTGAAAAAGACTCTGTGCAAAAGAGCCCCTGCACTTGGTTTTCACTATAAGCTGTTTCAGGGAACACATTTCCCTGACATTGTTATGACATCTGCTGCGACATCAAATGTCAAAGCTCATTCCAAGAAAGCTGATGTTATCGATGTTCTAAAAGAAACCTGCAGAGAGCTTGATGCAAGAAAAAGGACTCTTGAAGAGCTGATTGCTAGTCTGGAACAGGAGTAGAATGAAGAACTAATGAGGGAAGAGGATGCTGATGAAGAACAACATGATGGTTCTGCAAGAAGCTCACCAGAAAATGCTGCTGAAAATAGTGCTTCCTCAGGGGATGACAGTACCTGAAGGTCTGTGTTTGCTGAGTTAAAAAGATTGATGCTGGAACCTGTTGCTGCTATTTAATACCTTCTCTCTGGTTTTTTTTTGTGCATTTTGAATTTCCTTTTGGATGACTGTATAACTTCAAGTACTAGTACCTTTGGCCTCTTTATGGCTAAAAAGGGGGAGAAGAAATTGTGGTAATTTTGGTAGAATTAGATATTGGTAGCTGTTATTAAAAAATTCTGCTGCATTCTAATCTCTGATTGTTTAGGGGTTTTAGCCAAAAATTTGCCAAAGGGGGAGTTTGTAAGTGTTTGTTTGTTGGCATTATTTTTGGTAAAACCAGATTTGTGAATGCCATGACTGATGTCATAACATTCTGGGATAAAGGTAAAATATGCAGAAGGAATGTTCTACAGGAACTACTCAGTATGAGTGAATATCATGATGATTAAGCTATGATCATATGTACTGAATTCTACAAAAATCAGTGAGCAAGATACATGATGTCATAACAAATTTTAAGACATCCTGTACTGATCAAGCTGTGTGCAGATTTATTATTCCTGAGAATTTTCAGGAATCTGGTGTGCTACTCTGAGTTGAAGCATATTGTCCAGATCAGATGCTCACGTGGACATTAGGTTAACCTTGCTTAACCCTAATCTGTTATGATGAAAGCCCAAGACCAAGTCTTTAGGTTAACTTAGGTTAACCCTAGCTATTTTTATGGAAGCCCTAAATGAAGAATAGTTTGCTTATATATTTCCCACGAGGCCTAATGGTGAGGAGCGCTTTTGACAGAAGATCAATAAGGCATTGTATAGGTGTGTTAGTGTTAGTAACTACTGTGAGCCAAGAAATTATCATATAGATAAGTGACTTGGAGTAGGATTTAGTTGTAAGGGTTGTTTATCACTCAAAGCTTTGAAGCACGAGTGTTGTATCTCTTGATTAAAGCTTTGAAGCAAAATCAAGCGTGTGTATTGAAGAATGTCTTCATAATCTTATTAATCTATAGAGTAGTATCACTGTTGTGATTGAGGGGGAGTGAGTAGGAACTCAGGTTTAAGTAGAACTTAGATTGAAGTTGCATTGGGTAGGTCTTAAATGAAGGAGATAAACTGGTTGGTTTATTCCTAAATTAATTCCTCTTATAGTGAATTTCCTCCCTGGCTTGGTAGCCCCCAGAGTAGGTGTTGTTATACACTGAACTGGGTTAACAATTGATTGTGTTCTTTACTGTCTTTTAAATTACTGTTTGGTGTGCGTACAAATTGTCAGATACGGTGTCATAACATTCACTGTGACATTAAGTATCTGTTTCCAGAATTTCAATATTCATATAATTTTGACATCATGCAAAACATGTCTTGAGGCAAGTTACACTCACATATTCATTAAAAGGAAAGGTGGTTACAAAGGAAAAGATGCGTAAAAAGGAATCAAATAACAAGCTAAGAAAAAATAAGCAAGCAAACTAGTGAAAACTATTATGTATTCTCATTATCATCAGTGAATAACTCTGATGGTGGTGGAATCTAACAGAGATTACATTACATAAAGCTTTTCCTTTTGTTGGTCCTATTTTTCACTTTGATGGGAGTTTGGAGGAAAGCTTGGATCAAAAAAGTCTGAGGTATTTCGTAATTGAAATCCTCTAGAGTTTACAACCCTGTTTCCTGAGGTGTTTATTGATCTTTAGTGGCTCTTCTAAATATTAGAGGTTTTTGAATCAAAACAATTGATCTAAATTCTCATCCGCTCCTCTACAATATTTCCTATTTGGAAAAAAAATTCCTCATATTCCTCATCATAAATGTTGAAAACAACATGCTCTAAGACTTTCGATGTCAAAAGACCATATGGTAACCACATAAATGCTTTTCTCTTGATCCCCGTCATATGATGGATCATTGTGTTGGCCCGGTTTCTCTCAACTTTGTTAGCCAATAACCAAGTTATGATAACATCAGCTTTTCACGAGTGTCTTTATGTTTTTTGGGACAAGAGTGTGGATCACCATATAGTGAATAAGACGAATTTATGGGCACGCACTGCCCAAAAGAACATGAGAATGAAAGCTTTTATTTGGCTTTCAGTAAATTATTTAATATATATATATATATATATATATATATATATATATATATATATATATATATATATATATATATATATATATATATATATATATATATATATATATATATATATATATATATATATATATATATATATATATATATATATATATATATATATATATATATATATATATATATATATATATATATATATATATATATATATATATATATATATATATATATATATATGTATGATGCTCTTAAACTTTAGTAATATAAATCTATATGCTTATCGGTGGTTAGCGAAGAACAATATTACTAGATTTGGATACATTTCCCCTGTGCATCGTTGATGAAGCTTCTTAAATTTGTATCTTCAAACATATTGAAGAACTTGTAGTATTTGAAAAACTCACATCCATGAAGTAGCATGGAAAGATCTCTTTGGTAGTTGTTGTACCCCAAAATTTTCCCTTCCATATTTCTCAAAACATTGCAAGAAAAATCTCCAAGTTGCTCAAGGTTGCTCAAGGGTTGGTCAGACAAGCCCTCTCCTAAGGCAGTCTACCCTAAATTAGGGTTTTGTGTTGCATCAATATCCTTGATTCCAAATGACCTCAAGTTCTCCCCAATGTTCTAATATGCTCTCAAGATCATCCATGTCAAATTTCAAGCCTTGCAGAGGAAGTTTGCTCAGTCAATTGCCCAAAGGTCCAAAAATCGATTATGCTAGGGCAAAAGTCAACTGTGACCTACAAACAGTCAAACTTCAAGATTTTTTGTCAACATTCTCATTTTGAAGGATATTTCATCATTTTATCAAGGGTTGATCATTATTCATCAAGGATTGCTCAAAATTCATCAAGACTCAAAAGTTGCTAAATTAGGGTTTTGTAGGAAAAGTCAACTCAACTTTGACCAAGCATAACTTTCTCATACTTTATGAGAAATGACCCATACAAAGCTCATTTTGAATAGGATTCAATTTCATACAATCCATCTTCATACCCTAATCTAAAGAAATGCACTCACAAGAAGTTATGAATTTGGACATTATAGGTCATTTTTAAAGTCAACAAAAACACCTTTTTTCCAAAGCTTATAACCTGAGCATGGAATATCAAAATGAGATGATACCAAAAGGTTTGGTTAGAGGACATCTCAAGCTTTCTAAAAATTCCAAAAACACCTCCAAAAGTTCAAAATTGAAGAAGTTATGCATTGTTGAAGTTGGACTTTTTTGCAAAATTGCCAAAAGTCAACTATCCCCAAAACCTCAAATTTTGCCAAATGGGCCCATTCTTTTTCACTTGATTTAAGTTTGTATTATTTCCCACGTGCCCTAGCTTCAACCATGTGCCCATATTTCATTTTTATTATTTAATTTGATTTTTAATTGAATTTATTCATTTTAAATCAAATAAAATCCAAGGCATTGATAACTCATGATTTTTTTTGGTTGTTCTAGGCATTGATTACAGCTATTATCATCATCAAATTCGTATCAAATCAAATCATGTGAAAAAAGATTGGAATTAGGCAAATTTGGCAAGTTTGTAAATAGAGATCAAATCAAATATGCAAGCATTGATAAGGCAAGATTTGGACCAATTTTATTAACCTAATGCACTGAGTGATACATAAGCAAGCTAAAGCACACAAAATAAGGGTTGACAAGCATTGGTAGAAGCAGAACTGACTTTGCAAAAAACACAAAAAAGTTGGAAATCAAAATCCAGGTTTGAGGCAGTTTCAGGAGGTGAGACGTATCCCTATCGATTCATGGCCATTCACACAAGCCATCCCAACCAAAACCAAGCATTTTCAGACTCCCTAACGCACTGTAAGTCGCATGCTCTTCACCCCTGTTCTTGGTTTCGATTTGAATTATCCTGGTACCTATTGAACAAACCAATGGCATATTCATGATCACGAGAACATTTTCAAACTTTTTGCATCATTTAATTTCATTCATATGACTTGTTTTGCAAAACGCCATGGCTAGGGTTTTGTTTATGTTTTTAGGGACTTTTGTTTCAGGTAAAATTGAGGAACATGATGGACATGGTTGTGTCCAGGAGGTTGAGGCGAGCATGACCATGCCCTTGAAAGTCATTTTTATGGCCTGAGGGAGATTTTTGGACCAACCTGCGTTTTTTGCTGGGGATGAAAATCCGCAGGTAATTTTTACAGGGGTTTGAGGACAGGGACGATGAGGTGTCCTCCGTCCATTGGCTATTTCAAATCTTGGCGCCTTTTTTTTTATTTTCTGACCAATTGATTTTGTTTTATTATATTATTATTCCTTTGCATTATTATAACAAACCAAGCAGCGTGGCTCAGTGGTAACCTTGGCAATACATCTTCCTTCAGGACCTGGGTTCGAATCCTAGGTCCCCCACTTTCTCAATAATTTTGGTTTTCAGGTATTCCAGTGTACGCACCCATCTGCAGTCCACCATACTCCCTCATGATCCAAGTGCCAGATGGCCAAGGAGCTAGATCTGGTGGTCCACGTTGAAAGTCCACCATAGGCCAAGTCAATGCATGCATATTGGATCAGAGAAAGTCCAAAGGGCCAACTTCTATTGGGCCTATGAAATTGCTACTCACACCCTTCAAAAACAGGCCCAATTCTTCTTTTCTCTTTTATTTATTTTTTGTTTAAATACTTTAATTGTTTTATTTAATTTTCTAACCAATCATAAAATTCTGTTTTTATTAAATAAAATCACAAAAATATTTTTTCTTCAACCAAATTTTAACTTTTATTTTTCTTAATAAACTTATTAATTGATTAGGTTTTTAATTAGAAAACTTTAATTCATTTTTGTAAATAATTAAAATTAATTAGATTTAATTAGGTCTTTAACTACTAATTTAATTAATTTTATTTTCTTTCCTAAAATGACAAAAAAAAACATAAATATGTCATAATTTATTTTTCATTCATTAATTTATTTTATAATTAATTTAGTAATTAATTTAGGATTAATTTCTTTTCTCAAATAAAAAACAACAAAAAGATAGCATTTTCTTTCAAAAGGGTCAAAACCCTAAATTTCGTACTCGATTTAATTTCCCGCGCGCTTTATTTATTTTTATCCAATAATGTACCTGCTTTTGGATTGTAATAGTTAAATAGGACATTTAATTATTTTTATCGCTTTGTTTTATTTTTCAAAGGGTTTGTCTTTGGCGATGTAAATACCCGACGCCTTGTAATTTAAATTTCTCATTTTAATTCCGCAAATTATAACTGCTAGATGTTTGATAATGGGGTTTGCATGATAAGACTGAATGTTAATCTTAAAATCAAATTAGATCACCCTTAACATGTACAAAGATAAGAATAACTGAAAACAACACACTCGCACATGCGCACTCTTAGGGTACACCCCACTTGGTTGCCTTCGTACACGGTCATTGAGTATAGGTCGTTTTAGAGGTTGTCCTCTTGTCTAAAAGATCATAGTCTCCTCGAAACGGTTGCCTCAGATATTGTTGCCTCGAACAAATGATCTAAGACATTAGGGTTACCGCTAAGGCGTCCTAACATTGCTTTAGTGACCGTATGTCCCTCATTCGAATTGACCCTCAAAACTCCAACGACGGTGCTACCCACTCACTAATAGTGGGATATCATTGTCTAAAGGAAATTAGCATAGAACGATTCCTTTTTCGAGTAGGTAGATGGTTCTTAGATACTTGCTCTTTCAAAAAACAAAACTCTTTTCACACTTACGCTCCTTTTCAAACAAAGTTTTCAAAACACTTCATTACACTCTTGAGGACAGAAGCAAGAGTTAAATCAAAGTTTTAAAACAAAAACTTTTTCAAACCCACAAGCACAAAGAAAACAATTTTGAAAACAATTGAGCAAGTACCTAAGAGCCCGTAGATAACTACGGATATAAAGGATGTGAATACCTTCCCTTTCTATAATCTACCCCCCGAACCCGAGAAATATCTCGAAAAAGGAATATTTCTGTGCTTTTTTCCTTTCCTTGTTGGATAAAATAAAAGTCGGTGGCGACTCTTGCTTACCGCGACATTTTGCACAAACAAACGCAAAATGAAAACCAGCATTCCAAAAAACAGTCAGTTCTTCCCATAGTATCACAAAACTGGCGACTCTGCTGGGGAACTAATAAGTGAGGTGTACCTTAGGATTAATTCATCATAATGTTTTCAATTTCCTGATTTGTATGCTTTATCTTTGTGGGCTTGTATCGGAGTTACTAAAGATCCTAACCCGGATCTGGGGTATACCTTTTAGGTAAGTAGCAATAGACTGTGAGGGAACTATACGGTATAGACCGATACGGTTGAAGCAGTAGCTACGTTGGTGTGGCACTTTAGTTTGTACTGATATCCCTTATGGTGCAACGAGGAGAATATGGGTCTTCTAAGGGGTCATTAAGAACCAACTGACCTTAGCACCTATAATTGACTAACTTGGCCATAGAACAGTAGCAGTATGCTACACTCATTGAGACCAAACTCTCGCGATGATTCCGGCCGCAAAAAAGGTTGCTAAACTGGAATTATGACCGATCGAGGGTGGTCAGTGATATTGAGATTGTGATCGGTGGATCTGGAACTGACTGTTTAACGCTGGTTCGCGAAATGTCGCGGAAGCAAGAGTCGCCACCGTCTTTTATTTTCTCCAAATGGAAAGGACAAAAGCATAGAAAAATTCCTTAAAGAGATTGCTCTCGGTTCGGGAGGTAGGTTATAGAAAGGGAAGGTATTAGCACCCTTTCTATCCATGGTTATCCATGGGCTCTTAGATACTTGCTCATTGTGTTTTCAAAAATGGTTTGTTTGCTTTTCAATCGTGGGTTTTAAAAAAGTTTCTTTGAAAATTTCAGTTCGACTCTTGTGTCAGAGTGTTCAAAAAATTGCTTTGAAAGCTTTTGAAAAGTGTCGGTGTGAAAAGATTTTTGTTTGTTTCGAAGAGAGCAAGTATCTATGAGTCGTCTACCTACCCTAAGGAATTCGTCTGTGTAAATGTCCTTTAAAGTAGTGCCATCCCACCATTGAGAGGTAGGTAGCACCACCGTTGGAGGTGTTCGGGTCAATTCGAGGTTCGGGACATGGTGATCACCAGAGCAATGGGAAGACACCTTAGAAGCTACCCTCATGCCAGGTTCCCGGATCATGAGGACTTACTAAGACATCCTCTACTCGACGATCACCTTTCGAGGCAAGGCAACAGTGAGGCGTACCCTAGGGGTGGTGTGTGCGAGTCGTGTGTCGTTTTCATTTGTATTTGTCTTGTCATGTTTATTGGTGTTCTACGCTTGATTTTATTTAAGGCCATTCATTCTTGCATGCTCTGTTTAACAGTTAAAAAAATGTTTGCGGAAAAAGTAAATCTAAGCTATTACAAATGGCGCGGGTCCACATCGCCAAAATTAAACCGGACCCGATTTGACAGAAAAGTAAATAAAGCAAATTTAAAGAATTAAAAGTGCGAGAAGTATTTACATGGCTTCGGGAGAGGTACATAATTATTTAAGCGAAATAAAATAAATATGCGAAATTAAACAATTAAGTCGAAAGGAGGGCGTTGGACCCTTTTGCAAAAGGTTAAAATTACATGAATTAATTAATTAAGAAAAGAAATTGTTTTTGATTTTTTTTGGTATCTTTATGTTTTTTAGATTTAATAGAAAAATTAATTAAAATAAAATACTAAACCTAATTCTAATTAGTTTTAAGTTATTAAGAAAGATATTGAAGTTTTTAACCTAAATTAACCCTAAATTATTTTCATGCAAATTTAATTATAAAAAATAAATAGAATAAATATTATTATAAGAAAGAAAAAATTAAAAAGGAATGAAACATTAATTAAACCTATTTCTACATTTTTTAGATTTTTCGATGAAAAGAATTAATATTGCAAACCCTAATTTAAACTAAATTTATTTACATGCATTTATTTATTAAAATATTAGAAATAAAAATTATTTATTGTATTTTTTATCTTTTCTGATTTTTTTAGCATTTTTTGTATTTTGTGGAAACAATTAATTAATTTAAACAAATAAAGAAAATAAGACAATAATTAAAAATAAAATATAAGAAAAATATGAAAGATTGCAAACCAGGGGGGGGTGGAAGTCCCAAATTGGAGGTATAGTTTTGAATAATCTGGCCCAAAAACCCTGAGTCCGTTTGACCTTTTTGAATAGTATGCTGAAGCGTTGACTAGGGTGTAGCGTGTTCTTGAGCTCCATGCCCTTGATTTGATCTCCCAGGGCGCGTGTATGGTTTGATCTGGAGGTGCATCATGATTTCCAACACAAGCGCTGCATGGGAATTATTGTGGAAAAATAATATTGAAATTACACAGACCTGGGGCTCGAACCCAGGTCTTGGACGTCAATACAATCAACGCTTGCCAGCTGAGCCACACAATGAATTTGTTATATAATAAGCAACTAAATATTATAAAAGAAAATGGTTAGTGGCCTTGGAAACGCGCGCGCATTTTTGAATGATCCAATCGCTCCATGCCACGAGTTCGTCTTCTTCACTATCCCTGAAACAAAAACATGAGGCAACGGTTTTCTGAATGTTCTTTTAGGCCGGTTTCAAGAAAATAGCGACTAGAGCTATGGTGTCCATAAATTAATCGCGAGTGTGGTATCTTATTCGCCCAGGCTTGCTGAGTACAACCATGGTACTCTTGAAGGCTAATTTTTCCTTGGGTGAAAAGCCCCAATTTGGAACTTGCAGAACCCTAAAATTCAAACATGGTGGAATCGTATATACAGCATAATAATAAAATCAAATGCATTGGTTAGCTTCAAAACATCATAATGAACATGAATCAATGAATAAATTTCACAAATAATGCATGGAATTTGATATACGATTATGAGTTTTTTCCTGTACAGTTCAGGTTCAATATACCAATTCTTGAGGTTTTGATGGCTGTGCTTGATTGGAATGTGATCAGTAGACCTTGAGGAAGCTATTGAAACAAATTTCGTGCCTTGAATCCACCTAAAAAGTGCTTTTCAGTTTTGAGTTTTTAGAGAATTTTTTCAAGTTTGTCACTAGCTTTCTTGCGCAGTTTTGAGTCTCCTGTGATTAGGTTTATGATCAGGCATATGTAGTGAAGGCATTAGGTCAACAAAACTCAATCAAATCCATGGCATTGATGGTTTTTGGAAATTTGATTTTAAGGATCTTTTTCATATCTTTTCCATGTGTTCTTTGTGTCAATTAGGATCCAATCACTCCAAATCTTTCCACATTTAGCTAAGCACGAAATATTGAGTCTAAAACATGTATAAAAAGATTGGTTAGGTCAAGTTAGATATTTTTCATATATTTAAATGATTTAAATGAATTAATATAAATAATAATTCAAATAAATAAATAAAAAATGAGAAAATACTTCCCTTTGGGCCAAGTGGTCGTGCACATGCTTAGAATGATGAATCATGGAAGAAAAATGGGCCCATTAGCAATTTTAGGTCATTTGGATCAAAGTTGACTTTTCAAAATATCCAAAAATTTCCCAACTTCCACAAGGCATAACTTGCTCAATTTTAAAGCTTTTCTCATGTTCTTGGAAATTTTGGAAAGGTCTTTGAGTCCTCTAACCAATTCCTTTGGTCCCATGTCATTTTGATTTACCAATCTCAAGTTATGGCCTTTGACTTAAAGTCCCTTTTTGTTGACTTTTGAAAATGACCTATAATGTTGAAATTGATAACTTTTTGTGAGAGCATTTCTTGGACTTGAAGTATGAAGATGAGTTGTAGGAAATGTCTTTCTCTTCAAAATGAGCTTTGGATAGAATTTTTCTGATAATCCATGTGAAAGTTATGCCCTGGTCAATTTCAGTTGACTTTTTCAGCTGTCCAAATAAGGAAACTTTTGCATCTTGATGATTTTTTGAGCCAAACTTTGAGAATCATGATCAAGCATTGATCAAATGATGTTTGTGGCTTCAAAATGATATGTTGACCAAAAATTTGAACTTTTGACTGCCAAATGACCATTTTGCCCCTACAGTTGACTGTAGTGCAATTTAGGGTTTTGACTGTGCAATTTTGAGCTGAATGCCTTGAAACTTGATATGAGGATACTTGACCATATTTGTAGGCATGTGAGACTTGATTGGGCCTTTGAAAACTTCATCTTCTTGGCCAGAACACAAACCCTAGTTTTGACTGTATAGGAGGTCTTTGATTGTGTAACCCTTGGGGAATTTTGTGACTTGGCTCGGCAATTTCTTGGAGAATATGGGAGGGAAAATTTTGGGGTACAACAGTTGCCCCTGTTCAATCTTCTTAGACCTGAGGATGCAGATTGGCTGACGTGCCTTTCGTAATCCGAGGGTGGAAGATGATTGAACACTAGAGTGCCCAGAAATTTGCGCTCACATAGTAGCAGTGATGATGGGAATGGGCCTATAGATGCCATTTAGAGATTGCTGGATAGGATGATCGGCTTATAGATGCCATCTGGATGTTGATCGCGTATGAGATTCCTTAGCGAGAACCTGCATACCTGCAAAACAGAAAAATGAGTACCTGACACGTTGCAGGAGCTGATTTTTTGGATGCTTGGTGTAGATGTGTCCTGACTGGTTACAGGAGCTGAATCTGGAGCTTCAAACGGCGATGAATGAACCGGGGATGGTTACTGCCTTAGCATGAATGATAAGAGAACCTTGGGCGACTTTAACTTCAACAACGCTCGTTGAGAAAAATCTTGGGTGTCTTCTACTGGGATAAGAATCAGGGAGATCTTAGGGTCGATCTGACTGAACCAGAGGAGGCCTTTGACTGGATAAGCATCAGGAAAATCTTAGGGTCGATTTAGCTGAACCGGACAAGGTCTTGAAATATCTTCAACTGGATAAGCATCAGGGAGATCTTAGGGTCGATCTGACTGAACCAGAGAAGGCCTTTGACTGGATAAGCATCAGGAAAATCTTGGGATCGATTTTACTGAACCGGACAAGGTCTTGGAATATCTTCAACTGGATAAGCATCAGGGAGATCTTAGGGTCGATCTGACTGAACCAGAGAAGGCCTTTGACTGGATAAGAGTCAGGAAAATCTTAGGGTCGATTTAACTGAACCGGTCTAGGTCTTGGAATATCTTCAACTGGATAAGCATCAGGGAGATCTTAGGGTCGATCTGACTGAACCAGAGAAGGCCTTTGACTGGATAAGCATCAGGAAAATCTTAGGGTCGATTTAACTGAACCGGTCTAGGTCTTGGAATATCTTCAACTGGATAAGCATTAGGGAGATCTTAGGGTCGATCTGACTGAACCAGAGAAGGCCTTTGACTGGATAAGCATCAGGAAAATCTTAGGGTCGATTTAACTGAACCGGTCTAGGTCTTGGAATATCTTCAACTGGATAAGCATCAGGGAGATCTTAGGGTCGATCTGACTGAACTAGAGAAGGCCTTTGACTGGATAAGCATCAGGAAAATCTTAGGGTCGATTTAACTGAACCGGTCTAGGTCTTGGAATATCTTCAACTGGATAAGCATCAGGGAGATCTTAGGGTCGATCTGACTGAACCAGAGAAGGCCTTTGACTGGATAAGCATCAGGAAAATCTTAGGTCGATTTAACTGAACCGGACAAGGTCTTGAAATCTCTTCAACTGGGTAAGCATCAGGGAGATCTTAGGGTCGATCTGACTGAACCAGAGAAGGCCTTTGACTGGATAAGCATCAGGAAAATCTTAGGGTCGATTTAACTGAACCGGTCTAGGTCTTGAAATATCTTCAACTGGATAAGTATCAGGGAGATCTTAGGGTCGATCTGACTGAACCAGAGAAGGTCTCGAAATATGATTGAGAATTTCAACTGCATCTTTCCTGAAAGGTAAAAGTCAGTCATATGCAATGCATGATATGGATCAAGCAATGATGTTCTCAACATAAATGAGATTCGTTTGATATGATGCGTCTATGCATGCTATAATGATGTATGTGATATTTTATGTATGTTTTTGTCTAGGAAAGTGAATCTTTGACGGGTGCCGGGAAGTCGTATCCTGGGCTGATGTTGAGGAATAGATTTTGCTTTCGCTGGGGATGATAGCTGCAAGAATACCGGTAGGAGAAGATGACTGTTGCGGAATAAACTTGGCAAATGGAGGATTCTGCGGGGAGAAAAGATACTCTAGCGACCATGCTGGGAAGCAATACTCTGTGGGAAGAGGGATGCCTTGCTGAATATTGATAGTAGTTTGCTGGGGATAGGAAGACTTTGTCGACGACGCTCTTTCCGTGGCTTTTGGCTGAGGATAACCCAGTTATATCCTAGTACGGAAATAACTCTTTGAATAGAGCCGGGAGACGCGTTCGTGCTTTGCGAGGAGATAAGCTTCCAGAATTGACTGGGGATAAGCTTACTGCTTGGGGAGATAGATTCCAACTTTCCTGGGGAAACTGGATTGAATCTTCTGGGGAGTTTTGGACTGCGGGGAAGTGATTCCTTTGAATGTTGGTATGCCGCCGGGGAACAATCTTTAGACCAAGACTGCCGGGGATGCTTGTTAGGAATATATGTATTGCTGCTGGGGAAGTGTTGAGATCTACGGGAGGATACTCAATTTCTTTGAGATTTGATAATTTTGCTTGGAGAAGAATGCACTGTTTTGCTGAACCATTCTCTGGGGATTTAATATGTATTTGGTCGTATTCTTTAGCCGAACCTACATTGGTACCTTGGAGGATAGAACAATTAAACTGCTCAGACAACTCTTTATTGCCCCTGTTTCTAATGTTACCTGTAATAAATCCTTTGTTTCGTATGCAAATATTTATGAGTTAGCAAACTATTGTCAATGCATATATCACAAATTGAACCTTGGACGTTCTTCGCAAAAACAAAACAGAAAAAGAAAAACACTTGGCACGTTTAACTGAAAATATATTTGTATTGATTTTGAATGGCCTGTGAATAGGCGTTTTGTATATAAGAGGCTGACGTCCTAGTAAGAGAACGTCGCCGAGCAAAAGAGTTTATACAAGTTTTTGTACAAAAGAAAATAAAACAGCTGTGTGAAGTGAATGATCCCACTGGGTTTCAACTCTGCTATTGCCTTTATAACTCCGAGCGTCTCATCACTTGATGACCTTGGTTGAAGGTGAAGCTGACTAATCGATGCCTTTTGAACTTGATGCAGATACCGGATTCTGGATGCAAAGTGATCCAATGAGACATAGTATTATGCTTTTATCCCTAATTTTTGCATGGACTGCCCTTTCGGGTTTTCAGTCCACCGGGATACCCATTTTTGCCCAAGCCGCCTTTTCAGGTTTTCGACTTGCCGGGTGTACAGATTTTTTCATTTTCATCCCTTCATTTTGCCCGAACCATTTTGGTTCGACGGGAAGCCCTAATTTTTGCCTAGGCATGTCAGCCTAGCGGGTCTTTTTTATGCGTAGTATTTTTTTACTATGTCTGCATTGGCGGGGTGAGGAAGGTCGTCACCATCCATATTGGTTAATATCATTGCTCCTCCTGAGAACACATGCTTAACCACAAATGGCCCTTCGTACGTAGGGGTCCATTTGCCCCTTGGATCACTCTGAGGAAGGATGATTCTCTTGATTACCAGATCCCCAACTCGATATTCCTGCGGTCTGACCTTTTTGTTAAATGCCCTGATCATCCGTTTCTGATACGTCTGACCATGGCAGATAGCAGCAAGTCTCTTTTCATCAATGAGGTTGAGTTGATCAAGTCGTGTCTGGATCCAATCATCTTCATTCAGATTTGCATCCTTCATTATCCGGAGAGAGGGAATTTGTACTTCGATCGGCAAGACTGCCTCCATACCATAAACCAGAGAGAAAGGAGTTGCCCGGTTGACGTCCTAGCTGAGGTACGGTACCCATGTAGAGCGAACGGTAACATCTCGTGCCAATCTTTATAAGTCACTGTCATCTTTTGCATGATTTTCTTGATGTTCTTATTAGCTGCTTCTACAGCCCCATTCATCTTCGGTCTGTAAGGAGAAGAATTGTGGTGCTGTATCTTGAACTGTTCGCAGAGCTCAGCAATCATCTTGTTGTTCAGATTGGTACCGTTGTCTGTAATAATCCGCTCTGGGACGCCGTACCGACAGATCAGATTATGCCGAATGAACCGTGCCACAACAGTCTTGGTTACCGTAGCATAGGATGCTGCCTCAACCCACTTCGTGAAGTAATCAATTGCCACTAGGATGAAGCGATGCCCATTGGATGCCGTGGGTTTAATCTCACCAATCATGTCTATGCCCCACATTGCAAACGGCCAAGGCGCAGTCAGAACATTCAGGGGAACCGGAGGAACATGCACCTTGTCTGCATAAATCTGGCACTTGTGGCATGTCCTGGAGTGTTGGTAGCAGTCAGCTTCCATTGTGGACCAGTAATATCCTGCCCGTAGGATTTTCTTAGCCATGGTGTGTCCACTGGAATGTGTACCAAAGGTTCCTTCATGTAGCTCTTCCATGATCCTTTCTGCTTCAGTCTTATCCACACAACGCAGTAAGGTTGAATCATGGTTTCGCTTATACAAGATGTCGTTGCTTAGGAAGAATTTGGCTGCAAACCTCCTCAGGAACTTCTTATCATTGACAGAGGCACCTTCAGGGTATTCCTGAGCTTCCAGATATCTCTTCACTTCGTGGTACCAAGGCTTCTCAGTCACCAATTCAGTTTCGAGATCACAACAGTATGCTGGTTCGTCCAGCTTCCAGATGATGATCCGGGGAGCCTCATTATCCCATTTGACCTTGAACATAGAAGACATTGTAGCTAACGCGTCCGCTAGCTGATTCTCTTCTCTTGGAAAGTGCTCAAAGGTTACCTCCGTGAAGTGGGGGATCAGGGTCAACACACGTTCTCTGTAAGGAATCAGGTTTGGATGTTTCGTATCCCACTCTCCTTTGATCTGATTGATCACAAGAGCGGAATCTCCGAAGACACTCAGAAATTTGATCCTTAGGTCGATCGCAGCTTGAAGACCCATGATGCACGCCTCATACTCTGCCATGTTGTTGGTACAGTTGAAACACAGTCGGGCAGTGAGTGGAGTATGAGTACCTTGAGGAGATATGATGATGGCGCCGATACCATTTCCTAAGGCGTTGGAGGCTCCATCAAAGTGCATAGACCATCGGGATCCTGGTTCAGGTCCTTCATCCGGTCCAGGTACTTCACAGTCAGTTACGATCATGATGCTTTCATCCGGAAACTCGAAGTTCATTGATTGATAATCATCTACAGCTTGATGAGCCAAGTGGTCTGCCAATACACTTCCCTTGATGGCTTTCTGGGTCGTATATTGAATGTCGTATTCTGTCAAGATCATTTGCCATCTTACAATTCTCCCAGGCAGAGCAGGCTTTTCGAATATATACTTTATAGGATCCATCTTTGAGATCAACAAGGTAGTGTGAGTCAGCATATACTGTCTCAGCCGACGAGCAGCCCATACCAAAGCGCAGCAAGTTTTCTCAAGCAGTGAGTATCGGGTCTCACAGCCGGTAAACTTTTTGCTAAGGTAATAAATGGCATGCTCTTTTCGGCCAGACTCGTCATGCTGCCCCAGCACACACCCCATTGAGTTGTCGAGCACTGTCAGGTATAGTATCAGAGGTCTCCCTTCAACCGGTGGCATAAGGATAGGTGGTTCTTGGAGATACTCTTTGATTTTGTCAAAAGCAGCCTGACATTCATCGTTCCAACGTACTACCTGATCTTTCTTCAGCAGCTTGAAGATTGGCTCACAGGTGGCGGTCAGATGTGAGATGAACCGAGCAATGTAATTCAGGCGTCCTAAAAAGCCTCTGACTTCCTTCTCTGTCTTAGGAACTGGCATCTCCTGAATAGCTTTGACCTTAGCAGGGTCCACTTGAATTCCCTTATCACTGACCACGAAGCCTAGCAACTTCCCAGATCTTACCCCGAAGGTGCACTTGTTCGGGTTCAGTCTCAGCTTGTACAATTTCAACCGGTCAAACAACTTCTGCAGATGATCTAAGTGCTCTTCTTCAGTTTGGGACCTTGCGATCATGTCGTCAACATACACCTCTATCTCGTGATGGATCATATCGTGAAATAAGGCAACCATGGCACGTTGGTAAGTTGCCCCAGCGTTCTTCAACCCGAACGACATGACCTTGTAGCAGAAGGTGCCCCACTGAGTAACAAATGTAGTCTTTTCCATGTCTTCAGGTGCCATCTTGATCTGATTGTAACCTGAAAAGCCATCCATGAAAGAGAACACCTTATGCTGAGCTGTATTATCAACAAGGACATCAATGTGAGGTAAAGGGAAATCATCCTTGGGGCTGGCCCTGTTCAGATCCCTGTAATCGACACACATTCTGACCTTACCATCCTTTTTAGGTACCGGCACCACATTAGCAACCCACTGAGGGTAAGAAGTTACTGCAAGGAACCCAGCGTCAAACTGTTTCATGACCTCGGCTTTAATCTTCTCGGACATCTCTGGACGCATCCGACGGACCTTTTGTTTAACTGGAGGGCAGTCTTCCTTAGTTGGCAAATGATGGACCACAATATCGGTATCCAACCCGGGCATGTCTTCATAGGACCAGGCAAAGATCTCCATATAATCATGCAGCATCTTGGTTAACCGTTGCTTCACGCTGAGCTCTAGGTTGGCACCAATCTTTACCTCTTTTCTGTCTGCTTCAGTACCCAAGTTTATTGTTTCCACTGGCTCTTCATGGGGTTGAATCGCCCTCTCTTCCTGAAGCAACAGTCTTGCAAGCTCGCCAGGCATTTCGCAATCATCTTCACCTTCGTCTTCGGCTAAGTTGATCGGATTTTCGAAGTCATAATTGGCAGTAGCAGAGTTGTTATCAGTGAGATCCAGAGTGGATTGGAACCTGTATGAGTGAGTGTGTGTGTAAATACAGCTGTTTTGAAAATTATGTAAAGGAAAAGAAAGACAGAAAAGGAGCACAATATTTGCAATGCGAAAAATACGTCCAAGATTTTCATTCATGATATATGAAATGACAGTTTGTATGCCCTCACAAATAGAACCACGGTGCCTCGGGTAAGACACCGGGCCATAGAGTTTATCATTGTTTATTACAAAATAACGAAACAAAGAAATTTATTACTGCGTAACAAGAGAAACAGATAAGTTGTCCTTCGCACTCCAATTGTTGAGTCCACTGTCGGTTGCCGGGTAGATCCAGCTATCAAACTCAGCTTCATCAACTTCCTCTTCGTCCCCAATAGCATTAACTCCATGAGCAGGTAGGGGAGCTGTCACTACATTAGGTTTCTCAGATGCCTCAAACTGTACCTCTTGGGCATCAATAAGGTCCTGCAGCTTGTTCTTTAACGCCCAACAGTCATCGGTAGAGTGCCCCGGGCTATCGGAATGGTAAGCACAACGAGCATTCGGGTTGTACTTGGGAGATGCAGTATTTGGAAACTTCGGCGCCTCCCTGACAGTCACTAAATTGGTTGAGAGCAACTGTGGCAGGATCTGCGACAAAGTCATGCTTAAGCGGGTGAATTCTCTCCGGGGTCTTTCAACCTTCTGAGGATTGTTTGGCCGAGGAGCGGCAGCAGGCTTAGCAATTATTACCGCACTGACAGATTGGCGGTGCTCATGTCTCTCTGATTTCCTGGAACCATATACGGCGCTAGACTCCTTCTTGAAGGGTTTCTTCTCAGAGCTAGATGATGCACCCTTCGGAATTTTTCCAGACTTTAACCCAGCTTAAATCCTCTCTCCAGTCAAGATTAGATCAGTGAACCCTGCGGATGAATTCCCGATGAGATGGTTGAAAAACGGCCCAGATAGGGTCCCCAAGAACATGTCTACCAACTCCCGATCAGTCAATGGTGGCTGCACCCTACCAGCCAGGTCTCTCCACTTCTGAGCGTATTCCTTAAAACCTTCGCTTGCACCTAACGACATACCCTAAAGCTGGGTACGTGTGGGGGCAAGGTCGGCATTATATTGATACTGCTTATAGAAAGCAGTAGCCAACTCCTCCCAGTTACGAACCTTGGTCCCATCCAGCTGATAGAACCATTCGAGATGAGTCCCTGAAAGACTCTCCTGGAAGAAGTGGATCCATAAATTCTTATCCGCAGAGTACGGCTGAATTTTCCGAACATAGGACCTTAGATGCAGCTTGGGACAAGACGCCCCGTCATACTTAGAGAAGGATGGTGCTTTGAACTTGTGAGGGATAATCACACTAGTTGACAAACCCAGATCTCCGAAGTCCAGCCCAGGTACCTGTTGAACCTCCATAGCCTTCAACCTGTCCTCCAATTGCTTATATCTGTCATCTGCAGGAGGGTACTGCTCTTCATCAAAGTCTGTCTCATTGTCGGAGACTACCGGACTAGGAACCCTTGCTTCTGCCTGAGGAGAATTCTTATCAACAGAAGAACCAGCCTCTTCCTGTTGTAGAGTATTGTTAAACCTTCGGCCCGAGTTGAACAGAACCGTTCTTCTCTTCTTCTTCTTCTCCTTCTTCAGGAGCATAGCCTTCAGTTCTTCTTGGCCTTGAGCCAGACCCTTGATTAATTCCTGGAATTGTGCATTCTGCACCTGAAGAGCCTTGATTGATGTCTCAGTTGATGCAGAGTCGGTATTCATGATGCTGAAATAAACAGCGAAGAACTGTAAGCAACCTGAAAAGGGAAAAACCTGCTATGCACATGATGTATGAAATGCGTATGCAATGCATTCAAGGGTTCGAAAGTTCAAATTTGTTGTAGACAAAAAGGAACACACGTTATCATTAAAGAAATCATTGTTTAATACATCAGAGCCTCATGGGCAAAAGTACAAAAATCAAATCAATCCCAAAATACACTGCGCATCCTCTTTGGAGCTATGTAGGTGTTGAGATTTTTCTCCTCATGCAACAGGCGGGTGAGCTCCAAGACCTTCTTTTCACTGGCATGTAGACTAGTCTCAAGAGAATTCCTTTCCTCCTTAAGCTGGATCCAGCTCTTTTGCATCTCTTCCCAGGATGTGGGCATATCAGGGTGCTGAATAGTGTAGGACACTTCCCCTTCCAAGACTGGTTCTTTGATTACTGGGAGCATGTGAGGATAAGGCATCACTAACTTCTGGGAGCGGGCTCGTACCCACTTGAGATAAGGTTCCAACGGGATGGAATTCCTGTGCCCCAGTGTCTTGATGTCTATCCTACTGGGCATCCTCCAAGCTCTGATAAATCTCTGGCGAAGTCCTTGAGTATCGTTGTCGAAGTCAAAGACTATGTCAGGAATTAACATGTCATGAGGACCATCCCTCCGAGCATAACCAAACTGTCTCCAAGCCAGGCATGGGCTATAGGTAATACCTCCTCTGATTCCAAGTAAAGGAACATTAGGGTACTCCCCGCAACGATCAATGATAGTGACATCTCCTCTGGACCTAGGGCACCAATGTATATTTGCATGTGTAAGAGTCATCAACCGTTGTGACCATCTCAAACCCCGCTCATTCTTCAAGACTGATTGTGGAAGGTGCGAAATAAACCACCTTCCCAGGAGAGGAGTGCAACACATAAGGACACCTCTTTTTCTCATGGTTCGAGTGTAACATGAGTGAAGGATGTCCCCCAGCAATGTAGGTATGGGATTCCTGGACATAAAGATCTGAACAGCACTGATATCAATAAGCTGATCTGGATTAGGGAACAACACCAAACCATAGACAAGGAGGGCCACAACCTCTTCAAAAGCTTGCAAGTCAAGGGAGTTCCAACATTCATGGGCCTTTTTAAAAAGAAACCTGGCTAAGAACCCTTTGATACCACTTCTAACTTCCCAATGTCCTTTGAGGTCAGATGCCTGTAGGTGCAAGGCTTTAGCAATCTCTTCAAGCTTAGGTTCCTTTTCTGTACCATTGAAGGGTAGCTGATCAAGGATAGGGATCTTCAGGAGCCGGGAGAACTCCTCCAATGTAGGTACCAACTGATAGTCCAAGAAGGTGAAACAGTGATGCAGAGGATCAAAGAACTGGAACAGGACCTTTATCATATCTTCCTCAATGTTGGTGTTGACCAAGCTGATGAGGCTTCCATGCCTTTCACTGAATGAAGAGTTCTCGGGAATCCTGGATATAAGTTCCTTAAGCTGAGGAGGGATCCTTACAAGACTGATTTGAATTGTCTTTCTACGAACAGTTTCCATGTCCTACAAAACAAGAACAAAGATGAAAATTCGAACCCCTGAAATGGTTAGTCAATGCATATGATGCTGGATGATGTCATGATGTTATGATTAAACACACCACAGATGTTTACAAAGACAAACATGTAAGGCACACAAGGCACACAAGACAAGCCCTTAAGGTTTAAGGCCAGCATGGGGTCTGGGTAGTACCCTCTTGAAGTTGGTGGGTTCAGCCTGTCCTAATCAAAGTAACCAGATTCTAAGGTTCCCAATATCACGGGATTGCTTTCATTGTTCATCGTTTCGATTTAGCCACTGAACTGGCGACCGAAATATTCCAGGAAAGCAACCCTCAATTGAGTGTAGTATCGAGTATCAACCAACCTCGGACTGTACCAAAGTCAGTTATCTCACTACCCTAAAGAGGCCAAGATAGTTCAATTAAGGTTCCTAAGGTCTGTTGACGCTTCACGACACCACGCGGAGGCCCCGTACTCTCCTTGACTGAACTCAAGGGTTACCGGTACACACCAAAGTGCCACGTCAACGTAGCAGACTGTTTCAACCATGTCGGTATACCCCGCACAGTTCCCTCACAGCCTTGTTGCTACTTTCTAAGAAAGGTATCCCCAGATCCGGGTTAGGATCTATAGAACTCCCAAGCAACCCACAATAATAAAGCAAGCAAAGAAGACAATTGAAAACATAGTTATGACCTAGCCCTAAGGTACACCTCACTTTAAGTTAAATCCCCAGCAGAGTCGCCAGTTCTGTGATCGGTGGATCTGGAACTGACTATTTAACGTTGGTTCGCGAAATGTCGCGGAAGCAAGAGTCGCCACCGTCTTTTATTTTCTCCAAATGGAAATGACAAAAGCACAGAAAAATTCCTTAAAGAGATTGCTCTCGGTTCGGGAGGTAGGTTATAGAAAGGGAAGGTATTAGCACCCTTTCTATCCATGGTTATCCATGGGCTCTTAGATACTTGCTCATTGTGTTTTCAAAAATGGTTTGTTTGCTTTTCAATCGTGGGTTTTAAAAAAGTTTCTTTGAAAATTTCAGTTCGACTCTTGTGTCAGAGTGTTCAAAAAATTGCTTTGAAAGCTTTTGAAAAGTGTCGGTGTGAAAAGATTTTTGTTTGTTTCGAAGAGAGAAAGTATCTATGAGTCGTCTACCTACCCTAAGGAATTCGTCTGTGTAAATGTCCTTTAAAGTAGTGCCATCCCACCATTGAGAGGTAGGTAGCACCACCGTTGGAGGTGTTCGGGTCAATTCGAGGTTCGGGACATGGTGATCACCAGAGCAATGGGAAGACACCTTAGAAGCTACCCTCATGCCAGGTTCCCGGATCATGAGGACTTACTAAGACATCCTCTACTCGACGATCACCTTTCGAGGCAAGGCAACAGTGAGGCGTACCCTAGGGGTGGTGTGTGCGAGTCGTATGTCGTTTTCATTTGTATTTGTCTTGTCATGTTTATTGGTGTTCTACGCTTGATTTTATTTAAGGCCATTCATTCTTGCATGCTCTGTTTAACAGTTAAAAAAATGTTTGCGGAAAAAGTAAATCTAAGCTATTACAAATGGCGCGGGTCCACATCGCCAAAATTAAACCGGACCCGATTTGACAGAAAAGTAAATAAAGCAAATTTAAAGAATTAAAAGTGCGAGAAGTATTTACATGGCTTCGGGAGAGGTACATAATTATTTAAGCGAAATAAAATAAATATGCGAAATTAAACAATTAAGTCGAAAGGAGGGCGTTGGACCCTTTTGCAAAAGGTTAAAATTACATGAATTAATTAATTAAGAAAAGAAATTGTTTTTGATTTTTTTTGGTATCTTTATGTTTTTTAGATTTAATAGAAAAATTAATTAAAATAAAATACTAAACCTAATTCTAATTAGTTTTAAGTTATTAAGAAAGATATTGAAGTTTTTAACCTAAATTAACCCTAAATTATTTTCATGCAAATTTAATTATAAAAAATAAATAGAATAAATATTATTATAAGAAAGAAAAAATTAAAAAGGAATGAAACATTAATTAAACCTATTTCTACATTTTTTAGATTTTTTGATGAAAAGAATTAATATTGCAAACCCTAATTTAAACTAAATTTATTTACATGCATTTATTTATTAAAATATTAGAAATAAAAATTATTTATTGTGTTTTTTATCCTTTCTGATTTTTTTAGCATTTTTTGTATTTTGTGGAAACAATTAATTAATTTAAACAAATAAAGAAAATAAGACAATAATTAAAAATAAAATATAAGAAAAATATGAAAGATTGCAAACCAGGGGGGGTGGAAGTCCCAAATTGGAGGTATAGTTTTGAATAATCTGGCCCAAAAACCCTGAGTCCGTTTGACCTTTTTGAATAGTATGCTGAAGCGTTGACTAGGGTGTAGCGTGTTCTTGAGCTCCATGCCCTTGATTTGATCTCCCAGGGCGCGTGTATGGTTTGATCTGGAGGTGCATCATGATTTCCAACA
Organism: Vicia faba; assembly: GCA_948472305.1. Lineage (NCBI taxonomy): Eukaryota > Viridiplantae > Streptophyta > Magnoliopsida > Fabales > Fabaceae > Vicia > Vicia faba. The sequence continues at coordinate 146,386 of CATIWC010000459.1, forward strand.
CAAGCGCTGCATGGGAATTATTGTGGAAAAATAATATTGAAATTACACAGACCTGAGGCTCGAACCCAGGTCTTGGACGTCAATACAATCAACGCTTGCCAGCTGAGCCACACAATGAATTTGTTATATAATAAGCAACTAAATATTATAAAAGAAAATGGTTAGTGGCCTTGGAAACGCGCGCGCATTTTTGAATGATCCAATCGCTCCATGCCACGAGTTCGTCTTCTTCACTATCCCTGAAACAAAAACATGAGGCAACGGTTTTCTGAATGTTCTTTTAGGCCGGTTTCAAGAAAATAGCGACTAGAGCTATGGTGTCCATAAATTAATCGCGAGTGTGGTATCTTATTCGCCCAGGCTTGCTGAGTACAACCATGGTACTCTTGAAGGCTAATTTTTCCTTGGGTGAAAAGCCCCAATTTGGAACTTGCAGAACCCTAAAATTCAAACATGGTGGAATCGTATATACAGCATAATAATCAAATCAAATGCATTGGTTAGCTTCAAAACATCATAATGAACATGAATCAATGAATAAATTTCACAAATAATGCATGGAATTTGATATACGATTATGAGTTTTTTCCTGTACAGTTCAGGTTCAATATACCAATTCTTGAGGTTTTGATGGCTGTGCTTGATTGGAATGTGATCAGTAGACCTTGAGGAAGCTATTGAAACAAATTTCGTGCCTTGAATCCACCTAAAAAGTGCTTTTCAGTTTTGAGTTTTTAGAGAATTTTTTCAAGTTTGTCACTAGCTTTCTTGCGCAGTTTTGAGTCTCCTGTGATTAGGTTTATGATCAGGCATATGTAGTGAAGGCATTAGGTCAACAAAACTCAATCAAATCCATGGCATTGATGGTTTTTGGAAATTTGATTTTAAGGATCTTTTTCATATCTTTTCCATGTGTTCTTTGTGTCAATTAGGATCCAATCACTCCAAATCTTTCCACATTTAGCTAAGCACGAAATATTGAGTCTAAAACATGTATAAAAAGATTGGTTAGGTCAAGTTAGATATTTTTCATATATTTAAATGATTTAAATGAATTAATATAAATAATAATTCAAATAAATAAATAAAAAATGAGAAAATACTTCCCTTTGGGCCAAGTGGTCGTGCACATGCTTAGAATGATGAATCATGGAAGAAAAATGGGCCCATTAGCAATTTTAGGTCATTTGGATCAAAGTTGACTTTTCAAAATATCCAAAAATTTCCCAACTTCCACAAGGCATAACTTGCTCAATTTTAAAGCTTTTCTCATGTTCTTGGAAATTTTGGAAAGGTCTTTGAGTCCTCTAACCAATTCCTTTGGTCCCATGTCATTTTGATTTACCAATCTCAAGTTATGGCCTTTGACTTAAAGTCCCTTTTTGTTGACTTTTGAAAATGACCTATAATGTTGAAATTGATAACTTTTTGTGAGAGCATTTCTTGGACTTGAAGTATGAAGATGAGTTGTAGGAAATGTCTTTCTATTCAAAATGAGCTTTGGATGGAATTTTTCTGATAATCCATGTGAAAGTTATGCCCTGGTCAATTTCAGTTGACTTTTTCAGCTGTCCAAATAAGGAAACTTTTGCATCTTGATGATTTTTTGAGCCAAACTTTGAGAATCATGATCAAGCATTGATCAAATGATGTTTGTGGCTTCAAAATGATATGTTGACCAAAAATTTGAACTTTTGACTGCCAAATGACCATTTTGCCCCTACAGTTGACTGTAGTGCAATTTCGGGTTTTGACTGTGCAATTTTGAGCTGAATGCCTTGAAACTTGATATGAGGATACTTGACCATATTTGTAGGCATGTGAGACTTGATTGGGCCTTTGAAAACTTCATCTTCTTGGCCAGAACACAAACCCTAGTTTTGACTGTATAGGAGGTCTTTGATTGTGCAACCCTTGGGGAATTTTGTGACTTGGCTTGGCAATTTCTTGGAGAATATGGGAGGGCAAATTTTGGGGTACAACAGAGATCCTCTTGAACCCGGTTACTATTTCTAGGACAGGTTTGAACCAACTAAACTGAAAGAGGGTAATACCTAAACTCCTTGCCAGCCTAAAATCTAAGGGCTATCTGTGTGACTTGTGTGCCCTTACCATGTTTGCTATTTGTGGATACTTGTGATGTGTTTTCTACCATGACATCATGACATCATGACATTGCATGCATATTGCATTGGACTAACCCATTTCAAAGACAGAGGGGATTCATCTTTGTTCTGTTTTGTAGGTCATGGCACCCATGCGTAGAAACACTATTCGGATTAACTTTGTCCAGATTCCCACTCAGCTTAAGGAATTGGTTGCAAAGGTTCCAGATACTGCCTCCTTTATCAGAAGACATGGGCACCTCCTTGGTTTGGTCACCTCCAAGATGGATGAACAGATGATGAGTGTCTTAGTCTAGTTCTTTGATCCACTGTACCACTGCTTTACTTTTCCGGACTACCAGTTGGTCCCTACCTTGGAAGAGTTCTCTGATCTACTTGGTATCTCCATTCTAGAGGAGACCCCATTCACAGGTTGGGAGAAAGTCCTTAGGCCAGAAGAGATTGCTTCAGCCCTCCATCTGACAAAGGATGAGGTAATGTCTAATTGGGAAACTCGTAGTGGAACAAAAGGCTTCTTGGCTAAATTCTTGGTTGATCGGGCTAATCAGTTCCGGGATAGTCTATACTTTTAGGCATTTGAAGACATTCTGGCTCTTCTCATATATGGTTTGGTATTGTTTCCTAACTCAGATTCTTTCGTCAACGTGAATGCAGTGAAGATTTTCATGTCCGGTAATCCTGTACCCACTCTCTTGGGTGACATCTTGCACTCTCTTTATGCCCGTACTGCTCGGAAACGGGGAACCCTTATGTGTTGTGCACCATTGCTGGAGAGGTGGTTTATTTCTCACCTCCCCAAATCAGTTTTGAAGAACAAGGAAGGCATGGGCTGGGCCTACAGAATTATGTCCCTCTCTCACATGGACATCATTTGGACTATTAAGGGCATGGAAGATGTGGCTATTATTGATCGCTGTGGGGAATACCCCAATGTCCCACTTCTAGGAATCAATGGAGGGATCACTTATAATCCGTGTTTGGCCTTACGTCAGTTTGGGCGAGCTAGGAGGGAAGGACCTCATGAGTTGCTGATGTCGAGCATTGTCTTTGACTTCTAAGGGGATAGTGACGAGCAACGCCGCAGGTTCATACGAGCCTGGGATAGGGTACACAGGTCTGATCCGCACGAGCGAGGTGCAAAGACTTCTCTTCCGATAGAGCCATATCTCCGATGGGTTCGAATCCGTGCCCAAAAGCTGGGAATTCCGTACGAAGCCGTCTTGCCTATAATTGTTGAGGTTGCTGATGAAGAAGGGGTTCCTCCTACCATCCTCCATCCATACATGCCTACTGACATTGGGGCATTAAAGAGATCTTGGATGCAACTGAGAGAAGGGCGGGATACTTACAGAGAAAAGTATCACGAGCAAGAGATGAAAATTCAGAAGTTGACAAGGCAATTGGAGAATGAGAAGATCCTCAATAACTATGTCAGCACCAAAGGGAAACAACCATGGGATTGCTGATGTCTTTTGATTATTTCTAGTTTTGATTTACTTTTCAGTTTTTCTTTCTTGTAACGCCTTAAAGGAATTTGTCAAACATTGAATTCAAGTTTTTATCTAATAAAAGTGTGTTTTGTTTTTGTTTACGAATTTGAATCTCTCGACGTCTTTGAAATCATATCATACGCATTTCATTCCATGCACCTCATAACAGGTACCCTTACAGGTTTTCTCATCTTCTTCGCTGTTTATTTCAGCACATCATGTCTGCCAAAACATCAACTGAACAAGCAATCAAGGTTCTACAAGCTCAAAACGTCCAGTTCTAGGAAATGTTCATGAACCTGGCTAAGGGTCAGCAAGACCTGAAGACTCTTATCTTGAAGGATAAGAAGAAGAAGAAAAAGAAGACTGTCTTCGTGAATATGGGTCGTAGGTTCGGGAACAATTTGCAGGATGTTGACCTATCTCACTCATCTGGAGGGGGAGAAAACCAAGAAGAAAGGAGGGTTCCTAGCCCTGTGGTATCTGACCACGAGACTGACTTTGACGAAGACCAGTATCCTCCTGCTGAGGATAGATATAAACAGCTTGAAGACCGGTTAAGTGCGATGGAGATCCAGAAGGTACCTGAATTGGACTTCGGTGATTTAGGTTTGTCATATGGGGTGGTAATTCCCCACAAGTTTAAAGCACCAATCTTTGCTAAATACGACGGGGTTTCTTGCCCAAAACTGCACCTCCGTTCATATGTTAGAAAGATTCAGCCATACACCGCTGACAAGAATCTCTGGATCCACTTCTTTCAAGACAATCTTTCAAGGACTCAGCTTGAATGGTTCTACCAGCTGGAAGGAGCTAGTATCCGTAATTGGGAGGATTTGGCTGCTGCTTTCTACAAGCAGTACCAATACAATGCCGAACTCGCTCCCACGCGTACCCAACTTCAGGGTATGTCTATGGGTGCGAGCAAAGGTTTCAAAGACTACGCTCAGAAATGGAGGGACCTTGCTGGAAGAGTACAACCCCCGCTAGCTGACAGGGAGTTAGTGGATATGTTTCTGGGGACCTTGTCTGGTCCATATTTCAACCATCTAATTGGAAGTTCATCGTCCGGGTTTACTGAGCTGATTATGACCGAGGAAAGAATTGAGGCCGGTATCAAGAGCGGTAAGATACAGAAGGGTGCTTCATCTGGTGCCAAGAAGAAGCCTTTTAAGAAGGAGTCAAGTGCTATTTACAGTTCAAAGAGCCATAGTAGACCTGAACTCCGCCAAGTTGTTAATGCGGTTGTTATATCAAGACCTGCTGTTGCTCCTCAGCGCAACAATCTGCCAAGGGCCGAGAGGCCGCGAAGACAATTCACTCAGCTCAACATGACTTTGTCTCAGATTCTGCCGCAGTTATTAAAGACCAACTTGGTGATTCCGAAGGAAGCCCCGAAGAATCCCAATACAACATCACCCATGTACAACCCGAACGCCTGTTATGCTTTTCACTCCGATAGCCCGGGGCATGATACGAATGACTGTTGGATTTTGAAGAATAAGGTACAGGACCTGATTGATGCCAAGGAGATCGAGTTAGGAGCACCAGAAAAGCCTAAACATGACGCAGGAGTGAATGCTATCGGGGATGATGATGATGAAGAGTTTGATATTAACAGCTGGATATACCCAACTGCCGATGGTGGATTAAGCAACTCGACAACAAAGGATTCTATGCCCGTTTCTGTTATTACCCAGTAATGAGACTTTTTAAATTTGTAACAGATAATGTTTTAAACTTTACGACGGGGTGTCTTACCCGAGGCACCGTGGCTTTGATTGTGAGGGCTTTATGTGTGTCATCTACATATATCATTAATAAAAGCATTGGACGTTTCTTGCATTTCAAAATTTTGCTCTCCTTGTTTTTCTTTTATATATATTGCAAAACAGCTATTTTACACACACTCACATATACAGGTCTACATCCACTCTGGATCCCACTGATAACGACTCTGCTACTGCCGGTTATGACTTCGAAAGTTTGATCAACTTAGCCGAAGACGAAGGTGAAGATGATTGCGAAGTGTATGGTGAACTCGCTAGACTGCTACTTCAAGAAGAGAGGGCCATACATCCGCATGAGGAGCCAGTGGAAACAGTGAATCTGGGTACAGAGGTAGACAAAAAGGAGGTCAAGATCAGTGCAAATCTGGAAGCTAGTGTTAAGCAACGGTTGATTCAGATGATGCGTGACTATGTTGAAATCTTTGCCTGGTCTTATGAAGATATGCCTGGGTTGGATACTGATATTGTGGTTCACCGGTTTCCTACCAAGGAAGACTGTCCTCCAGTGAAACAGAAGGTCCGCCGAATGCGCCCGAAAATGTCTGAGAAAATCAAGGCCGAAGTTATGAAACAGTTTGATGCCGGTTTTCTAGCAGTTACTTCTTACCCACAGTGGGTTGCCAACGTGGTTCCTGTGCCGAAGAAGGATGGTAAAGTTCGAATGTGTGTTGACTATAGGGATCTGAACAGGGCAAGCCCCAAGGATGATTTCCCTCTGCCTCATATTGACGTTCTGGTTGACAACATCGTGCAGCATAAGGTCTTCTCGTTTATGGATGGTTTCTCCGGTTATAATCAGATTAAAATGGCTCCTGAAGACATGGAGAAGACAACTTTTGTTACTCAATGGGGTACCTTTTGCTACAAAGTCATGCCTTTTGGATTGAAAAATGCTGGGGCAATGTATCAGCGCGCCATGGTTACTTTGTTTCATGACATGATCCATCATGAGATTGAGGTATACGTTGATGACATGATTGCGAGATCCCAAACTGAGGAAGAACATCTGGACCATCTTCAGAAGCTGTTTGACAGGTTGAAGTTTTAAAAGCTGAGGTTAAACCCGAACAAGTGCACCTTCAGGGTGAGGTCTGGTAAGCTGCTGGGTTTCGTCGTAAGTGATAAAGGTATTCAAGTGGACCCTGCAAAGGTAAACGCTATACAGGAAATGCCAGCTCCCCGAACAGAAAAAGAAGTCAGAGGCTTTCTGGGACAATTGAACTATATTGCCCGATTCATCTCACACCTGACTGCTACTTGTGAGTCAATCTTCAAGTTACTGAAGAAAGATCAAGTGGTAAGATGGAACGATGAATGTCAGGCCGCTTTCGAAAGGATCAAGGAGTATCTCCAAGAGCCACCTATTCTGATGCTTACAGCTGAAGAGAGACCTTTGATCTTATACTTGACAGTACTCGATAATTTAATGGGGGTGTGTGCTGGGGCAGCATGACGAGTCTGGCCGAAAAGAGCATGCTATTTATTACCTTAGCAAAAAGTTTACTGACTCTGAGACCCGATACTCACTGCTCGAGAAAACTTGTTGCGCTTTGGCATGGGCTGCTTGCCGGCTGAGACAGTATATGCTGACTCACACTACTCTATTGATATCAAAGATGGATCCAATCAAGTATATCTTCGAAAAGCTTGCCTTGTCCGGAAGAATAGCAAGTTGGCAGATGATCTTGACTGAGTATGACATCCAGTATACGACCCAAAAGGAAATCAAGGGAAGTGTGTTGGCAGATCATCTAGCACATCAGGCAGTGGATGATTACCAATCTATGAAGTTCGAGTTTTCGGATGAGAATATCATGATAATGACTGACTGTGAGACACCTGGACCGGATGAAGGACCTGAGGAAGGATCCCGATGGTCTATGTACCTTGATGGAGCTTCAAACGCTTTGGGTAACGACATTGGCACCGTGATCATATCTCCTAAAGGCTCTCATACTCCGTTCACCGCCCGACTATGTTTCAACTTCACCAACAACATGGTGGAGTATGAAGCATGCATCATGGGTCTTTGAGCAGCTATTGACCTAAGGATTAAGTTCTTAAGTGTTTTCAGAGATTCTGCTCTCGTGATCAGCCATATCAAAGGCGAGTGGGATACGAAACACCCAAATCTTATTCCTTACAAGGAGTATGTTTTGATGATGCTTCCGCATTTCGAGGAGATAACCTTTGAACACTTCCCTAGAGAGGAGAATCAGTTTGCGGACATGCAGGCTACAATGTCTTCTATGTTCAAAGTTAATTGGGACAACGAAGCTCCCCAGATTACTATTGAAAGGTCAGACGAACCTGCACATTGCTGTGACATTGAGACTTAAGAGGCAACGGATAAACGCTAGTTTCATGAGGTGAAGAGGTATCTTGAAGCTCAAGAATACCCCGAGGGCGCATCTGTTAATGACAAGAAGTTTCTGAGAAGGTTCGCGGCGAAGTTCTTCATCAGCAATGGCATTCTCTACAAGTGTAACCATCATTCAACCTTACTGTTTTGTATGGATAAGAACGAGGCAAAAAGGATTATGGTAGAGTTACATGAAGGTACTTTCAGAACTCATTCCAGTGGACATACCATGGAAAATAAAATCCTACGGGCAGGATATTTCTGGTCCACAATGGAAGCCAACTGTTATCAGCATTCTCGGACCTGTCATAAGTGCCAAGTCTATGCTGATAAGGTGCACGTACCTCCAATACCTCTGAACGTCTTGACAGCTCCTTGGCCTTTTGCAATGTGTGGCATTGACATGATCGGCGAGATCATACCTACTGCGTCCAACGGGCATCGTTTCATCCTGGTAGTTATTGATTACTTTACAAAGTGGGTTGAAGCAACTTCATTTGCCACAGTAACCAAGAACGTCGTGGCACGGTTCATTCGAAACAATCTGATTTGTCGATATGGTGTACCAGAGAGGATCATTACAGAAAATGGTACAAATCTCAACAATAAGATGATCGCCGAACTCTGCAAGCAGTTCAAGATACAACATCACAACTCTTCTCCCTACCGGCCGAAGATGAATGGGGCTATAGAAGCGGCTAATAAGAACATTAAGAAGATTGTGCAGAAGATGACAGTGACATACAAAGACTGGCACGAGATGTTACCATTTACTCTTCATGGGTACCGCACCTCAGCACAGACGTCAACAGGGGCAACACCCTATTCCTTGGTATATGGCATGGAGGCCGTCTTGCCCATTGAAGTTCAGATACCCTCTCTTCAGATTATGAAGGATGCAGGTTTGAGCGAAGATGACTGGATTCAGACCCGGCTTGATCAACAGAACTTAATCGATAAAAAGAGACTTACTGCTATTTGTCATGGTCAGACGTATCAAAAGCGAACGATCAAGGCATTTAACAAGAAAGTTAGACGACAAGAGTATCAAGTTGGAGATCTGGTGATCAAGCGCATTATCTTACCTCAAGGTGATCCCAGGGGCAAGTGGACCCCTACTTACGAAGGGCCATTTTTGGTTAAGAACATTTTCTCGGGAGGAGCTATGATTCTAACCACCATGGATGGTGAAGACCTTCCTCACCCCGTCAATGCAGACATAGTGAAAAAAATACTACGCATGATCAAAGACCTGCTAGGTTGACTGGCCTAGGCAAAAATAAGGGCTTCCCGGCGAACCAAAAGTGTTCGGGCAAAAATAAGGGATGAAAATGAAGAAAAAAAAACTGTACACCCGACAATTCGAAAACCTGAAAAGGCGGCTTGGGCAAAAAAGGGTATCCCGGTGGACTGAAAACCCGAAAGGGCGGTCCAGGCAAAAATTAGGGATCAAAGCGTAACATTATGTCTCATTGGATCACCTTGCAACCAGACTTCGGTATTGACTATCGAGCTCGGACGGCACCAATCAATTTGATCTACCTTCAACCAAGTAGCAAAGTGATGAGATGCTCGAGGACATAAAGGCAATAGCAGAGTTGGAACCCAGTGGGATTATTCACATAGCTGTTTTGATTAGCTTTTCACAAATTTTGTAAATTCTGTTATTCGGCGATGTTCTCTTACTAGGACATCAACCTCTTGTACAACAACACCTATTTACAGGCCAAACTTCAAAAATCAATATAATTCATTTTCAGAGAAATTTCAAACTGTTTTTCCTTTTTCTGTTTTGTTTTGCAAAGAACGTCCAATATTCAGTTTTTGATATATGCATTTGACATTAATTGCTGCTCACGAATATTTACATGCGAAACAAAATACGATTACTCGTAATATAAGAAACAGGGGCAATAAGAAATGTCCAAACTGTACAGTTGCTCTATCCACCAGGTACAAAGGTAGATCCAGCTGAAGAATATGGCTAAGGTACTTTTACTCCCCGCAGAGTAAGACAGTAATGATAGCTTACCCCAGCTGAGACTTGCAAATGTGAATGAATCAGTAATACTCTCCCCAAGCAGAGTTTATTTACCATTAGCACTGAAAGGTCTTAATATTCCCCAGTGGAGTATAAGAATATTCCCCGGCAGAGTACAAGATATCCCCAGTGGAGTCTGAAATTTTTCCCAGCGCAGTCTGAAAAGCTTCCCCAGTAGAATTTGGAGAATCATCCCCAGTAAACTTTAGAAGATTGTCCCCAGCAAAGTTCAAAGGATTATCCCCATAAGAGTCTAAAAGGTTATCCCCAGTGAAGCCGCAACTGAAATATCATCCCCAACAGAGTTTTTTTTCCTTTCACAAACAGGAATTCAATCCCCAACAGGATTCAGTATCATCAGCAACGGTAACTCATCCCCAGCAGAATTTATCGGTGGAATCCTCAGCAGAACCTCTCTTCCCCACAGAGTAATCTCCTCATCAGTTTATTCCCCAATGGAGTTATCCTCTCCTGCAAGTTTATTCTCACAATCATCTTCATTCGCTATCCCCAGCGAAAATGAAGAATTCAACTCTTTTCTCCAACAGCTATCCGAGATTTATTTTCCCCAGCTAAAAACATTACACACATCATGACACATGTATATACGCATCGTACAACACAATCTCATTTATTTTTAGAACATCATTTCTTGATACGTATCATGCATTGCATACGGCTAACCTTTACCTTTCAGGAAGGATGCGGTTAAATTCTCATAAAATTCAAAGCTATGAAGCTTTTACCTAGTCGAAGTACTGACCATTTCTTAAATATCAACCGAATTATCTTCAGTTGAATTACAAATAAGGTTCTAAATCTCGACAAAGTTCCTCCGTCGAATTACAGACAAGTTCCTAAATCTCAGCAGAGTTTTCTCAGTTGAATTACGAGCAAGTTCTTAAATCTTGATGAAGATGTTTCCCTTAGTCGAATTACTGACCAGTTCTTAAATCTCAACCAAATTATCCTCAGTTGAATTACAAATAAGGTTCTAAATCTCGACAAAGTTCCTCCGTCGAATTACAGACAAGTTCCTAAATCTCAGCAGAGTTTTCTCATTTGAATTACGGGCAAGTTCTTAAATCTTGATGAAGATGTTTCCCTCAGTCGAATTACTGACCAGCTCTTAAATCTCAACCGAATTATCCTCAGTTTAATTACAGATAAGGTTCTAAATCTAGACAAAGTTCCTCCATCGAATTACAGACAAGTTCCTAAATCTCAACAAAGTTTTCTCAGTTAAATTATGGGCAAGTTCTTAAATCTTGATGAAGATGTTTCCCTCAGTCGAATTACTGACCAGTTCTTAAATCTCAACTGAACTATCCTTAGTTGAATTACAAATAAGGTTCTAAATCTCGACAAAGTCCTCCGTTGAATTACAGACAAGTTCCTAAATCTCAATAGAGTTTTCTCGGTTGAATTACAGGCAAGTTCTTAAATCTTGATGAAGATGTTTCGCTCAGTCGAATTACTGACCAGTTCTTAAATCTCAACCGAATTATCCTCAGTTGAATTACAAATAAGGTTCTAAATTTCGACAAAGTTCCTCTGTCGAATTACAGACAAGTTCCTAAATCTCAGCAGAGTTTTCTCAGTTGAATTACGTGCAAGTTCTTAAATCTTGATGAAGATGTTTCCCTAAGTTGAATTACTGACCAGTTCTTAAATCTAAACCGAAATATCCTCAGTTGAATTATAAATAAGGTTCTAAATCTCGACAAAGTTCCTCCGTTGAATTACAGACAGTTCCTAAATCTCAGCAGAGTTTTCTCAGTTGAATTACGGGCGAGTTCTTAAATCTCGACGAAGATGTTTCCTCCCCAGTTGAATTATGGGAAAGTTCTTAAAACTCAGCAGAGATGTTCTCTCAGTTGAAGTACAGGCAAGTTCCTAAATCTCAACAAAGATCAGACTCCCCCGGCAGAATCTTCTACAACAACAGGTGTACCAGCTCTCGCTAAGGAATCTATTATGTGATCGACACTCCTTCAGATGGCATCATTAAGCCCATCCCCTCGTCACCAATCTCCAAATGGCACCTGTAATCCCATTCCCGACATCACAAGGCTGATACCACTTCATGCGAGTGCAAATTTCTAGGCACTCTAGTGTTCAATCATCTTCCACCTTCGAATCACGAAAGGAAATGCAGCCAATCTACATCCTCAGGTTTAAGAATATTGAACAGGGGCAGCTGTTGTACTCCAAAATTTTCCCTCCCATATTTCTCAAAACATTGCAAGAAAAATCTCCAAGTTGCTCAAGGGTTGGTCAGACAAGCCCTCTCCTAAGGCAGTCTACCCCAAATTAGGGTTTTGTGTTGCATCAAGATCCTTGAGTCCAAATAACCTCAAGTTCTCCCCAATGTCCTAATATGTTCTCAAGATCATCCATGTCAAATTTCAAGCCTTGCAGAGGAAGTTTGCTCAGTCAATTACCCAAAGGTCCAAAAATCGACTATGCTAGGGTAAAAGTCAACTGTGACCTACAAACAGTCAAACTTCAATATTTTTTGTCAACATTCTCATTTTGAAGGATATTTCATCATTTTATCAAGGGTTGATCATGATTCGTCAAGGATTGCTCAAAATTCATCAAGACTCAAAAGTTGCTAAATTAGGGTTTTGCAGGAAAAGTCAACTAAACTTTGACCAAGCATAACTTTCTCATACTTTATGAGAAATGACCCATCCAAAGCTCATTTTGAATAAGATTCAATTTCCTACAATCCATCTTCATACCCCAAGATAAAGAAATTCACTCACAAGAAGTTATGAATTTGGACATTATAGGTCATTTTTGAAAGTCAACAAAACACCTTTTTTGCCAAAGCTTATAACTTGAGCATGGAATATCAAAATGCGATGATACCAAAAGTTTTGGTTATAGGACATCTCAAGCTTTCTAAAAAGTCCAAAAACACCTCTAGAAGTTCAAAATTGAAGAAGTTATGCATTGTTGAAGTTGGACTTTTTTGAAAAATTGCCAAAAGTCAACTATCCCCAAAACCTCAAATTTTGCCAAATGGGCCCATTGTTTTTCACTTGATTTAAGTTTGTATTATTTACCACGTGCCCTAGCTTCAACCATGTGCCCATATTTCATTTTTATTATTCAATTTGATTTTTAATTGAATTTATTCATTTTAAATCAAATAAAATCATATAAAATCCAAGGCATTGATAACTCATGATTTTTTTGGTTGTTCTAGGCTTTTATTACAACTATTATCATCATCAAATTCGTATCAAATCAAATCATGTGCAAAAATATTGGAATTAGGCAAATTTGGCAAGTTTGTAAATGGAGATCAAATCAAATATGCAAGCATTGATAAGGCAAGATTTGGACCAATTTTATTAACCTAATGCACTGAGTGATACATAAGCAAGCTAAAGCACACGAAATAAGGGTTGGCAAGCATTGGTAGAAGCAGAACTAACTTTGCAAAAAACACAAAAAAGTTGGAAATCAAAATCCAGGTTTGAGGCAGTTTCAGGAGGTGAGATGTATCCCAATTGATTCATGGCCATTCACACAAGCCATCCCAACCAAAACCAAGAATTTTCAGACTCCCTAACGCACTGTAAGTCGCACGCTATTCACCCATGTTCTTGGTTTCGATTTGAATTATCCTGGTACCTATTGAACCAACCAATGGCATATTCATGACCACAATAACATTTTCAAACTTTTTGCATCATTTAATTTCATTCATATGACTTGTTTTGCAAAACGCCATGCCTAGGGTTTTGTTTATGTTTTTAGGGACTTTTGTTTCAGGTAAAATTGAGGAACACGATGGACATGGTTGTGTCCAGGAGGTTGAGGTGAGCACGACCATGCCCTTGAAAGTCATTTTTATGGCCTGAGGGAGAATTTTGGACCAACCTGCATTTTTTTGCTGCGGATGAAAATCCGCAGGTAATTTTTACAGGGGTTTGAGGACAGGGGCGATGAGGTGTCCTTCGTCCATTGGCTATTTCAAATCTTGGCGCCCTTTTTTTTTATTTTCTGACCAATTGGTTTTGTTTTATTATATTATTATTCCTTTGCATTATTATAACAAACCAAGCAGCGTGGCTCATTGGTAACCTTGGCAATGCATCTTCCTTCAGGACCTGGGTTCGAATCCCAGGTCCCCCACTTTCTCAATAATTTTGGTTTTCAGGTATTCCAGTGTACGCACCCATCTGCAGTATACAATACTCCCTCATGATCCAAGTGCCAGATGGCCAAGGAGCCAGATCTGGTGGTCCACGTTGAAAGTCCACCATAGGCCAGGTCAATGCATGCATATTGGATCAGAGAAAGTCCAAAGGGCCAACTTCTATTGGGCCTATGAAATTGCTACTCACACCCTTCAAAAACAGGCCCAATTCTTCTTTTCTCTTTTATTTATTTATTGTTTAAATACTTTAATTGTTTTATTTAATTTTCTAACCAATCATAAAATTCTGTTTTTATTAAATAAAATCACAAAAATATTTTTTGTTCAACCAAATTTTAACTTTTATTTTACTTAATAAACTTAGTAATTGATTAGGTTTTTAATTAGAAAACTTTAATTCATTTTTGTAAATAATTAAAATTAATTAGATTTAATTAGGTCTTTAACTACTAATTTAATTAATTTTATTTTCTTTCCTAAAATGACAAAGAAACCAAAAATATGTCATAATTTATTTTTCATTCATTAATTTATTTTATAATTAATTTAGTAATTAATTTAGGATTAATTTCTTTTCTCAAATAAAAAACAACAAAAAGATAGCATTTTCTTTCAAAAGGGTCAAAACCCTAAATTTCGTACTCGATTTAATTTCCCGCGCGCTTTATTTATTTTTATCCAATAATGTATCTGCTTCCGGATTGTAATAGTTAAATAGGACATTTAATTATTTTTATCGTTTTATTTTATTTTTCAAAGGGTTTGTCTTTGGCGATGTAAATACCCGACGCCTAGTAATTTAAATTCCACAAATTATAACTTCTAGATGTTTGATAATAGGGTTTGCATGATAAGACTGAATGTTAATCTTAAAATCAAATTAGATCACCCTTAACATATACAAAGATAAGAATAACTAAAAACAACACACTCGCATATGCGCACTCTTAGGGTACACCCCACTTGGTTGCCTTTGTACATGGTCATTGAGTAAAGGTCGTTTTAGAGGTCGTCCTCTTGTCTAAAAGATCATAGTCGCCTCGAAACGGTTGCCTCAGATATTGTTGCCTCGAAAAAATGATCTAAGACATTAGGGTTACCGCTAAGGCGTCCTAACATTGCTTTAGTGACCGTATGTCCCTCATTCGAATTGACCCTCAAAACTCCAACGACGGTGCTACCCACTCACTAATAGTGGGATATCATTGTCTAAAGGAAATTAGCATAGAACAATTCCTTTTTCGAGTAGGTAGATGGTTCTTAGATACTTGCTCTTTCAAAAAATAAAACTCTTTTGACACTTACACTCCTTTTCAAACAAAGTTTTCAAAACACTTCATTACACTCTTGAGGATAGAAGCAAGAGTTAAATCGAAGTTTTAAAACAAAAACTTTTTCAAACCCACAAGCACAAAGAAAACAAATTTGAAAACAATTGAGAAAGTACCTAAGAGCCCGTAGATAACTATGGATAGAAAGGGTGCTAATACCTTCCCTTTCTATAATCTACCCCCCGAACCCGAGAAATATCTCGAAAAAGGAATATTTTTGTGCTTTTTTCCTTTCCTTGTTGGATAAAATAAAAGTCGGTGGTGACTCTTGCTTACCGCGACATTTTGCGCAAACAAACGCAAAACGCAAACCAGCATTCCAAAAAACAGTCAGTTCTTCCCACCGTATCACAGTAGCATACTCTGTTACATCTATTTTCTTGCTCCAAGAATGAAAAATATTCTAAAAAATATGTTGGAGCAAAGAATTGCTTGATGTTCTAACTCTTTGGTGAAATGATGACGAAGGAAGAATATGAGTAGAACTCATACATGTTTGCAAAGATATAGCAACTAGAAAGAAATAAGGAGAAGAAGAAAATGTAATATTAGTTTAAAAAGGGTGAGAAGTGATTTATCTTTTATAGGCCACAACTAATAGATTATTTGGCCTCATAATTTGTTGATTCAATTCATGTCATTAATCATGATGATTTGAACGAAGGTGGTGCACGTGCATTATGTAACACCCCGATTTTTAATTATAATATTTTTTAACTTAGTTTTGGATTGTTTTAGATTCGTTTAATTATTTTTATTTTAGTTGATGAATTTGGGTAGAATTTTATTATATTTAAATTAGTGTAGAAGTGAGGAATTGTGGTTTAGTATTTAACTATTAATTAATTATGTTTTAATAATTTAATTAAGAGAAAATGAGAGAAATTGAGGTTTTGGACATTAAAATAGAATTTAAATAAACATAGGGAGGTAGGTGGAATTATGAGAAGAATGAGGGGAATAGTGGAATTAATTAAAAATAAAAAGAAATTAGGTTTTATTTTAAATAGAAAAGAAGGGAGAAGGTTTGTTGGTACGTAGAAAAGTTTGTGAAGTAAGGAGTTAGAGAGAAGAGCAAACCCTAGAAGAGATTTTGAAGAAAGATAACCTCCATAGATAAAAGCTTCGATCTTTGTTGGTGGGGGGTGGGGACTCTTCATGATATGTGTGTTTTAAGATGGAGGATAGAGAGGAGTCCTTATCCTCTTTCTTTTTTCTCTTTAATTTCCTCCATTGATGAATGATTTGAACCTTGAAGGGGTTTGTGCAAAACCTCTTTAGGTTATTATTGTTTGATGGAACAAATATTGAATATGTGTGTCTTGATGTGTTTAATTGTTTTATTATTCAAGATTGATGATTATTGTGAGTTTTGGGTTATTTGGAACTCAAAACCGAAGTTCTGGAAGTGTTATAATGGAGAAAATGCAAAAATTTGCGTTTTGCACAGTGATGATGGGTGTCACAGGGGTGACGACCCAACCGTCATCATGCCTGAGGCAGACGTCCACTTGGTATAAGCTAATAAGAGTCAGCTGGGAGATGGGCCGAACCTCAACGACCCTGAGACAGACGTCTCGCCCAGATCATCAGTGATGACGGTCGATTGAGAATAAGACGGTGATTGATAAGGTGACAACCATCATGCATGAAAGGCTGACCGTCAACCCTTTTTTTGATTGATCATGGGTCGTTTGACTCAACTTTTCGAGTAGTTTCTATTTTTGTGTTTGTTTGATGTTGTTTTATGAGTATTAATGAGACATTATATGCTTTTAATTATTGCGTTAAGTTTATAATGAATGCCTCACGAAGAAATTGTTTAGTTTATACTGATATGTTTCTGTTCAGTGGAACCATTAATGTGATCTTGCATTGGTGATGATTTATGTTAAGTTTTAGGTTCGAGAAGAACCAATGATGAGTATTAAAGTTGGATGTTGATGCAAGTATTGCATATATTTATGTAGCATTCATGCATCATGTATATTGGAGATAGGTAGGACTTATGTCCAGTGACGAGTAAGACTTTGGTCCAATGTCAATTTGGACTATGGTCCATTAACGAGTTAGATGCTTCAGTAACACACCTATGAATATCTGAATTTTGGTACCACGTGCATTGGAGTATAGGACACGAATACATTTCATATATACTTGCATTTGTAGATTGAGTTATGTTGATGTTGGATTGTGTGATTGATTAATTATCCTAACTATACTATCCTTGTTGTTTATGCACCGCTAAGATATGTGAATCTATTCTCACCCCTACTTATTTATTGTGTTGTTCTTTACACCTATGGTGCATATACTTGGGTAGAGACTGAGGAGCTTTAGATGTTTCTTGTTTTGGAGGATGATATAGTTGGCCTTCTTTGTTGTTTATCTTTTTGAAATGTTTAGTTTTTTGTGTGTTGCTCTGATAGTGTAACATTGGGTTGAGAATACTTTTTTTTTGTTTTTCTTAGAGTTGTTGAATTAACAATTCTATTATTAAGTGAAGTTGATTTCTATTTATGAAACAATTGAAGTTGTGTTGAAATTTATATTCTACTGCTATTATGATTTGATATTTTTATGCTAATAAATGTAGCACCCTTTTCGAGTATTTTTTTATTCCGCGTGTTTTATAAATAATGTGTATGGGGTTTAGGGTGTTACACATCAAGTCATAATCAATTACATCATTAGGTTTAGTCAATTATGGCGCGAATTTCGAATTTCAAAAAGTTCCTAATAGATGATACCTTTAAGGTTAATCAAATGTGTAGCCCTTTTATTATGCTTTCTCAACTGTTTGGGTCTTGGATGGCACTAGGCTCGATTCCTTTTTCATTCTCCACCACTTTCTTACGAAGATTACACCTCTTTCCTAAATATCTAAATCTTGCATGCCAACCTTGCTTAATGTTTAAATTTATCTCAGACAAAAAAATATTAGTGATAGTAAAATAAATTTACTAAGCTTATATAAGACCACTTGCTAGAACATATAATCAAAATTTTTAGATTTAATCTCTATCAAGTGTTTTACCTCAAAAATGTCTGAAAATATGTTGAGAAAAATCACCCATTAAGGGGAAAGACATCATATCATCGAATCGCAAGATATCACTCAAATTTATCAATAGAGATAAGACCATCAAGAATCTTTCAACTCAAACTTCTAGAAAGTTTCATGACCATCAGGATCATCATATGCATTTATGCATCAAAGATCATTGAGACCATCAATAATCATCTTTATTAAAAACTATCAAATCCACCTTTTTTTTGTATATCCAACGTATACCCATGATTTGTACAACTTATTTAAATTTTCAATTAGCTCATTTAAAGTTATAAAGCATTCTTGTAAAACAAATTAGTTTTCAACCTTTGATACCCAAATCATTTCGAGTCTTCGTGCGTTAGTGACTTTAATAGGTCTAGAGTTATCTTTGTTTGACCATCTTAATTCATTTAATTTGACATCTCAATAAGGTTCTATATGACCTAGCTTATTACAAAAATTCCATTTAAAAGCAATTGGATTTCCTCCTAGCATGATAGATACTACTAAAAATGATTTATTTGGTTTATAACCTAAGCCATTGTTATTAAATGAGACTCTTTGATTAGAAAATCATATCTAGATTATCTTTATCCTTAGAAATTTTACCTAGAGTTTCATGCAAACCGATTACTTCCTTTCTTAAAGATTCATAGGTTTCACATTTTGCTGATTTCTTATATTAGCTATTTCTTCCCCCAAAATTTTATTGTTATTTTTAAGAAATTCAATGTACTCTTTAAAACCTACTTGTTCTTTTCTAATTTCTCATTATCTTTATTGAGCTTAACACTTAAATTAAATATTTTCTTATAGGTTAGATTTGTTACCTCAGCCTCATCGTATTCTCTTGGGATGTTAAAGCACATGTGTTTCTCTTCATCATATTCCATTATTTGAGAGGATAGTTCATAAGAATATTCTAACATATTGTTGGGAATATTGTTGAAGACATCTTTGCATGATTTTCTTGAAAATATATAACTTTTATCAGGAAATTTTCCAAAAGTTATATATCATTTTTATCAGAAAATATATCATTTTTCAAAGATTCTACTTGATGAGGCATATTCATCATTTATTCTCTTAAATATTATATTGGATTAAGCTTCTTAATATCTTATATTAGATGAAGTGTCTTCATATGTTCTACTAGATGAAGCTTTTTCAAATATTCTATTGGACGAAGCTTCTTCAAATTTTCTACTAGATGAAGGTTCTTCACGATTTTCATAGTAAAATGACTCTTTGGATGATTGTTAATCATCATGATTATTGTTTGAAGACATCTATAGTGTTGATCCTTCATTTATTTCTTTTGAATAAGAAGATGACAATTCTTCCAATAATCATAAATCTATTTCTTCATGTTAGAACAAAGTTTGGTTCTAATCATATCTTAGAGTTTTGATGATAACAATGAAATAAATTTTGTAAAATATACTTTATACTCTGATGTGTACGTTCTCTAGATACAAATGATGTTCTCACTCATGTATATCAAAAGAAACATCATTCTATGAAAGTCTAAAGCAAACTCTAAAGGAAGCACTCCAACAAACTCAGATGAAAAGAAATCCTAAGCAACCTCTGATAAAGCTAGCTGAAGCAAAGATTTGAAAGAAGCACGCTGAAAGCAACATCTGATAATGAAAGCTGAAGCAAACTATGATGAACATAATATGAAGAATACTCTGATATAAGAAAAGTTAAACTAAAATCTGAAGTGGCAATGCTGCAAGCAAACTCTTAAAATTCCAGAGACAAGTTCTGACAGTACCGTTGGTCATTTAATGCTAAGACGGCTAACGCACTCAAGTGGTACTGTGCACGAGAACATTGGAAACATAAAGACCAAGCCAAAATGCATCATTAATGCATACACTCACTTCAAGGCAGTAACGGTCAAGACTGGAAGCTATATATAGAAGATCATTTGTTTCAAAGAAAGGTTACTGATCCACGAGAAACATACTAACACTCACTGTTTTCATTCTTGTAAACTAATATTGTATAATGGGTAAATCTTAAGTATTGGGCAATAATCTTAGTGATAAATCACAGTTTGTGATACAGCTTATTAGAAGCATTCTGATTCACTATTGTTAAGAGATAATTTTTGTAAATGTTCCTTGAGAGACCAGTTGGGTCAGATTTCTCAAGAGGGCTAGGACTAGTTGAGTCTTAGAGGTGTTAGTCACTTGCAGTTGGCTTGTGTATTGTATTATTAGTCACAACAGTTTGGTTGTGCATGTGTAATCAATTTGATTATAGTGGATTAAGTCCTCGTTAAGAGAGGCAAAATCACCTTGGCAGATGGACTGGAGTAGTTTGAGTTTCAAACGAACCAGGATAAAAATATATGTGTCCTTCCATTAGTATTGTGCAGAAAAAGGAAAAACTTATTCACCCCCCGCCTTCTAAGTGTTTTCTCATCCTTCAATTGGCATCAGAGCTCTAGTTCTGGGTGCAAACACCTAACAGTGTCAGAAAAAGATCCAGAAGGAAAACACTATAGAAACTGAACAAAACAACAACAACTGCACCAAACCTCTTGTGTTTGATGGAGAAGATTTTTTAATACTAGAAGGATAGAATAGAAAGTGTCTTTCTAGGTCATGATGTTGATCTATGGGATATAGTCCTAGATGGTTACACACATCCAGAAGATAAATACAGAAACAAGATTGACAGAAAGAACATGGATAAACAATAGAAGTTAGATTTTAAGAATCACCACAGAGCCAGAAACATCTTTCTGAACGCTATCTCTAAAACGGAATATGAGAAAATCACCAACAGAGACACAATATATGACATGTTTAAGTCTCTCAAAATGACTCTTGAAGGAAATGCTCAAGTAAAAGAGACAAAAGCTCTGGCTCTCATCCAGAAGTATGAAGCCTTCAAAATGGAAGAAAATGAGTCCATTGAAGCTCTGTTCTCAAGATTCCAAACTCTGATCGCTGGCCTGAGAATTCTGAACAAAGCATACACCAAGGCAGACCATGTTAAGAAAATTATCAGAAGCTTACCCAGAAGATGGGCGCTTATGGTTACTACATTCAAAGTGTTAAAAGATTTTACTGATGTATCCCTTGAGGAACTTATCAGTGCATTAAGAAGTCACGAGATAGAACTTGACGAACATGAGCCTCAGAAGAAAGGTAAGTCTGTCGCCCTTAAATCTATTAAAAAATGTGAAACTAACGCTTTTCAGGAAGAAGAAGGAAACTCTGAAGATTCTGCATCAGAAGAAGATGAGCTATCTCTGCTCTCCATAAGGATCAACCATATGTGGAAGCACAAAAAAAAGAAGTTCAGAAACTACAAGAGGTCAGAAGATAAACCAGAATCTTCGTGACATAAGAAGTCAAGCAAGAGAGATATAGTCTACTATGAATATAAAGAACCAGGACACTACAAAAGTGATTGTCCTAAGCTACAAAGAGAAAGACCAAAGAAAAAGTTTGGAAGAAACAAAGGCATTATGATCGGTGGATCTGGAATTGACTGTTTAATGCTGGTTCGCGAAATGTCGCGGAAGCAAGAGTCGCCACCGTCTTTTATTTTCTCCAAATGGAAAGGACAAAAGCACAGAAAAATTCCTTATAGAGATTGCTCTCGGTTCGGGAGGTAGATTATAGAAAGGGAAGGTGTTAGCACCCTTTCTATCCATGGTTATCCATGGGCTCTTAGATACTTGCTCACTTGTGCTTTCAAAAATGGTTTGTTTGCTTTTCAACTGTGGGTTTTTAAAAAGTTTCTTTGAAAATTCCAGTTCGACTCTTGTATCGGTCCTCAAGAGTGTTTGAAAAGTTGCTTTCGAAAGCTTTTTGAAAAGGTGTCGGTGTGAAAAGTATTTTTTGAATTTGTTTTGAAATTAGAGCAAGTATCTAGAGTTCTCTACCTACCCTAAGGAATTCGTCTGTGTAAATGTCCTTAAAGTAGTGCCATCCCACCATTGAGAGGTAGGTAGCACCACCGTTGGAGGTGTTCGGGTCAATTCGAAGGTTCGGGACATGGTGATCACCGGAGTAATAGGAAGACACCTTAGAAGCTACCCTCATGCCAGGTTCCCGGATCATGAGGACTTACTAAAACATCCTCTACTCGACGATCACCTTTCGAGGGGCAAGGCAACAGTGAGGCGTACCCTAAGGGTGGTGTGTGATTTGTGTGTTATTTTCAGATATTTTGTCTTGTTCATGTCATGGGTGATCTACGCTTTTGTTTTTATTTTAACATTCATTCTTGCATGCAAATTTATTAACAGTTAAAAAAGTTGCGAGAAATATAAAGTTCTACGCTATTACAAAGGCGCGGGTCCACATCGCCAAATTAAATCCAGGACCCGATTTAACATAAAATAAAGTGCGAAAGATAAATATCAAATTTACACGGCTTTGGGAGAATTACATAAAAAGAGGAAATAAAATAAGCGCGCGAATTGGAATTACGATCAAATGCGAGGGCGTTGGACCCTTTTTAATGAAATTAAATTACGATTGAACAAATTAATTAAATTAAAATAAAAAGAAAAAGATTTTTTTGAGTTTTTGTATTTATGGATTTTTATGAGAGTTAAATGGAATTTAAAACCTAGTTCTAGCTATTTTTATTTATTAAGAAAAAATATTAAAATTGAACCTAAAATTAAACCTAATTAATTAATGCAATTTTATTTACAAGAAAATAATTAATAATTAATAATGATAAAAGAAAAGAAAAAGATAAAAGTAATTAAAACCTAATTCTACAAATTTTAAATTTATTGAGAAAATGTTAAAGTTAATCCTAGAATAAAAAAAACTAATTAATTAATAAGACCTTTTTTACAAAAAATAACATTAAATGAAATATATTTTAATTTTTATGACTTTCTGATTTTTATTATTTTTTATATTAAGGAAATGTTAATTTAAAGAATTAAATAAGAATTAAACAAAACAAATGAAAATAGAAAAAAGAATAGAAAAGAGCAAACCAAGGGGGGTGCTGTCCCCAAACTGGAGGAATTGCCTAGCAATTAGGCCCATTTGTTTCAAGGCCTTTTTGACTTTTCCTGGAAGCATGTGTACGCGTTGACTGGTGAGTATGATGTTCTTCAAACATTGGCCTTTGGATTGCCCTCAGTGGCCATGTGGCGTGCCTGGATTGTGGACGTACAGTGGGCGCTTGGAAGTGAGCTACACAAGAACATGGTTAGAAGAAAAATATGGAAATAAGAAGGGGGACCTGGGGTTCGAACCCAGGTCCTAATGTTTACCACACTGATGCCCTGCCAATTGTGCTAACTGCGCGCGTTGTACATGGAATGAATGATAAATAATATAAAACAAATTAGCATTAGTGGCCTAGAAGCAAGAAAACGCGCGCTGAATTCAAATTACCCAACCACAGCTTGCCACATAATCTTCTTCTTCGTTGTCCCTGAAACAAAAAAAGAATTAGCGGGGGTTTTGAACCCCCCCAAAATACACCCTTTTCAAAAATAGCGAATAGCTCATCTTGCTATATAAATTAGGCGCGATTGGTGTGTTAAGTTCGTCCAAGCGTCCTGAGTTTGGTCATGGTACTGGGGTGTCTTAATTTTGCAGTATATGTAAACGCCCAATTTGGAGCTTGAAGAACCCTAGCGAGCTTTAATGGTGAAATCGCGTGTGATGCACAAAGACTCAACCAAAACATATGGTTAGCTCAGAATGATAAGAATAATACAAAACAAGCATTAGAACTTAAAATCATGGCATGAGTGATGAAATACGATTGTGCAAAAAAGATGATACAGTCTGACTTCTAGTTACCAATTCTGGATGCTATGGACGTGGAAAAGTGTTCAGTCAGGTTCAGTAATGTCTTGGCAAGCTAATGGGATCAATCTTTTCCTCTGAATCGTCCTCCAAGGCAATTTTCAGTTTTGGATTTTTTTGATAAAATTGCAAGCTTGGTTCTTGAGATGGGGCGCAGCATTCAAGTCTCTAGCACTAGGGTTTGCATTAGTATAAGTATGGGAACTGATTAGGGTTGAAAATTGGATCCAAAACCCTTTGCATTGATGTACAAGATATTTGATTTTTATGCATATCCTTTTTCAATCTTTTCCATGCATATTTGATACCAATCATGTCCAATCTTCCCCATTTGAGTTGTGCACAAATCTTGAGCCTTTAATGGATGATTACACTGCATAAAAAGATTTGATCACATTGGTTTAGTATTTTTTTTCATATTTTAATTAATTAAATGAATTAATTGTAATTAAAAATTCAAATAAATAATAAAAATGGTGAAAAAAATCCCCTTTGGGCCAAATGGTCGTGCATATGCTTTGGATGATGAATCTTGGAAGAAAATGTGGCCCATTAGCAATTTTAAGGCATTTGAAGCAAAGTTGACTTTTCAAAATATTCAAAAATTTCCCAACTTCCACAAGGCATATCTTTCTCAATTTTTAAGCTTTGATCATGTTCTTGGACATTTTGGAAAGGTCTTGAAGTCCTCTAACCAATGCCTTTGGTCCCATGTCATTTTGATTTACCAATCTCAAGTTATGGCCTTTGACTTAAAGTCCCTTTTTGTTGACTTTTGAAAATGACCTATAATGTTGAAATTGATAACTTTTTGTGAGAGCATTTCTTGGACTTGAAGTGTGAAGATGAGTTGTAGGAAATGTCATTCTCTTCAAAATTAGCTTTGGATGGAATTTTTATGATAAACCATGTGGAAGTTATGCCTTGGTCAAGTTGCAGTTGACTTTTTCAACTGTCCAAATATGGAAACTTTTGCATCTTGAGACTTTTTGAGCCAAACTTTGAGAATCATGATCAAGCATTGATCAAATGATGTTTGTGGCTTCAAAATGAGATGTTGACAAAAAATTTGAACTTTTGACTGTCAAATGACCATTTTGCCCCTACAGTTGACTGTAGGGCAATCAGGGTTTTTGACTGTGCAATTTTGTGCTGTAAGTCTTGACACTTGGTATGAGGATGCTTGACCATGTTTATAGGCATGTGGGACTTGATTGGACCCTTGGAAACTTCAATTACTTTGCCAGAACCAAAACCCTAGTTTTTGACTGTTAGGAGGCCCTTGAACTGTGAAACCCTTGGGGAGATTTTGAAGCATGCTCTTTGCAATTCTTGAAGAATATGGGAGGGCAAATTTTGGGGTACAACAGTTGCCCCTGTTCAATCTTCTTAGACCTGAGGATGCATATTGGCTGACGTGCCTTTCGTAATCCGAAGGTGGAAGATGATTGAACACTAGAGTGCCCAGAAATTTGCGCTCACATAGTAGTGTGATGTGGGAATGGGCTTATAGATGCCATTTGGAGATTCATGGATAGGATGATGGGCTTATAGATGCCATGCTGAGAGAATCTTGGATATCTTCTACTGAGTCTTTATCAGGAAAATCTGTTAGGGGTCGATTTAGTTGGACTAGAGAAGGCCTTTGACTGGATAAGAAACAGGAAAATCTTAGGGTCGATTCAACTGAACCGGTCTAGGTCTTGAAATCTTCAACTGGATAAGAAACAGGGAGATCTTAGGGTCGATCTGACTGAACCAGAGAAGGCCTTTGACTGGATAAGAAACAGAGAAATCTTAGGGTCGATTTAACTGAACCAGTCTAGGTCTTGAAATGTCTTCAACTGGATAAGAAACAGGGAGATCTTAGGGTCGATCTGACTGAACCAGAGAAGGCCTTTGACTGGATAAGAAACAGAGAAATCTTAGGGTCGATTTAACTGAACCGGTCGAGGTCTTGAAATCTTCAACTGGATAAGAAACAGGGAGATCTTAGGGTCGATCTGACTGAACCAGAGAAGGCCTTTGACTGGATAAGAAACAGGAAAATCTTAGGGTCGATTTAACTGAACCGGTCAAGGTCTTGAAATCTTCAACTGGATAAGAAACAGGGAGATCTTAGGGTTGATCTGACTGAACCAGAGAAGGCCTTTGACTGGATAAGAAACAGGAAAATCTTAGGGTCGATTTAACTGAACCGGTCAAGGTCTTGAATATAGCTGAGAACTTAAATGGATCTTTCCTGAAAGGTAAAGGTCAGTCATATGTAATGCATGATATGGATCAAGCAATGATGTTCTCAACATAAATGAGAGTTGTAAGATATGATGCGCATATGCATGCTGTAATGTATGAAAATGTGATGTTTATGAATGTATCTTTTCGTCTTAGGAAAATAGATCCTTGACGGATGCCGGGAAGTCACATCCTGGGCTGATGTTGAAGAATAGATTTTTTCGTTTCCGTTGGGGATGATAGTTGCAAGAATACCGGTAGGAGCAGATGACTCCGTCGGGGAATAAACTTGGCGAATAGATTACTATGTGGGGAGTGAACTCTGTGGGGAAAGAAAGGTACTTTGCTGAGATGTTGATGATAATTCCGCTGGGGATACCGTTGTTATGAATTATGTTGAAGGAATTAATAGACTTCGCTAGGGATGGGAAGACTTCGCTGAGGACGATCTTTCCATGGCAAATGGCTGAGGATAACCCAGTTATATCCTGGTGGGGAAATAACCTTTAAATAAAAAGTCCGGGGGACGCGTTCGTACTCTACGGGGGATAAGCTTCCAAAATCTACTGGGGATAAGCTTCCTGCTAGGGAGATGGATTGAACTCTTCTGGGGAAACTTTTCAGATTGGACTGGGGAATGGCTCCGCTGGATGTCTGGTACCGCCGGGGAACAATCTTAGATCAAGATTGCCGGGGATTCTTGTTAGGAATATTTGTATACTCTGTTGAGGAATGTTGAGATCTGCGGGGGATAATCCGACTTCCTTATGGCTGCCAGTATATTAACTCTGCTTGGGGAGAGCGTTGCTGACTTGCTGGAGATGCTGTGCCTTTTCAGGGCTGATGGGAGACCAACTCTGCTCGGGGGAGAGTATGGGGTTGCCTGATGATGAGCTTATATAAAACTGCATCTTTGGAGGGAGGAAACCTGTGTAGGGTTTACTGATAATGAGTCCGTATAAGACTGCATCTAGAGCTGAGAAGGAAACCTGTGTAGGGTTTACTGATGACGAGTCCGTGTAAAACTGCATCCTTGAAAATAGAGAACCTGTGTAGGGTTTCTGGGTGACGAGTCCGTGTAAAACTTCATCTGGAGTTTTGAGAAGGAAACCTGTGTAGGGTTTACTGATGATGAGTCCGTGTAAGACTACGTCTGGAAAGAGATAACCTGTGTAGGGTTACTTTGGGATAAGTTCGTGTAAAACTTCTGGAGGAACCGGGGTAAGATTATCTTGGAGGTAAGTCCGTGTAAGACTTCTGAAGGAACCGGGGTAAGGTTACTGCAGGGTAAGTTCGTGTGAAACTTCTTGATGAATCGGGGTAAGGTTATCTTGGGATAAGTCCGTGTAAGACTTCTGGATGAACCGGGGTAAGGTCATCTTGAGATAAGTCCATGTAAGACTTCTGGAGGAACCGGGGTAAGGTTTCTTGTGGAGGGTGAGTCCGTGTAAGACTTCGTCTGAAAATTGCGAAGGAACCGGTGTAGGGTTACTTTGATGATAAGTCCGTGTAAGACTTTTTCTGAAAGAAAAGGAACCGGTGTAGGGTTGCCTGTGGATGAGTCCGTGTAAGACTTTGTCTGAAAGTTGAGAAAGAACCGGTGTAGGGTTACTTTGGTGATAAGTCCGTGTAAGACTTTTTCTGAAAGAAAAAGAACCGGTGTAGGGTTACTTGTGGATGAGTCCGTGTAAGACTTTGTCTGAAAGTTGAGAAGGAAACCGGTGTAGGGTTACTTGTCATGATCAAATGGATGGTTGTCCTGTTTGGTTTCGGATATTAACCCACGATCTGGAATTTGTAAAGGTAGATGGTAATTATCTTTGTATTAACCTTTCCTTGGTACTTTGGTTGACAAAGCAACTGGATCGTCTGGACGACTCATTATTGCCCCTATTTCTGAGGTGAGGGGAAGAGATACCTTGTGGAGGTAGTTGACAGATCTTCTGGTAGACAGGTGATTATATGCCGAGACATAGTCGTACGCTTAAATCCCTAACTTTTGCCTGGACCGCCCTTTCGGGTTTTCAGTCCACCGGGATACCCATTTTTGCCCAAGCCGCCTTTTCAGGTTTTCGACTTGCCGGGTGTACATATTTTTTCTTTTCATCCCTCATTTTGCCCGAACCCTTTTGGTTCGCCGGGAAGCCCTTACTTTTGCCTAGGTGTGTCAACCTAGCGGGTCTTTGATTGTGCGTATTATTTTTCGACTATGTCCATGCTCTCAGGATGTAGGGAGGTGCCCCTGTTATAAGTGTTTTTTCCCTGCCACCAGAAGGTGTTTGATCAGGCGAGATTCGTTGTTGGAATGCCCCAAGTGACTCAGGCGGAGATTTTCCCCAGGCTATTTGGCCTTTGAGAGATTCTCCGAATCTTGATTGGACTGCCCCAGATAATAGACCATGATTATATCATGCCCCTTGATTGGAAGTGCTTCTGTTCATTAGGCATTCGTCGTACGAATTTCCCTGCTGTTCAAACAAAAAGTCATATGCAAACAAGGTTATATCAAAAATGCAAAGCTTATGTCTGTCTTGAAGATTTTGAAAATGCATTCTTTTTCATAAAACAAGTGAATGTTTGTAAAACGTGATGTCAACTCCGTATTTACCATAGGCCTTAAGGAGTCAGGATACCTTTCGTAACAGTATGCTTTCGAACTAACCCATGCTTCAGCTAGGACCTTTGAGGGTTAACGTGGCCTGGTTCATGGTTTAAGAAACAAAGGATAAAGGCTCAAATTATTTGTACCCACCCGCTCTTCGTGATGTTCTTCAAACCTAAGCTCAGTTGATCGTGTGTTAGACCTTGTTTGAGTCTTTGTCTGGATGTCCAATGATGGTTCACATATTGATGATTTATCCTGAATAGGCAGTCATTTTTGTTTTTGTTGAGGGTTTGTTGGACCTCTTTCTTTTTTTTGATTTTGTTATCCCTGTTTTTTTTTTTTGCCTGAACTGTTTCCTTTTTTGGAATTACAGTCAGCGGGGTGCCCCAGCTTCGTAAGTCTCCTTCATAGGTTTTTTTGACTCATTGGGCTTTTTTTTTATTTTGAGAGATATAATGACTGCCTGTCCTTATTGATTATTCGGAACCATCACTGTCTTTCTTTGTTTTGTAAGGACCTCTTGGTGCCATTCGTTATCCACTTGGATCAACTGAGAGAACTACCCTGCCCCAGGTTATGATTAAGGGTTTTAATTTTCGAAAAGAAAAACTCCTACTTCTTTGGCTCAAAAGGGGTTGACGAGGGATTATCTTCCTTATAACTCCAGTGTTTAGGGATTGAAACAATGCCTGTACCTCATCAGCGGGGTCTGTTCAAAAGCATACTGTAGATTATGGTATCGTTTTCGTCATCCTCCCTCAAGAGGCTTAGAATTAATAATCGAGCGTTGATCATCAGAAAAATGTGAAAACAGTTTTACGTATAGTAAACATAATTAATTCAAGACAGACATGTGTAATGCATTCATGAAATAAAAGAGTTTATCATGACAATTGTTTATTTGGACAAGAAAAGAAAAATACAACTTGAATTCAAATGAACAAAAATCTCTCAATCCTAGCCATGTTTTGGCAAAGGAGCGGTGGTCACAAAGGGAGTCTTAGCAGGCTCGAACTCGATCTCCTTAGCGTCGATCATATTCTGAATTTTATACTTCAGCGCCCAACAGTCCTCAGTATCGTTCCCCGGGCTATCAGAATGATAAGCACACCTAGCCTCTGGATTGTAGTTTGAAGAGGAGGTCTTGGGATTTGTAGGAGGGTTGATCACCGTAATCAGATTCATCTTCAACATATGCTGCAATGCTTGTGACCATGACATGTTGATGTTGGTGAACTGTCTTTTAGGCTCGTCTGGCTTTCGCTGATTTCCCTTTTGTGGTTGTCGGCATGGTGCAGAACCAGAGATCATGACTGCCCCTGCTTGTTGGTCACGACGACTCTTTTGACCGTATGCAGCATTAGACTCTTTCTTGCCCATGTAAGGCTTTTTGTGAGTATCAGAATGTGTGGCCTCTTGAATCTTCCCACTTTTGATGCCCGCTTCAATTCTTTCCCCAGTCAGAATAAGGTCGGTGAATCCTGCAGATGAATTACCAATGAGATGATTGAAGAACGGCCCGGATAGGGTCCCTAAGAACATATCCACGAGTTCCCGGTCAGTCAAGGGTGGTTGTACCCTCCCAGCAAGGTCTCTCCATCTCTGCGCATATTCTTTGAAACCTTCTCCCGATCCTAACGACATACCCTGGAGTTGGGTACGTGTAGGAGCGAGGTCGGCATTATACTGATACTGCTTGTAAAAAACAGTAGCCAACTCCTCCCAGTTACGAACCTTGGTTCCATCCAGCTGATAGAACCATTCGAGATGAGTCCCTGAAAGACTTTCCTGGAAGAAATGGATCCACAAGTTCTTGTCCACAGTGTATGGTTGAATCTTCCGCATATAAGACCTGGGATGCAGCCTGGGACAGGATGCCCCATCATACTTAGCAAAGGAAGGAACCTTGAATTTGTGTGGGATCACCACACCAGAAGATAGACCCAGGTCTCCGAAATCCAACCCAGGCACTTGTTGAATTTCCATGGCATTCAGACGATCCTCTAGTTGTCTGTACCGGTCCTCAGCTGGAGGGTACTGCTCATCATTGAATTCCGTCTCGTTGTCAGAGACCACTGGACTAGGCACCTCTCTCTCATGGCGACTGCTTTCCCCTGCAGATGGAGTGGTCCTCTCAGCTTCATTCTGTAGTGTGTTCCCAGATCTGCGTCTAGGGTTGAACCAAACAGTCCTTTTGTTCTTCTTCTTCTGAATCAGAGTCTTCAATTCCTTTTGACCCTGGGCTAGGCTCATAATCAACTCCTGGAACTGGGCATTCTGGGCCTGGAGGGCCTTGATAGTTTGTCCCTCGGATGATTCAGGATTCATGATGACTGCTGAAATAAACAGCAAAGAAGGTAAGTGACCTGCAACAAGTGTACCTGTAATGCAATGATATGTATGATATGTATGCAATGTTTTCAGGGATCTCGCAGGGTAAACAAGAAAATTGTTAGCATTTGAATTTGTAGCTTGATGGAAGGAACTGCATGTTATTGAGAGTCCTTCTTCAAAGGGTCAAAGGCTCACCATATCCAGTGGGTCATAGCCCCTGACAACCCTGTCTAGAGGAAAATAAATCCTCTTTGCCCCTTGCTGGATAGTTGATTCATCATGACCTGCATCACAAGTCCTTGAGATCCTTGAAATGGGTTAGTCCTCATGCAGGATGTATGCAATGGTATGATGTTATGCTATGCATGGGGTAATGTAGGTAAACCCTGTTATGAGTCCCAATTAAGGACTATAAACAAAACCTGCAAGAAACTTAGTAAACCCTGTTATGAGTCCCAATTAAGGACTATGAGCAAAACCTGCAAGAGACTTAGTAAACCCTGTTATGAGTCCCAATTAAGGACTATAAACAAAACCTGCAAGTAGTTCATGTGTCAGATAACAAGCATGCAAATAGTCAAGTTGGAAGGCACACAAGTCACACAAGACAAGCCCTTGGAGTTTAGGCCAGCATGGAGTCTGGGTATTACCCTCTTGAAGTTGGTGGGCTCAACCTGTCCTATTAGAAGTAACCGGGTTCTAAGGGTCTCAATATCACCGGATTGCTTTCATTGTTCATCGTTTCGATTTAGCCACTGAACTGGCGACCGAAATATTCCAGGAAAGCAACCCTCAATTGAGTGTAGTATCGAGTATCAACCAACCTCAGACTGCACCAAAGTCAGTTATCTCACTACCCTAAAGAGGCCAAGATAGTTCAATTAAGGTTCCTAAGGTCTGTTGATGCTTCACGACACCATGCGGAGGCCCCGTACTCTCCTTGACTGAACTCAAGGGTTACCGGTACACACCAAAGTGCCACATCAACATAGCAGACTGTTTCAACCATGTCGGTATACCCCGCACAGTTCCCTCACAGCCTTGTTGCTACTTTCTAAGAAGGTATCCCCAGATCCGGGTTAGGATCTATAGAACTCCCAAGACAGTCCCACAATAATAAAGCAAGCAATTCAGACAATTGAAAACACAAGTGATCTTAGTCCTGAGGTACACCTCACTTTTAAAGAAGTCCCCAGCAGAGTCGCCAGTTCTGTGATTGGTGGATCTGGAACTGACTGTTTAATGCTAGTTCGCGAAATGTCGCGGAAGCAAGAGTCGCCACCGTCTTTTATTTTCTCCAAATGGAAAGGACAAAAGCACAGAAAAATTCCTTATAGAGATTGCTCTCGGTTCGGGAGGTAGATTATAGAAAGGGAAGGTGTTAGCACCCTTTCTATCCATGGTTATCCATGGGCTCTTAGATACTTGCTCACTTGTGCTTTCAAAAATGGTTTGTTTGCTTTTCAACTGTGGGTTTTTAAAAAGTTTCTTTGAAAATTCCAGTTCGACTCTTGTATCGGTCCTCAAGAGTGTTTGAAAAATTGCTTTCGAAAGCTTTTTGAAAAGGTGTCGGTGTGAAAAGTATTTTTTGAATTTGTTTTGAAATTAGAGCAAGTATCTAGAGTTCTCTACCTACCCTAAGGAATTCGTCTGTGTAAATGTCCTTAAAGTAGTGCCATCCCACCATTGAGAGGTAGGTAGCACCACCGTTGGAGGTGTTCGGGTCAATTCGAA
The DNA here is from genome assembly GCA_948472305.1 of Vicia faba. Lineage (NCBI taxonomy): Eukaryota > Viridiplantae > Streptophyta > Magnoliopsida > Fabales > Fabaceae > Vicia > Vicia faba. Next base: position 179,479 of record CATIWC010000459.1, read on the forward strand.
GGTTCGGGACATGGTGATCACCGGAGTAATAGGAAGACACCTTAGAAGCTACCCTCATGCCAGGTTCCCGGATCATGAGGACTTACTAAAACATCCTCTACTCGACGATCACCTTTCGAGGGGCAAGGCAACAGTGAGGCATACCCTAGGGGTGGTGTGTGATTTGTGTGTTATTTTCAGATATTTTGTCTTGTTCATGTCATGGGTGATCTACGCTTTTGTTTTTATTTTAACATTCATTCTTGCATGCAAATTTATTAACAGTTAAAAAAGTTGCGAGAAATATAAAGTTCTACGCTATTACAAAGGCGCGGGTCCACATCGCCAAATTAAATCCAGGACCCGATTTGACATAAAATAAAGTGCGAAAGATAAATATCAAATTTACACGGCTTTGGGAGAATTACATAAAAAGAGGAAATAAAATAAGCGCGCGAATTGGAATTACGATCAAATGCGAGGGCGTTGGACCCTTTTTAATGAAATTAAATTACGATTGAACAAATTAATTAAATTAAAATAAAAAGAAAAAGATTTTTTTGAGTTTTTGTATTTATGGATTTTTATGAGAGTTAAATGGAATTTAAAACCTAGTTCTAGCTATTTTTATTTATTAAGAAAAAATATTAAAATTGAACCTAAAATTAAACCTAATTAATTAATGCAATTTTATTTACAAGAAAATAATTAATAATTAATAATGATAAAAGAAAAGAAAAAGATAAAAGTAATTAAAACCTAATTCTACAAATTTTAAATTTATTGAGAAAATGTTAAAGTTAATCCTAGAATAAAAAAAACTAATTAATTAATAAGACCTTTTTTACAAAAAATAACATTAAATGAAATATATTTTAATTTTTATGACTTTCTGATTTTTATTATTTTTTATATTAAGGAAATGTTAATTTAAAGAATTAAATAAGAATTAAACAAAACAAATGAAAATAGAAAAAAGAATAGAAAAAAGCAAACCAAGGGGGGTGCTGTCCCCAAACTGGAGGAATTGCCTAGCAATTAGGCCCATTTGTTTCAAGGCCTTTTTGACTTTTCCTGGAAGCGTGTGTACGCGTTGACTGGTGAGTATGATGTTCTTCAAACATTGGCCTTTGGATTGCCCTCAGTGGCCATGTGGCGTGCCTGGATTGTGGACGTACAGTGGGCGCTTGGAAGTGAGCTACATAAGAACATGGTTAGAAGAAAAATATGGAAATAAGAAGGGGGACCTGGGGTTCGAACCCAGGTCCTAACGTTTACCACACTGATGCCCTGCCAATTGTGCTAACTGCGCGCGTTGTACATGGAATGAATGATAAATAATATAAAACAAATTAGCATTAGTGGCCTAGAAGCAAGAAAACGCGCGCTGAATTCAAATTACCCAACCACAGCTTGCCACATAATCTTCTTCTTCGTTGTTCCTGAAACAAAAAAAGAATTAGCGGGGGTTTTGAACCCCCCCAAAATACACCCTTTTCAAAAATAGCGAATAGCTCATCTTGCTATATAAATTAAGCGCGATTGGTGTGTTAAGTTCGTCCAAGCATCCTGAGTTTGGTCATGGTACTGGGGTGTCTTAATTTTGCAGTATATGTAAACGCTCAATTTGGAGTTTGAAGAACCCTAGCGAGCTTTAATGGTGAAATCGCGTGTGATGCACAAAAACTCAACCAAAACATATGGTTAGCTTCAGAATGATAAGAATAATACAAAACAAGCATTAGAACTTAAAATCATGGCATGAGTGATGAAATACGATTGTGCAAAAAAGATTATACAGTCTGACTTCTAGTTACCAATTCTGGATGCTATGGACGTGGAAAAGTGTTCAGTCAGGTTCAGTAATGTCTTGGCAAGCTAATGGGATCAATCTTTTCCTCTGAATCGTCCTCCAAGGCAATTTTCAGTTTTGGATTTTTTTGATAAAATTGCAAGCTTGGTTCTTGAGATGGGGCGCAGCATTCAGGTCTCTAGCACTAGGGTTTGCATTAGTATAAGTATGGGAACTGATTAGGGTTGAAAATTGGATCCAAAACCCTTTTGCATTGATGTACAAGATATTTGATTTTTATGCATATCCTTTTTCAATCTTTTCCATGCATATTTGATACCAATCATGTCCAATCTTCCCCATTTGAGTTGTGCACGAATCTTGAGCCTTTAATGGATGATTACACTGCAAAAAAAGATTTGATCACATTGGTTTAGTATTTTTTTTTCATATTTTAATTAATTAAATGAATTAATTGTAATTAAAAATTCAAATAAATAATAAAAATGGTGAAAAAAATCCCCATTTGGGCCAAATGGTCGTGCATATGCTTTGGATGATGAATCTTGGAAGAAAATGTGGCCCATTAGCAATTTTAAGGCATTTGAAGCAAAGTTGACTTTTCAAAATATCCAAAAATTTCCCAACTTCCACAAGGCATATCTTGCTCAATGTTTAAGCTTTGATCATGTTCTTGGACATTTTGGAAAGGTCTTGAAGTCCTCTAACCAATGCCTTTGGTCCCATATCATTTTGATTTACCAATCTCAAGTTATGGCCTTTGACTTAAAGTCCCTTTTTGTTGACTTTTGAAAATGACCTATAATGTTGAAATTGATAACTTTTTGTGATAGCATTTCTTGGACTTGAAGTGTGAAGATGAGTTGTAGGAAATGTCATTCTCTTCAAAATGAGCTTTGGATGGAATTTTTCTGATAAACCATGTGGAAGTTATTCCTTGGTCAAGTTGCAGTTGACTTTTTCAACTGTCCAAATATGGAAACTTTTGCATCTTGAGACTTTTTGAGCCAAGCTTTGAGAATCATGATCAAGCATTGATCAAATGATGTTTGTGGCTTCAAAATGAGATGTTGACCAAAAATTTGAACTTTTGACTGTCAAATGACCATTTTGCCCCTGCAGTTGACTGTAGGGCAATCAGGGTTTTTGACTGTGCAATTTTGTGCTGTAAGTCTTGACACTTGGTATGAGGATGCTGACCATGTTTATAGGCATGTGGGACTTGATTGGACCCTTGGAAACTTCAATTACTTTGCCAGAACTAAAACCCTAGTTTTTGACTGTTAGGAGGCCCTTGAACTGTGCAACCCTTGGGGAGATTTTGAAGCATGCTCTTTGCAATTCTTGAAGAATATGGGAGGGCAAATTTTGGGGTACAACAGGCATGATGGCCACCTGGGATGATTCAGAATCTTCTGAAGCTGAATCTGACTCAGAAGATGAACACGCTAACCTAGCATTTATGGCTACCATAGCAGATGACGACGACTCAGACTCTAATTCAGAACCGAAAGAGGTATTCTCTAAATTTTCTAGAACTGAACTTGCTGAAAGCTTATCTGAACTTCTTGAAAACTACAGTCAACTCAAAATCAAATACAAGAAACTAAAAAAGAATCTTGCATCTGATTTTGAGAAACTTGAAACAAAAAACTCTGAACTTAAAGAAAACATTTTTAAACTCAAAGAGGAAGTTCAAAAATTTCAAAAGATTTCTATTTCAGATTCTGCTCCAAGTTCAAAAGATATTCTTAAAGAATATGACTCTAGTTTTCAAACGTTTCTTGCTAAAAGAATATATAGAAGAAGAATGGCTTCAATTATCTATGGTGTTAGTGGAAATAACAGAAGAGGTATTGGATATGAAACTCCCAAAGGGAAAGAAACATATAAACCTAAGCCTGTTGAGGAAATGGTTATCACATATAAACCACTACACAAACAGTTTAGTTTTAGGTACACACATGATATCAAATACACTTCTCACTCTGAAAATTCTTATGCAAAATCAAAGTTCAATCAGAAATTTAGAAACTCTAACCAAAAAGGACCCAAAAAGAAATGGGTACCTAAGGAGAAAATAATCTATGTTGCAGATGTCCTTAACAACTCAGTTGAAACACCAGTCATCGTACCTGGACTCTGGATGCTCACGACATATGACGGGAAGAAAGTCTATGTTCCAAAGTCTGGAACTTAAATCAGGAGGAGATGTCAAATTTGGAGGAAATCAAAAAGGAAAGATTATTGGTTCTGGAACCATTGGAAATGGTAACCTTCCTTCTATAACTAATGTTCTGTTGGTAGAAGGATTAGCGCATAACTTGTTGTCCATAAGTCAATTAAGTGACAATGGTTATGACATAATCTTTAATCAAAAATCCTGTAGAGTTGTTAGTCAAAAATATGGATCAATCCTTTTTACTGGCAAGAGAAAGAACAACATCTATAAAATTGATCTTTCTGACCTTAAATCTCAGAATGTAAAATGCCTTATGTCTGTTAGTGATGAGCAATGGGTCTGGCACAAAAGATTAGGGCATGTTAGCATGAGAAGAATATCTCAAATTAAAAAACTCAATCTGGTCAGGGGACTTCCAAATCTGAAGTTCAACTCAGAAGCTCTGTGCGAAGCATGTCAGAAAGGAAAATTTTCAAAAGCTTATTTTAAGTCAAAAAATGTTGTTTCTTCCTCTAGGCCGTTGGAACTTCTTCACATCGATTTGTTTGGACCAGTTAAAATTGCATCCATCAGAGGCAAGAAGTATGGATTGGTCATTGTTGATGACTACAACAGATGGACATGGGTTAAGTTTTTAAACACAAGGATGAGTCACATTCTGTGTTCTTCGACTTCTGCAACCAAGTGCAAAATGAAAAACAATTTAGAACTATAAAAGTTAGAAGTGATCATGGAGGAGAATTTGAAAATCATTATTTTGAAAAGTTTTTTAAAGAAAATGGCATTTCTCATGATTTCTCTTGTCCTAGAACTCCCCAACAAAATGGAGTTGTAGAACGGAAGAATAGAACTTTGCAAGAAATGGCCAGAACCATGGTTAATGAAACTAATATGGATAAACACTTCTGGGCAGAAGCTGTGAATACAACATGTTATATTCAAAATAGAGTCTCTATAAGACCTATTCTCAAAAAGACTCAGTATGAATTATGGAAAAACAGAAAACCCAACATTTCATATTTCCATCCTTTTGGATGCACTTGCTATATTCTGAATACTAAAGATAATCTGAACAAGTTTGATTCTAAGGCACAAAAGTGCTTTCTGCTTGGATACTCTGAACGCTCAAAAGGCTATAGGTTATACAACACAAACTCTGATTGTTGAAGAATCAATCAAAGTCAGATTTGATGATAAGCTTGGCCAGCAAAAGCCAAAGCAGAATGAAAATCTTGCAGGTACAGAAGATCACCTTACAAACTCTGAAGAGTCAGAAGCAAAGGATAACTCAGAAGACCCTCCTATTAAAAACGCTCTGGAAAATCTAAGAATTTCCGAATAAACCTCACAGAATAAATTCCCCAGAATCACATCAGCACATCCAGAGAAAGTGATTATTGGAAAGAAAGAAGATCCCATCAGAACAAGATCCTCTTTCAGAAACATTGAAGAATCACTGTTTGGGTTGGTCTCTCTGATTGAACCAACCTCAATAGAGGAAGCTCTTCAAGACAACGATTGGATCCTAGCTATGCAAGAAGAACTAAATCAATTTTCAAGAAATGATGTGTGGGATCTAGTTCCAAAGCCCAAAGGATTCAATATCATAGGAATAAAATGGGTATTCAAAAACAAGTTGAATGAGAAAGGAGAGGTTGCCAGAAACAAGGCACGACTGGTTGCACAAGGTTATAGTCAACAAGAAGGAATTGATTATAATGAAACATTTGCCCCAGTCGCCAGGTTAGAATCAATTAGATTGTTAATTTATTTTGATGTTCAACACAACATCTCATTATATCAAATGGATGTTAAAAGTGCTTTTTTAAATGGTTACATAGAAGAAGAAGTTTATGTCCACCAACCTCCGAGTTTTTATGATTCAAAATATCCAGAACATGTTTTTAAACTGAACAAATCTCTGTACGGTCTGAAATAAGCTCCCAGAGCTTGGTATAAACCTCTAAGTAATTTTCTTTTAGAAAAGAATTTTATCAGAGGGAAAGTGGACACACCCTTATTCAGAAAAAAATTTAAAAATGACATTTTAATCTGTCAAATATATGTAGATGATATAATTTTTGGAACTTCTAATGTCTCTCTTGGAAGAGAATTTGCTGAGTCTATGCAGGCTGAATTTGAGATGAGCATGATGGGAGAACTGAAATTCTTTATGGGAATTCAAATTAATCAAACTCCAGAAGGTACTTACATACATCAAACAATGTATGTTAAAGAACTTCTAAAGAAATTCCAGCTATCAGAAAGTAAAGAAGCAAAGACACCAATGCATCCTACATGCATTTTGGGAAAAGATGAGGTAAGTAAGAAAGTAGATCAGAAACTCTACAGAGGTATGATTGGATCTCTTCTCTATCTGACTGCATCTAAACCAGATATATTATTCAGTGTATGTTTATGTGCAAGATTCCAATCAGATCCTAGAGAATCCCACTTAACTGTTGTTAAGCGAATTCAGAGGTATATGAAAGGTACTACTAACCTTGGACTGTGTTACAGAAGATCCAAAGATTTTAAACTAGTAGGTTATTGTGATGCTGACTTTGTTGGAGATAGAATAGAATGCAAAAGCACCTCTGGAAGCTGTCAGTTTCTGGGTGATAACATTATCTCATGGTACAGTAAGAAGCAAGCCACCATTGCACTATCAACCACTGAAGCTGAATATATATCTGCTGCTGGATGTAGTACTCAGATGATCTGGATGAAGAGCCAGCTGGAAGATTATCATTTATATGAAAGTAAGATTCCTATCTTCTGTGATAATACCTCTTTTATTTGTCTTTCAAAAAATCCCATCTTACATTCTAAGGCAAACCATATAGAAATTAAACATCATTTCATAAGGGACTACATTCAGAAAGGAATCCTAAGTTTAAACTTCATAGACACAGACCATCAATGCACTGATATTTTCACAAAACCCCTTTCTGAAGATAAATTTAAATTCATTCCAAAAAACATCAGTATGGAATTTTGTCCTGAATGAAATTTTTTTCTATATGTGTTTCCAGAATGTTCTGAAATGAATGTTCTGATTAACTACTCTTCAGAAGTGAGAAGAGGAGTTACATCAGAAGCCATTCATCATATTCTGAAATGTGTCTAACGTTTCATTACACGAATGGCTCAGAAGTTCATTATATTAAACCTGCTGTCACACGCTACCCTCGGAAGTTGAACGCATGTTTCAACTCTGAAAGGTCATGAATGTGTGTGCTGTTATTGAGACTCTGTTCCTAGGTAACTGTTTAGATTTGATAAAATCTCACACCTCCCCTCAATGTCATATTTCATTAATTACTAGTAATGATTATTTTTTTAATTTCAATCGTTCAAAATTCTTTATTGGTTTTATTACTCCAAAAAAATTTATCAAGATATAAATACCTTACAAAATTCCCCTTTTTTACTTTTTACTCTCTCTCTCTCAAAGTTTCAATCGCCTCTGAGTTTTGTGCAAACTCTCTCTATTTCTTTCAAAATCCTAAACCTAAACGTTCCAAATGGATTTATCTTCATCCCCTTCCGGAAGCATTCTCGTTTCATCAAGCAGCTCTCAACATGCAGAAAGATATGTCATTCCTGAGAGAACAATGCTCATACCTGTTGATAGCTTGGAAGTGGTTAGTGAACATATGGTCGATTTTGATAATCTAAAAGTAAATAGGTTTGACTTGTTTCTGGATGTGGAGTTCCAAGGGTGGAAAAATTTCTTTGATCGTCTAGTTGGACCAGTGTTCCCTCATCTAGTCAAGGAATTCTGGATTCATGCCATTGCTTCACCAAAGGTCATCCTTTCATTCGTCATGGGCAAAGAGATTTCCATCACTGAGAATCTCATTAGGAGGCTTCTAGGCTTTGAAGGAAATGATGTTACTAGAATCTCAAGTGGAAGAATGGATATGTCCAAAGTCTATGCTGAATTTTTTACTATTGGGCAAGCTTCCAACAAAGTCAGAGATTTGAAGAACAAATAAAAAATCTGGACAAGAATCATTCATGGCTGCATTCATCACAGGAAGGAAACCAGTTCTCCTTACTACATCAATGCTGACCAACAATATCTTTTGTTCTGTCTTGGCACAAATGTGAAGATTGATCTGCCCTATCTTCTGTTCAACCATCTCTGGACGCATGTGAAGGAAACCAGGGAAGCTGAGAGGGTCAAAAACCCTAAGTCAAAAAGAAACTGGATCCCTCTGGGAAGATTAATCTCAGACATTCTGACAGAGAATGGCCTGATAGCTCATTTAGAGGACGCCAACTTGCTTGGAGAATTGGAGCCCACATGTGGAAAAGCTCTGACTGGGAAGAACCTTCTCAAAAGGAAGCTGATTGACAAACTTCTGGTGGAACCTACTCCCTATGTGTCAGCAGCTGTCACCAGAAGAAGAATCCCTGTAGAAGAGTTTCCTCTCTTCAACTCTGGTGATCATCCTGAGATCATTCTGAATTTCATTGAAGCTTGCAAGGAGAGTGGCATTCCCATTGACCCAACGTGGCTTCAAGGAAGGAATGTGCCTGCTCCAGAAGTTTATCTCCAGAAGCAGAAGAAAAGGCAAGCTGGAGAAGGTCCCTCTGCTCGTCCTCAGAAAAAGAAGAAGAAATCTTCAGGTATGTCCACTGAAACAATTTCTGTTTGTGATTCTGTACGTATATCACCATCTGTTGAACCCCAAACTTTAGGAGATATATAAGTAGACATAAACCTCACCATCCCCTCTGAACCCCTCCAAAATAACCCTCAAATTTATCAGGTTCTATCTGACATAGACAATTTTGATACTGTAGTCCCTACACAATCTCAACCTCAACCACCACTCTATCCACATATATCTCAACCTGACACATCTACTTCTGCTCCCCATCAACTAAATCCAAATACTCCTTCTGAAAACCCTCTTCCAACATCCCCCATCAGACCTTCCCCAAGATCCTCTAAGTGGTATGATGGTTCTTGGAGATTACCAGGAATAAATGTGCCTCTGGCCACACAACCTCCGTCCTTCATCATTCCCTCTGAAAACATTTTTGCTGTGAATGAATCCCCTGCACCTATTCCTTCTTCCTTAACCCAAACCACCATCGTCATCTCTCCTGACATCACCTCTCCTACGTCACCAGAAATTCCCACACGTACCTCACCAGAACCCTCATCACCTCACTCACTAGAACCAACCTTTAGTCTATTCTCCTCAGAACCTTTTGAACCACCTGAACCTTATGAATTTCTTAGGACTGTAGTTGATCTTGAAGATCTACATTAACTACAAATAAAATCCACCAAAAAGGCTATTCCTAAACCAACCCCAAAACCTGTTCAGCCAGATGTTAATGTACAGTTTCAGAATTTTGCAACAGAAATGCAGACGTGGATAGACCTGCTGAGGCAAACAGTGCCAGCAACCTAGACCCAACTGCATGTGATTTTCAGTGGGAAGAATTCAGAAGGAAATTCAATGATGAAACCTTCAAGTTGTAAGATCTGTGCTATTCTCAGGTTCTTGAGAATTTCACCCGGTATCTGAATGCCTTCAAGACAGAAGTGGTAAATATCTAGGATAAACAGTATCCACTGCAGATTACCAATGCTCCATTACCACTTGCTGACCACATGGAAATTTCAGAAGATGAATCTAAAGATGGCTCTGAGTCAGATCCCAATCCCTTGGCAATGACTCTATATCACCAACCTTCTACTAAAGCTACCTCTGAGAGAGTGCCAAATCTCTGCTGCTTCTGCTCCAAAGGTTGTATCTTCTGAAGCTACTTCAACATCTGTTCCCTCTTTGCTGGTGATGGATACTGTTGTACCTCAAAATTTGCCCTAAAACCCTATATTTGCACCAAATTAGAATACAAAACTGTGATTAAAAAGCAATGGAACAATACACCAAAAAGGTTTGAATCCCATTTGTTTTCCCCCCAAAATCACAACAAACTCATCTATAAATAATTTGCTCCATCACATGTTCAAGGGGTTGGCTTTTGGAGAAAGAGAATCGTCAAAAGAGAGAAAAGAAAACTGTGAAACCTTCGTAAAAACTCAGAATTCCCAAACAGAAAACAAAAACCCTTGTTCTTCCCTTTGAGTCAAAGAACTTGGCATTTTCTCTTCAGTTGCTCTTACTGACTCCAGAACATCTTAAGGCAGCAGTTCAAGTTCCAAGCACATGCTCCAGGTTCAAGGTAAGTCTTTCTGACTTTGCATCTTTTCATTCAGAACATCATTAAATATGTAAACATCATAGTATTGATAGTGTCCATATCATTGCATAATTAGAAAAACTGTGGATCAGAACTTTTTGATTAAGGCTATGCTCAAGATTAGGATTAGAACTTCTGTGAACTATTGCGATTTTATCCTTTTGATTTGCTGTTTGTTAAGAACTGAATAATTTGTTGATGTGCTGATTAATATGAGAAAAAAAGTTGAAAATGTGGCACAGAACTTCTGATTTTCACTCACTGTTTTAACACAACACATAACTTATGAGTTTATCCTTACATGTTAAACACACAAAACTTCTATGTTTTCTTACTGTTTTAACACACACAGAACTCCTAGGTTTTCTTACTGTTTTAACACACATAACTTCTGATTTTCACTCACTGATTAGCACGACATAAAACTTCTGACTCTTGGCTCACTGTCTGAATACCACCTAGAACCTCTGTTTCTTTTCCCTCTGACGTTTTTTGCAGGACCTCAGTATGTACCATTCTAGAACTTCTGATTCTCACTAACGTTTCTTTCTGAATCACAGCACGCCTGGCATCAGAACTTCTGATCCCTTTTGTTCTGCTTGCAGTAGCACGCTGATTCTATCTCTCATTACTTTCCCTTTTTTTATTATTTTCAATATTAATACCCTTTTTATTAATATAAAAAATCCATAAAAACACTTTCCCTTTTTTTAATTAATTTATTTCTTTTTAATTCATTAAGACAAAAAACCACTTTCAAAATAAGTCCATTTTACCTTTCTTGTGTACTATTTCAATATGGTTGTAATAGATGATTAGGACTTTAATTTCTCGCCAATCCCCATTTGTAAATTTTCACACCCCATCCCCCTAATGATTGTAATAGTGTAGAATCTTTACTTTCCGCACTTTTATTGCTTTCATATATTGTTAGTAATTAGGGTGTGTATGACAAGACATGAAATCGACAATTAGATAACCCTAATCAAGACTAAAATGCATACAATCAAACACACTTGCACACTAGAATCCTTAGGGTAATCCCACTTTGTTTCCTTTCAGAAAATAGTCATGTCCCTCAAATATGGGACATTTCACCAAAGACCCTTCGATAAAAAAGATTGTAGTCTGTGATACGGTGGGAGAACTGACTTGGGATTTTGCATTTGTATTTGCAAATGTTTCGATTTAGCAAGAGTCGCCACCGACTTTTTATTTTATCCTAAGGAAAGGTCAAAAAGCACAGGAAAGACCTTTGAGATGTTTTCTTGGGTTCGGGGAGTAGATTATGAAAAGGGAAGGTGCAAGCACCCTCTTCATCCATGGTTATCCATGGGCTCTTAGTTACTTGTTTAGATCACTTGCTTTTGCTTTTCAATTATTTGAAATGGTGCTTTATGTGTGGTTTTGAAAGATGTTTTGAAAAGAGGCCATCGTGGTGGCAACCTTTGTAATGATTCTTGTTTGAATGTATACAAAGGTGTTTTTGTCTTTTGAAAAGATTTCAATGTTTGAAAGTTTGTTTTGGGAAATGTTTTGAAATGCGTTGAATGTTTTTGAAATTAGCAAGGATGTTTTACAAGCTTTTGATCAAGTAACTAAGAGTTATCTACCCAATTTTACTCAAAGATCTTTCCTAATGTTTTTTAACCCTTTTGACAGTGTTATTTCACCATTGCATTTGGTGAATAACCTTGTGTTAGGATGTTAAACGAGACAGGTGCAGGTCATCGTATAGACCATGATAGCAATTGTGTCAAGTATTTTTGGCAAATTTTTGAGGGATTTGATCATTTTGTTTCAGGCAACCAAGATAGCGTCATCGAGGGACTATGATCTTTTGTTTTGCTTTTGTTTTGCCAAAGTACCCAACATGTATAACATGGCCCTTTTTTAAAGGCAACAAGTGGATTGTAACCCTAGGGGTGCAAGTGTGCATTGTGTTTGATTTTCATGCATTTTTGTCTTTGATTAGGTCAAACTATTTGTTGATTTTGATTTTTGCATACAAACCCTAATTCTCTAATCATGGCATAATTGAAAGCGTAAAGTGCGAGAATTTAAAAGTCTAAGCTATTACAACATGATTATGGGGATGGGGGTACAATCTTTGAATGGGGGATATTTGACAAGAAATATAAACCCTAATTTACTATTACATCCAAATTGAATTCACAATGCATAAATATTTAAATGGACAATATTTAAATAAACAAAATAAATAAATATATCAAATAATATGAATTATGCGAAAAAGGTTTTTGTTTGTTTATGTATGTAAAAGTATTTAATGTAAAAAAAATAAAGAAATAAATAAAAAGATTAATTTTATTTGTTTAAGGGTAAAACCCTAATTTCTTTAAGAAAATAAATACATTATATTATTTATATACAATAAAATATATTAATATGTACAAAAATAAAATATACTTAAAAAGGTATTTTTTTTTAGTATGAATAATAATAAAAGTAAAAATGTAATATTTTATATTTTTATTCTAAAGTATTTAATAAAATAAAAGTATATATGTATATATATATGTATATTAATTATATTAAATATGTATAATATAAAATAAAATATGTACAAAAATAAATTATATTTATAATAATATTTTCAGTGTGAATAAAAATAAGAAATAAAAATAAAAGTATAATTTACATATTATTTTCAAGTTTAAATAAATAAGATAAAAGTATTTAAATTGCTTTTTAGGTTAGAAAAATAAAAATAAAAATAAAATGCAAAATAAATGTGAAAAAATTATGAAAATATTTTTGAGCATTTTTTATATTTGGAAATAAATAAATAAAATCAAAAATGAAAACAAAAATGAAAAAATATAAAAATACAAGAAATTGGGCCAGTGGGTGCAAAAAGGAAAATGGGAGGTGCCAATAATGAGCCAGGCCAAGCCCAGCCCACCACTTCATCTTCAACCTCCAGATTTTGAAAAAAACGCGCCCCTGTTATCCAACATGAACATCCTGCATACGAGCTCTATTGCAAAAACACATAACATCAAACTTGTAGAGAATTTCAAGACGATTCCAACCATATAAACAACTTGTCTTAACTCTCAAAGACCAGAGAGAATTTCTCTGGCCCTAAAATCTGACCTAGTTTTTTTAGCATGTTCATGGATGAAATTCTCTTAGCACACTTAATATAAATGAAAACTGAGCATATGTACAGCTTCATGGCAATGAATACTACATTTTTTATTCACAAACCTAAAGTTAAATGTTCCTAAATAGAGAGATAGGAAGTGGAGAAAAACCTGTTTCAGCTGACTTCGTGTAGGGCAATGTAGTGCTTTTCAACAAGGCTTGAGATGTCTGGTAGCTTGCTTGAACTTCACTTGACATTCTCCAATAGCTAGCTTGCCTTGAATGTCATTGAATCAACCTATAGAACTCAACCTGCACAAGCTCAAAATGAAAATGGAAAACACTGTAAATGGAGTTACAGTTGGTGTTTGAGGTTTGGGATAGCTTGGGTGAGTTGAATGGAAGGTGTTTGAAGCAACTTGGGGAAAAACGCACGAGCCAAATGAGCTATGGAACTCAAGTTGCAGAACTTGCCCTGTTTTGCCAAAGGAATGTGATTTCTGGCTATGGGGTGTTTAGAGGCTCAAGCAATCGTGTTTCTAGCTCAAAGGGGTGTGAGAAAGATGTTCAAACAGTTTTCATAAGTTGTTATTGGCTCGTTTTCAAATTCTAAAGTTTTGGACAAGTTTCTTGTTTTTGAAGTAAGAATGTGGAAGTGATTGGAACAGGCCTGTACAGGCTATAAAATACCTTGTAACTTCTGCTCTTGGCCCCTCTAATTTGTGGATTTGTTTTTCTGCAAGATATCTTGGACCAATGCTAAAGAATTGTGGTTTGACATAAAGCATACTTAAGCAAAAATGGAAATTTGCCTTTTTCTACTTAGGGCTTAATTTTGTGTACAATGTCCAAATGACCAAAACAAAAGCTTAGACTGATGGATTTGCATTTAATTATGGAGTGTGAAGTGGTTTAGAGGCCTGTAAACTAGTGCAAGGCATGCTGACTTGAAAATGCAACTTGTATGAACATGAATATGCCATGGATGAAAAGTGAGTTTTTGCCAACTTCAAGCCTTCGATTCTCCCTAACCACAAATGTGTTTGAGGAGTTCTTGGACAATTTGGTAATCTTGCAACATGCTTTATAATCCATATTTGAAAAGAAACTTGAGATTCCAAGTGGAACTATGTGAAAAATGGCCAAGAAGATAGGTCAAAATCCTGCCTAAACTAGGGCAAAATTTCACTAAGTTAAAAGTTTTAGGGACCCTTGTTCCAAAAATCATAACTTGAGATCTAAGATTCTTTTGAGAAAACTTTGTGAATAAAATTTGTAGACTTTGTGGAGGACTACAAATTTCATGTTGGAGGTTTTGTTTGAATCCATTTTCATCATGGTGAAAATGTTGGGCAAAGTTAGGAAAAATTAAGAAAATTTCATAACTTAGAAAAATTCTAAGTTATGAAAATTTTCAATTTCAAACCCTAATTTGCAATTTTGAGTTTCTTGATGAACAAGTTTCATATTTTACCACATCTTGATGAAAAATGACCCTTGGCACTTGATTTTGACCAAAAAGTCAAAGTTTGACTTTTCAGTGTACAATCAAATTTTGATCAGTTGACTGAAAAAAATCATCTGTCAATCCAATGCAATTGAGGTCTTTTGAACTTGTTGAATAGGTCAAGATGATGCCATTGAGTCCTTGAGTCCATGGTTGAGCCTAATTTGCCATTTGGCTAGGTCAAAAGTCGGAAATTGCTTTTGTACAGTCAAAACCCTAAAAATGACCATTTTGCCCTTTTGGTGATCTGATCAAATTTCTTATGGAGTTGTGGTCCAAACCTGATCAAATGGTTCATATGAGTTCATAATTTTGATGTGGGTCAAAATTCATGAGGTTTGACTGTAAATTGGCCACATTTGAATTTTTCCCCAATACAGCTGATTTCTAGGTCAACTGTCCAATTGACTGGGCAAAAATTTGATTCAAGGCTTGAAACTTGGTATGGACAAACTTATAAGTCCAACATGAAGTATGAAAGTCAATTTGAGCATTGAAGGTCCAAAAATCCTTGTGCAAACACAAACCCTAATTTAGGTCATCAGTGCAAGGAGATGTCTTGAGCAGAGCAAACCCTAGCTTGATATTGAGTCCAAAGAGCCTTGTGATGAGAAAAGTTGATAGAATGAGAGGGAAAATTTTGGGGTACAACATGATACCTTGATGTTGCCTTCGATGAAACGATCTATGTTAGAACAAAGTTTGAATCTACTACCCTAAGTTTAAGTTTTGATGATAACAAAATGAAAGGATATATTAATTATGTGAATCATTTAAGAACTATTTGCTACCTAAACTATTACGTTCTGTTTTGCAGAAACTCTGATAGGTATCAGCAGGAGCACACCTAATCAGCATCAGAATATTGGTTCTTAACATCAGCATCAGAAGATGCTATATCAGAATACCAGAATCAGAAGAATAACTCACGCGTATGCTGAAGCTTGATGAACAGAACTGCGCTCAACACTCTGATAAAGATAACAACAGTTCATCAGCACTTAAGCAGAATCAGAATGAGGCCAAGCTAGAACACGCTTTAAGTTGCAATGGTACTGTGCATTGAAAGCGTATTATTACCAACGGCATCATTCCAGACAAGATCTGCTCAATAAGGAAAGTTTGTTATTGGCATTGAATCAAGATTATTGCTCCAACATTCAACAATCTCAGTGCTATATAAACAAGACTATGAAGATTGAATTGGCTAATGCTCTCCAACATATTACACGCCTAAAGGCTAATCATAATCTTCCTTCTCTCAGTTTGCTAAACGCTACATATCTCCTTACTCAATCATTGTTTAGCAATCTAGTTTCATAAGCTTAAGTTGTGTAACATCACAGTTGTGATACAGTTTTGTAGAAAACATTCACACACCTAGATTTATCTTCTTTGTAAGAAAGTGTTTCCTTGACGAACCGGGTTGTGGTTTGCATCAAGAAGGCTTTAGCAGTTGTTAAAGCAGTTTGTAATATTCAGTTGAATATAGTGGATTAAGACCTCGTTGGAGAGAGGCGAAATCACCTTGACGGCTGGACTGGAGTAGTTTGAGATTAAACGAACCAGGATAAAAATATCTTGTTCATTGCATTGATTTTCAGTTTTACAATTCAACCCCCCCCCCCCCCCCTTCTTGTGTTTTTCACTTCTTCAATCGGCATCAGAGCGCCTGGTTCTGAGCTAAAACACTTAAACGTGTCAGTACAAGATCCAGCGTCAGAAAAACACAATGGCAGGAAATTACTCTCACACCAGCAATGACAACCATGAGGACAGAGACAGATTCAGCGGGAAACCTCCAGTCTTTGATGGAGAAAACTTTGATTACTGGAAAGACAGAATTGAAAGCTTCTTTCTGGCACATGATGCTGATCTGTGGGATATGGTGACAGATGGATACACGCACCCTGTGAATGCAAGTGGTCAGAATATTGATAGAAAAACAATGACTGACCAACAAAAGCGTGACTTCAAGAATCACCACAAGGCCAGAACCATCCTTCTCAGCGCCATCTCGTATGCTGAATATGAAAAGATCTCCAACAGAGACACAACAAAGAACATGTTTGACTCACTCAGAATGACGCATGAGGGAAACGTTCAGGTCAAAGAAACTAAAGCTCTGGCGCTCATTCAGAAGTATGAGGCGTTCAAAATGGAAGAAAGTGAATCCATTGAAACAATGTTCTCAAGATTCCAGATTCTGGTAGCTGGTCTCAAGGTTCTGGACAAAGGTTACTCCACTGCTGATCACGTCAAGAAAATCATCAGAAGTTTACCCAAGCAGTGGAGGCCAATGGTTACAGCTCTGAAGCTAGCAAAAGATCTCAACAAAATTTCTCTGGAGGAACTTATCAGCTCCCTCAGAAGTCATGAGATAGAGCTAGAAGCTGATGAACCCCAGAAGCAAGGTAAGCCTTTAGCATTAAAATCTAACAAAAAATCTGAGTCTAAAGTTTTGCAGGCTGTTGAAGAAACATCTTGTTGTACCCCAAAATTTGCCCTCCCATATTTTCAAAGATTTGCAAAGTCAAGCTTCAAAAGTTCCCCAAGGGTTGCACAGTGCAAGAGCCTCCTAAGCAGTCAAAATTAGGGTTTTGATTCTGATCAAGAAAATGAAGTTTCCAAGGGCCCAATCAAGTCTCACATGCCTACAAATATGGTCAAGTATCCTCATATCAAGTTTCAAGACTTCCAGCACAAAATTGCACAGTCAAAACCCTAATTGCACTACAGTCAACTGTAGGGGCAAAATGGTCATTTGACAGTCAAAAGTTCAAATTTTTGGTCAACATATCATTTTGAAGCCACAAACATCATTTGATCAATGCTTGATCATGATTCTCAAAGCTTGGCTCAAAAATCATCAAGATGCAAAAGTTTCCTTATTTGGACAGCTGAAAAAGTCAACTGTAAATTGACCAGGGCATAACTTTCACATGGATTATCAGAAAAATTCCATCCAAATCTCATGTTGAAGAGAAAGACATTTCTTACAACTCATCTTCATACTTCAAGTCCAAGAAATGCTCTCACAAAAAGTTATCAATTTCAACATTATAGGTCATTTTCAAAAGTCAACAAAAACGGACTTTAAGTCAAAGGCCATAACTTGAGATTGGTAAATCAAAATGACATGGGACCAAAGACATTGGTTAGAGGACTCAAATACCTTTCCAAAATGTCCAAGAACATGAGAAAAGCTTATAAATTGAGCAAGTTATGCCTTGTGGAAGTTGGGAAATTTTTGGATATTTTGAAAAGTCAACATTGATTCAAATGACCTAAAATTGCTAATGGGCCCATTTTTCTTCCACAATTCATCATTCCAAGCATGTGCACGACCACTTGGCCCAAAGGGAAGTATTTCTTCATTTTTTATTTATTTATTTGAATTTTTATTTATAATAATTCATTTAAATCAATTAAATATATGAAAAATATTTAACTTAACCTAACAAATCTTTTTGCACATGTAATCTACTCAATAATTCGTGCATAATTCAATATGGAAAGATTTGGATTGATTGGATCATGATTGGTACAAAATTGCATGAAAAAGATTGGAAAAAATATGATTGAAAATCAAATCTCAAAACCATGAATGCAATTGATTTGTTTTGTTTTTCTTGACCTAATTGATTCATACATAAGCATAGAACGAAAACCTAATCAAAAATACCATCAAGCTGCGCTAGAGACCATTCATAAAACTTGAATTTTTTTGCAAGAAACTCAATTCTGAAAACCACATTCTAGGGCGATTCAAGGCACGATTTTTGTTTCATTAGCTTGCTGAAGGTTCACTGAACGATTCCCAATCAAAAACATTCATCAAAACCTCAAGAATCGGTATACAGAACTTAAAATTTTTCATGAAAAATGCATATTCGTGTTTTGATTTACAGGCATCCTCATGACATTTTGTTCATTGATTCATATTCCTTGTGTGATTCTGAAGCTAACCCATGTGTTTGATTGAATTTTTGCAAGCTATATACGATTTCACCATTACCAAATTCTAGGGTTTTCAGAGTTGTGAATTGGGCGTTTTCAAATAGCGTAAAATTAGAGAACCACAGTGCCATGAACGTATTTAGCAAGCTTGGACGAAAAGTTTGAGACCCTCGCGCTCAATTTATGAGCGTCACAGGGCTAATCGCTATTTTTTAATAGCTGGCCTAAGAGAACGCTAACAAAACCGTGGCTTAATGTGTTTGTGTTTCAGGAACATGAAGAAGATGATATCGTGGCAAGATGTGATAGGCTAGTTTAAATTTCGCGCGCTGATTCCCACTAACCATTGTCTTCTTATTATATTATTCTTAGTTTATTTAATATACAACACGCGCATCTGGCTCCACTGGCAAGCATAAGGGTTGGTAAAGTATATGACCTGGGTTCGAGCCCCAGGTCTTCGTTACTTCCATATTATTTTTCAATAACGATTCCTATGCAGTTTCAATAACAAAGACCACCATACACTTCCAAGATCCAGTCGTCCACGCGTCCAATGGAATCAAATCAAAGGCTCAGATCCAAGGCACATGGTAGTCCCAGTCAACGCGCCAGCATGCTCCCTGGAGAAAGTCAAACGAAGTCAGGCTTGTTTGGGCCTGAATTGCTTGGGCTATACCTCCATGTTGGGGACTACAACCCCCCTAGGTTTGCCATAATATTTTTTATTTTATTTTCTATTTGCTTTTAATTATTATTTGTTTAATTAATTTGTTATTTTCACAAAATATCAAAAACACCTAAAAATCAAAAAAATCAGAAAAGAGGAAAAATATAATAAATATTTTTGTTTTAATATTTTCCATAAATAAATTGTATATAATTATTTAGTTTTAAATTAGGTTGTAATTTTAATTCTTTTCATAATAAAATCTAAAAAAACATAGAATTAGGTTTAATTAATAATTTTTCACCCTTTTTATTTTTCTTTCATAAATAAATATTATTTATTTTATTTATTTTTATAATTAAATTTGTATATAAAAATTAGGGTTAATTTAGGTTAAAATTCAATATTTTCTTAATAAATTAAAAATAAAATAGAATTAGGGTTAGCATTTAATTTCAATTAACTCCTTTTTCTATTAAATCCTAAAATACTAAAAAAATACCAAAAAACAAGTTCTTTCTTTTTTAATTAACTCCCTCATTAATTTAATTTTTGCAAAAGGATCCAACGCCCTCGTTCTTAATTTTTTATTAATTCGCATCTTTATTTTATTTCGTTTAAATATTTATGTATCTCTCCCGAAGCCTTGTAAATTATTTGTCGCACTTTTAATTCTTTCTTTTCTTTATTTATTTTCTGTCAAATCGGGTCCTGGTTTAATTTTGGCGATGTGGACCCGCGCCTTTTGTAATAGCTTTAGAACTTTACTTTTCTCGCAACTTTTTAACTGTTAACAAATGGCATGAAAGAATGTATGGACAAAAATAAAAACAAGCGTAGAACACCAATAACATGACAAGATAAATGCAAATGAACATGACACACGAATCGCACACACCACCCCTAGGGTACGCCTCACTGTTGCCTTGCCTCGAAAGGTGATCGTCGAGTAGAGGATGTCTTAGTAAGTCCTCATGATCCGGGAACCTGGCATGAGGGTAGCTTCTAAGGTGTCTTCCTATTGCTCTGGTGATCACCATGTCCCGAACTTCGAATTGACCCGAACACCTCCAACGGTGGTGCTACCTACCTCTCAATGGTGGGATGGCACTACTTTAAAGGACATCTACACAGACTAATTCCTTAGGGTGGGTAGATAACTCGTAGATACTTGCTCTAATTTCAAAACAAATTCAAAAATACTTTTCACACCAACACCTTTTCAAAAAGCTTTCGAAAGCAATTTTTCAAACACTCTTGAGGACCGATACAAGAGTCGAACTGAAATTTTCAAAGAGACTTTTTTAAAAACCACATTTGAAAAGCAAACAAATCATTTTGAAAACACAAATGAGCAAGTATCTAAGAGCCCATGGATAACCATGGATAGAAAGGGTGCTAATACCTTCCCTTTCTATAACCTACCTCCCGAACCGAGAGCAATCTCTTTAAGGAATTTTTCTGTGCTTTTGTCCTTTCCATTTGGAGAAAATAAAAGACGGTGGCGACTCTTGCTTACCGCGACATTTCGCGAACCAGCGTTAAACAGTCAGTTCCAGATCCCCCGATCACAGAACTGGCGACTCTGCTGGGGAAATCTTTATAAAGTGAGGTGTACCTTAGGGCTAGTTCATAACTATGTTTTCAATTGTTTTCCTTGTGTGATTTAAATTGTGGGTTGCTTGGGAGTTCTATAGATCCTAACCCGGATCTGGGGGATACCTTTCTTAGAAAGTAGCAACAAGGCTGTGAGGGAACTGTGCGGGGTATACCGACATGGTTGAAACAGTCTGCTACGTTGATGTGGCACTTTGGTGTGTACCGGTAACCCTTGAGTTCAGTCAAGGAGAGTACGGGGCCTCCGCGTGGTGTCGTGAAGCATCAACAGACCTTAGGAACCTTAATTGAACCATCTTGGCCTCTTTAGGGTAGTGAGATAACTGACTTTGGTGCAGTCCGAGGTTGGTTGATACTCGATACTACACTCAATTGAGGGTTGCTTTCCTGGAATATTTCGGTCGCCAGTTCAGTGGCTAAATCGAAACGATGAACAATAAAAGGAATCCCGTGATATTGGGAACCTTAGAACCCGGTTACTTTGATTAAGACAGGTTGAACCCACCAACTTCAAGAGGGTACTACCCAGACCCCATGCTGGCCTTAAACCCTAAGGGCTTGTCTTGTGTGCCTTGTGTGCCTTACATGTTTGTCTTTGTAAATATCTGTGGTGTGTTTAATCATAGCATCATGACATCATCCAGCATCATATGCATCGACTAACCATTTCAGGGGTTCGAATCTTCATCTTTGTTCTTTGTTTTGTAGGACATGGAAACTGGTCGTAGAAAGACCATTCAAGTCAGTCTTGTAAGGATCCCTCCTCAGCTTAAGGAACTTATATCCAGGATTCCCGAGAACTCATCATTCAGTGAAAGACATGGAAGTCTCATCAGCTTGGTCAATACCAACATTGAGGAAGATATGATAAAGGTCATGTTCCAATTCTTTGACCCTCTGCATCACTGTTTCACCTTCTTGGACTATCAGTTGGTACCTACATTGGAGGAGTTCACCCGGCTCCTGAAGATCCCTATCCTTGATCAGCTACCCTTCAACGGTACGGAAAAGGAACCTAAGCTTGAAGAGATTGCTAAAGCCTTGCACCTACAGTCATCTGACCTCAAGGGACATTGGGAAGTTAGAAGTGGTATCAAAGGGTTCTTATCCAGGTTTCTGTTTGAAAAGGCCCATGAATGTTGGAACTCCCTTGACTTGCAAGCTTTTGAAGAGGTTGTGGCCCTCCTTGTCTATGGTTTGGTGTTGTTCCCTAACCCAGATCAGCTTATTGATATCAGTGCTGTCCAGATCTTTATGACCAGGAATCCTATACCTACGTTGCTGGGGGACATCCTTCACTCATGTTACACTCGAACCATGAGAAAAAGAGGTGTCCTTATGTGTTGCACTCCTCTCCTGGGAAGGTGGTTTATTTCGCACCTTCCACAATCAGTTTTGAAGAATGAGCGGGGTTTGAGATGGTCACAACGGTTGATGACTCTTACACATGCAGATATACATTGGTGCCCTAGGTCCAGAGAAGATGTCACTATCATTGATCGTTGCGGGGAGTACCCTAATGTTCCTTTACTTGGAATCAGAGGAGGAATTACTTATAGCCCATGCCTGGCTTGGAGACAGTTTGGTTATGCTCGGAGGGATGGTCCTCATGACATGTTAATTCCTGACATAGTTTTTGACTTCGACAATGATACTCAAGGACTTTGCCAGAGATTTATCAGAGCCTGGAGGATGCCAAGTAGGATAGACAGCAAGACACTGGGGCACAGGAACTCCATCCCGTTGGAACCTTATCTCAAGTGGGTACGCGCCCGCTCCCAGAAGTTGGTAATGCCTTATCCTCATATGCTCCCAGTAATCAAAGAACCGGTCTTGGAAGGAGAAGTGTCCTACACTATTCAGCACCCTGATATGCCCACATCCTGGGAAGAGATGCAGAAGAGCTGGATCCAGCTTAAGGAAGAACGGAATTCTCTTGAGACTAGTCTACATGCCAGTGAAAAGAAGGTCTTGGAGCTCACTCGCCTGTTGCATGAGGAGAGGAATCTCAACACTTACATAGCTCCAAAGAGGATGCGTAGCATATTTTGGGATTGATTTGATTTTTGTATTATTTTACCCATGAGGCTTTGATGTACTAAACAGTTATTTCCTTAATGATAACGTGTGTTCCTTTTTGTCTACAACAAAGTTGAACTTTCGAACCCTTGAATGCATTGCATAAACACATCTCATTCATCATGTGCATAGCAGGTTTTTCCTCTTTTCAGGTTGCTTACAGTTCTTCGTTGTTTATTTCAGCATCATGAATCCCGACTCTGCATCAACTGAGACATCCATCAAGGCTCTTCAGGTGCAGAATGCGCAGTTTCAGGAATTAATCAAGGGTCTGGCTCAAGGCCAAGAAGAGCTGAAAGCTCTGCTCCTGAAGAAGGAGAAGAAGAAGAAGAGAAGAACTGTTCTGTTTAACTCGGGCCGAAGGTTTGGAAATACTCTGCAGCAGGAAGAGGCTGGTTCTTCTGTTGGCAAGAGTACTCCTCAGGCAGAAGCAAGGGTTCCTAGTCCGGTAGTCTCCGACAACGAGACTGATTTTGATGAAGAGCAGTACCCTCCTGCAGAAGACAGATACAAGCAACTGGAGGATAGGTTGAATGCTATGGAGATCCAACAGGTACCTGGGCTGGATTTCGAAGATCTGGGTTTGTCTACTGGTGTGATCATCCCTCGGAAGTTCAAAGCACCATCCTTTTCTAAGTATGACGGGGCGTCCTGTCCCAAGCTACATCTCAGGTCCTATGTTCGAAAGATTCAACTGTACTCGGCGGATAAGAATTTGTGGATCCACTTCTTCCAGGAGAGTCTTTCAGGGACTCATCTCGAATGGTTCTATCAGCTGGATGGGACCAAGGTTCGTAACTGGGAAGAGTTGGCTACTGCTTTCTATAAGCAGTATCAATATAATGCCGACCTTGCCCCTACACGTACCCAACTCCAGGGTATGCCGTTAGGTTCAAGTGAAGGTTTTAAGGAGTACGCTCAGAAGTGGAGAGACTTGGCTGGTAGGGTGCAGCCACCATTGACTGATCGGGAGTTGGTAGACATGTTCTTGGGGACCCTATCTGGGCCATTTTTCAACCATCTTATCGGGAATTCGTCTGCAGGGTTCACTGATTTGATTTTGACTGGAGAGAGAATTGAGGCTGGGTTAAAGTCTGGTAAGATTGCGAAGGGTGCATCATCTAGCTCTGAGAAGAAACCCTTCAAAAAGGAGGCTAGTGTTGTGTATGGTTCCAAGAGATCAGAGAGACCTGAGCGCCGCCAATCTGTTAGTGCGGTAATGATTGCTAAGCCCGCTGCCGCTCCTCGGCCAACTAATCCTCAAAGGGATGAAAGACCCCGGAGAGAGTTCACCCGCTTGAGTATGACCCTATCCCAAATCTTACCACAGTTGCTCTCAACCAACTTAGTGACTGTCAGAGAGGCGCCGAAGTTCCCAAATACTGCATCTCCTAAGTACAACCCAAATGCTCGTTGTGCTTACCATTCAGATAGCCCGGGGCATTCCACTGATGACTGTTGGGCTTTAAGGAGTAAGCTGCAGGATCTTATTGACGCCAAGGAGGTACAGTTTGAGGCATCTGAGAAGCCTAATGTAGTGACAGCTCCCCTGCCTGCTCACGGAGTGAATGCTATTGGGGACAAAGAGGAAGTTGATGAAGCTGAGTTTGATAGCTGGATCTACCCGGCAACCGACAGTGGACTTAACAATTGGAGTGCAAAGGACAACCTATCTGTTTCTCTTGTTACTAAGTAATGAATTCCTATGTTTTTGGTATCTGTAATAAACAATAAATAAACTCTATGGCCCGGTGTCTTACCCGAGGCACCGTGGTTTCATTTGTGAAGGCATATAAATTGTCATTTCATATATCATGAATGAAAATCTTGGACGTTTTTTCGCATTGCAAATCTTATGCTCCTTTTCTGTCTTTCTTTCCTTTACATATATTTCAAAACAGTTGTATTTACACACACACTCACTCATACAGGTTCCAACCCACTATGGATCTCACTGATGACAACCCTGCTACTGCCAGTTATGACTTCGAAAATCCGATCAACTTAGCCGAAGACGAAGGTGAAGGTGATTGCGAAGTGCCTGGCGAGCTTGCAAGACTGTTGCTTCAGGAAGAGAGGGCAATTCAACCCCATGAAGAGCCAGTGGAAACAATAAACTTGGGTACTGAAGAAGACAGGAAAGAGGTAAAGATTGGTGCCAACCTAGAGCTCAGCGTGAAGCAACGGTTAACCAAGATGTTACATGATTATATGGAGATATTTGCCTGGTCCTACGAAGACATGCCCGGGTTGGATACCGATATTGTGGTCCATCACTTGCCAACTAAGGAAGACTTCCCTCCAGTTAAGCAAAAGGTCCGTCGGATGCGTCCAGAGATGTCTGAGAAGATTAAAGCCGAGGTTATGAAATAGTTTGATGCCGGGTTCCTTGCAGTGACTTCTTACCCTCAGTGGGTTGCTAATGTGGTGCCAGTACCTAAGAAGGACGGTAAGGTCAGAATGTGTGTCGACTACAGGGATCTAAACAGGGCCAGCCCCAAAGATGACTTCCCCCTACCTCACATTGATGTCCTTGTTGATAATACAGCTCAGCACAAGGTATTCTCTTTCATGGATGGCTTTTCAGGTTACAATCAGATCAAGATGGCACCTGAAGACATGGAAAAGACTACATTTGTTACTCAGTGGGGCACCTTCTGCTACAAGGTCATGCCTTTTGGGCTGAAGAATGCTAGGGCAACCTACCAACGTGCCATGGTTGCTTTATTTCATGACATGATCCATCATGAGATAGAAGTGTATGTGGACGACATGATCGCAAGGTCCCAGACTGAGGAAGAGCATCTAGATCACCTGCAGAAGTTGTTTGACCGGTTGAAACTGTACAAGCTGAGGTTGAACCCGAACAAGTGCACCTTCGGGGTAAGATCGGGGAAGTTGCTAGGCTTTGTGGTAAGTGACAAGGGAATTCAAGTGGACCCTGCTAAGGTCAAAGCTATTCAAGAGATGCCAGTTCCACGGACAGAGAAGGAAGTCAGGGGCTTTTTAGGACGCCTGAATTACATTGCTCGGTTCATCTCACATCTGACTACTACCTGTGAGCCAATCTTCAAGCTGCTGAAGAAAGATCAGGTAGTACGTTGGAATGATGAATGTCAGGCCGCGTTTGACAAAATCAAAGAGTATCTCCAAGAACCACCCATCCTTATGCCACCGGTTGAAGGGAGACCTCTGATACTATACCTGACAGTACTCGACAACTCGATGGGGTGTGTGCTGGGGCAGCATGACGAGTCTGGCCGAAAAGAGCATGCCATTTATTACCTTAGCAAAAAGTTTACCGACTGTGAGACCCGATACTCACTGCTTGAGAAAACTTGCTGCGCTTTGGTATGGGCTGCTCGCCGGCTGAGACAGTATATGCTGACTCACACTACCTTGTTGATCTCAAAGATGGATCCTATAAAGTATATATTCGAAAAGCCTGCTCTGTCTGGGAGAATTGCAAGATGGCAGATGATCTTGACGGAATACGACATTCAGTACACGACCCAGAAAGCCATCAAGGGAAGTGTATTGGCAGACCACTTGGCACATCAAGCAGTCGATGATTATCAGTCAATGAACTTCGAGTTTCCGGATGAAAGCATCATGATAGTAACTGATTGTGAAGTACCTGGACCGGATGAAGGACCTGAACCAGGATCCCGATGGTCTATGCACTTTGACGGAGCCTCCAACGCTTTGGGAAACGGTATCGGCGCCATCATCATATCTCCTCAAGGCACTCATACTCCACTCACTGCCCAGCTGTGTTTCAATTGTACCAACAACATGGCGGAGTATGAGGCGTGCATCATGGGTCTTCAAGCTGCGATCGATCTAAGGATTAAGTTTCTGAGTGTCTTCGGAGATTCCGCTCTTGTGATCAATCAGATCAAAGGAGAGTGGGATACGAAACATCCGAACCTAATTCCTTACAGAGAATGTGTGTTGACCTTGATCCCCCACTTCACAGAGATAACCTTTGAGCACTTTCCAAGAGAAGAGAATCAGCTGGCGGACGCGTTAGCTACAATGTCTTCTATGTTCAAGGTCAAATGAGATAATGAGGCTCCCCGGATCATCATCTGGAAATTGGACGAACCGGCATACTGTTGCGATCTCGAGACTGAATTGGTGACTGAGAAGCCTTGGTACCATGAAGTGAAGAGATATCTGGAAGCTCAAGAGTACCCTGAAGGTGCCTCTATCAATGATAAGAAGTTCCTGAGAAGGTTCGCAGCAAAGTTCTTCCTTAGCAACGGCATCTTGTACAAGCGAAACCATGATTCAACCTTACTGCGTTGTATGGATAAGACGGAAGCAGAAAGAATCATGGAAGAGCTACATGAAGGGACCTTTGGTACGCATTCCAGTGGACACACTATGGCTAAGAAAATCCTTCGGGCAGGATATTACTGGTCCACAATGGAAGCTGACTGCTACCAACATTCTAGGACATGCCATAAGTGCCAGATTTATGCAGACAAGGTGCATGTTCCTCCAGTTCCCCTGAATGTTCTGACTGCGCCTTGGCCGTTTGCAATGCGGGGCATAGACATGATTGGTGAGATTAAACCTACGACATCTAATGGGCATCGCTTCATCCTAGTGGCGATTGATTATTTCACGAAGTGGGTTGAAGCAGCTTCCTATGCTACGGTAACCAAGACTGTTGTGGCACGGTTCATTCGACATAACTTGATCTGTCGGTATGGCGTCCCTGAGAGAATTATTACAGACAACGGTACCAATCTGAATAATAAGATGATCGCTGAGCTCTGCGAGCAGTTCAAGATACAGCACCACAATTCTTCTCCTTACAGACCGAAGATGAATGGGGCTGTAGAAGCAGCAAATAAGAACATCAAGAAGATCGTGTAGAAGATGACAGTGACTTATAAATATTGGCACGAGATGTTACTGTTCGCTCTACATGGGTACCGTACCTCAGCCAGGACGTCAACCGGGGCAACTCCTTTCTCCTTGGTTTATGGTATGGAGGCAGTCTTGCCGATCGAAGTGCAAATACCCTCTCTCCGGATAATGAAGGATGCAAATCTGAACGAAGATGATTGGATCCGGACACGACTTGATCAACTCAACCTTATTGATGAAAAGAGACTTGCTGCTATCTGTCATGGTCAGACGTATCAGAAACGGATGATCAGGGCATTTAACAAAAAGGTCAGACCACAGGAATATCAAGTTGGGGATCTGGTAATCAAGCGAATCATCCTTCCTCAGAGTGATCCAAGGGGCAAATGGACCCCTACGTACGAAGGGCCATTTGTGGTTAAGCATGTGTTCTCAGGAGGAGCCATGATTCTAACCAATATGGATGGTGACGACCTTCCTCACCCCGCCAATGCAGACATAGTAAAAAGATACTACGCATGAAAAAAGACCCGCTAGGCTGACATGCCTAGGCAAAAATTAGGGCTTCCCGTCGAACCAAAAGGGTTCGGGCAAAATGAAGGGATGAAATGAAAAAATTTGTACACCCGGCAAGTCGAAAACCTGAAAAGGCGGCTTGGGCAAAAATGGGTATCCCGGTGGACTGAAAACCCGAAAGGGCGGTCCAGGCAAAAGTTAGGGATAAAAGCGTAATACTATGTCTCATTGGATCACTTCGCATCCAGAATCCGGTATCTGCATCAAGTTCAGACGGCATCGATCAGTCAGCTTCACCTTCAACCAAGGTCATCAAGTGATGAGACGCTCGGAGTTATAAAGGCAATAGCAGAGTTGAAACCCAGTGGATCATACTTCACACAGCTGTTTTATTTTGTACAAAATTTGTATAAACTCTCTTGTTCGGCGGCGTTCTCTTACTAGGACGTCAGCCTCTTGTACACAAAACGCCTATTTTCAGGCCATTCAAAATCAATACAAATATACTTTTCAGTTAAACGTGCCAATTGTTTTTCTTTTTCTGTTTTGTTTTGTGAAGAACGTCCAAGGTTCAATTTGTGATATATGCATTGACAATAATTTGCTAACTCATAAATATTTGCATGCGAAACAAAGAATTAATTACAGGTAACACTAGAAACAGGGGCAATAAAGAGTTGTCTAAGCAATCTAATTGTTCCGTCCTCCAAAGTATCAAGGTAGATTCAGCTAAAGAACATGACCAGATATCCTAATTCCCCAGAGAGTAAGCCAGCAAGTCAGTGCACTCTTCTTCAAGCAAAATTATCAGGCCTTAAAGAAGTTGGGTATCCTCCAGTAGATCTCAACATCTCCCCAGCAGCCATATACACACTCATAACAAGCATCCCCGGCAGTCTTGGTCTAAAGATTGTTCCCCGGCGGTATATCAACATTCAAAGGAATCACTTCCCTGCAGTTCAAAATCTCCCCAAGAGAGTCCAATCTAGTTCTCCAGGAAAATTGGAATCCATCTCTCCAAGCAGTAAGCGTATCCCCAGTAGATTCTGGAAGCTTATCCCTCGCAGAGCACGAACGCGTCGCCCGGCTTTATTCAAAGAGTTATTTCCTTAACAGGATATAACTGGGTTATCCTCAGCCAAAATCCATGGAAAGAGCGTCCCCGACGAAGTTCTCTTATCCCCAGCGAAGTCTATTCATACTTCCAATACAACAAAGATATCCCCAGCAAGCTATTATCAACAACTCAGCAGAGTACCTCTCTCCCCACAGAGTATCGCTCCCCAGCATGGTCGCTAGAGTATTTTTCTCCCCGCAGAATCTTCCATTTGCCAAGTTTATTCCTCAACGGAGTCATATTCTCCTACCGGTATTCTTGCAGTTATCATCCCCAGCGGAAGCGAAATCTCTTCTCCAACATCAGCCCAGGAGTGACTTCCCGGCACCCGTCAAGGATTTACTTTCCTAGACGAAAACATACATACATAAACATCACATACATCATTATAGCATGCATAGACGCATCATATCATACAAATCTCATTTATGTTGAGAACATCATTGCTTGACCCATATCATGCATTGCATATGACTGACCTCTACCTTTCAGGAAAAATTCAGTTAAATTCTCAATCATATTTCAAGACCTAGACAGGTTCAGTTAATCAACTCCAAAGATTTCTTATCCAGTCCAAGGCCTTCTCTAGTCCAGCTAAATCGACTCCCAACAGATTTTTCTGATGAAGACTCAGTAGAAGTTATCGGGTTTCTCTCAAACGTCCGCCTTTGAGATTATAATTTCCTATGGTTCCCTCCCCGAAGGTGCGTGAGGTGATAATTCCTTTTGAGATTATAATGGTTCCCTCCCCGACGGTGCGTGAGATGTAATTCCCTTTCAGATTATAATTTCCCATGGTTCCCTCCCCGACGGTGCGTGAGGTGATAATCCCATTTCAGGTTATGATTTCCTATGGTCCTCTCCCCGACGGTGCGTGAGATGTAATTCCCTTTCAGGTTATGATTTCCTATGGTCCTCTCCCCGACGGTGCGTGAGATGTAATTCCCTTTCAGGTTATGATTTCCTATGGTCCTCTCCCCGACGGTGCGTGAGATGTAATTCCCTTTCAGGTTATGATTTCCTATGGTTCTCTCCCCGACGGTGCGTGAGATGTAATTCCCTTTCAGGTTATGATTTCCTATGGTCCTCTCCCCGACGGTGCGTGAGATGTAATTCCCTTTCAGGTTATGATTTCCTATGGTTCTCTCCCCGACGGTGCGTGAGATGTAATTCCCTTTCAGGTTATGATTTCCTATAGTCCTCTCCCCGACGGTGCGTGAGATGTAATTCCCTTTCAGGTTATGATTTCCTATGGTCCTCTCCCCGACGGTGCGTGAGATGTAATTCCCTTTCAGGTTATGATTTCCTATGGTTCTCTCCCCGACGGTGCGTGAGATGTAATTCCCTTTCAGGTTATGATTTCCTATGGTCCTCTCCCCGACGGTGCGTGGGATGTAATTCCCTTTCAGGTTATGATTTCCTATGGTTCTCTCCCCGACGGTGCGTGAGATGTAATTCCCTTTCAGGTTATAATTTCCTATGGTTCTCTCCCCGACGGTGCGTGAGATGTAATTCCCTTTCAGATTATAATTTCCTTTGGTTCTCTTCCCGATACTGCGAAGATGGTAATTCCCACCAAGATTTTCTCAACGAGCATTGTTGAAGTTAAAGTCACCCAAGGTTCTCTTACTGTTCCTGTTAAGGTAGTAACCGCTCCTGGTTCATTCATCACCGTTTGAAACTCCAGACCCAGCTCCTGTAACCAATCAGGACACATCTATATCGAGCATCTGAAAACCAGCTCCTGCAACATGACAGGTACTCATTTTTCTTTTGCAGGTATGCAGGTTCTCGCTAAGGAATCTCTTACGCGATCAACATCCAGATGGCATCTATAAGCCCATCATCCTACTCGTCAATCTCTAAATGGCATCTATAAGCCCATTTCCACCATCACACTGCTACTAGGTGAGCGCAAATTTCTGGGCACTCTAGTGTTCAATCATCTTCTACCCTCGGATTACGAAAGGCACGTCAGCCAATCTGCATCCTCAGGTCTAAGAAGATTGAACAGGGGAAACTGTTGTACCCCAAAATTTGCCCTCCCATATTTTCAAAGATTTGCAAAGTCAAGCTTCAAAAGTTCCCCAAGGGTTGCACAGTGCAAGAGCCTCCTAAGCAGTCAAAATTAGGGTTTTGATTCTGATCAAGAAAATGAAGTTTCCAAGGGCCCAATCAAGTCTCACATGCCTACAAATATGGTCAAGTATCCTCATATCAAGTTTCAAGACTTCCAGCACAAAATTGCACAGTCAAAACCCTAATTGCACTACAGTCAACTGTAGGGGCAAAATGGTCATTTGACAGTCAAAAGTTCAAATTTTTGGTCAACATATCATTTTGAAGCCACAAACATCATTTGATCAATGCTTGATCATGATTCTCAAAGCTTGGCTCAAAAATCATCAAGATGCAAAAGTTTCCTTATTTGGACAGCTGAAAAAGTCAACTGTAAATTGACCAGGGCATAACTTTCACATGGATTATCAGAAAAATTCCATCCAAAGCTCATGTTGAAGAGAAAGACATTTCTTACAACTCATCTTCATACTTCAAGTCCAAGAAATGCTCTCACAAAAAGTTATCAATTTCAACATTATAGGTCATTTTCAAAAGTCAACAAAAACGGACTTTAAGTCAAAGGCCATAACTTGAGATTGGTAAATCAAAATGACATGGGACCAAAGGCATTGGTTAGAGGACTCAAATACCTTTCCAAAATGTCCAAGAACATGAGAAAAGCTTAAAAATTGAGCAAGTTATGCCTTGTGGAAGTTGGGAAATTTTTGGATATTTTGAAAAGTCAACATTGATTCAAATGACTTAAAATTGCTAATGGGCCCATTTTTCTTCCACAATTCATCATTCCAAGCATGTGCACGACCACTTGGCCCAAAGGGAAGTATTTCTTCATTTTTTATTTATTTATTTGAATTTTTATTTATAATAATTCATTTAAATCAATTAAATATATGAAAAATATTTAACTTAACCTAACAAATCTTTTTGCACATGTAATCTACTCAATAATTCGTGCATAATTCAATATGGAAAGATTTGGATTGATTGGATCATGATTGGTACAAAATTGCATGAAAAAGATTGGAAAAAATATGATTGAAAATCAAATCTCAAAACCATGAATGCAATTGATTTGTTTTGTTTTTCTTGACCTAATTGATTCATACATAAGCATAGAACGAAAACCTAATCAAAAAGACCATCAAGCTGCGCTAGAGACCATTCATAAAACTTGATTTTTTTTGCAAGAAACTCAATTCTAAAAACCACATTCTAGGGCGATTCAAGGCACGATTTTTGTTTCATTAGCTTGCTGAAGGTTCACTGAACGATTCCCAATCAAAAACATTCATCAAAACCTCAAGAATCGGTATACAGAACTTAAAATTTTTCATGAAAAATGCATATTCGTGTTTTGATTTACAGGCATCCTCATGACATTTTGTTCATTGATTCATATTCCTTGTGTGATTCTGAAGCTAACCCATGTGTTTGATTGAATTTTTGCAAGCTATATACGATTTCACCATTACCAAATTCTAGGGTTTTCAGAGTTGTGAATTGGGCGTTTTCAAATAGCGTAAAATTAGAGAACCACAGTGCCATGAACGTATTTAGCAAGCTTGGACGAAAAGTTTGAGACCCTCGCGCTCAATTTATGAGCGTCACAGGGCTAATCGCTATTTTTTAATAGCTGGCCTAAGAGAACGCTAACAAAACCGTGGCTTAATGTGTTTGTGTTTCAGGAACATGAAGAAGATGATATCGTGGCAAGATGTGATATGCTAGTTTAAATTTCGCGCGCTGATTCCCACTAACCATTGTCTTCTTATTATATTATTCTTAGTTTATTTAATATACAACACGCGCATCTGGCTCCACTAGCAAGCATAAGGGTTGGTAAAGTATATGACCTGGGTTCGAGCCCCAGGTCTTCGTTACTTCCATATTATTTTTCAATAACGATTCCTATGCAGTTTCAATAACAAAGACCACCATACACTTCCAAGATCCAGTCGTCCACGCGTCCAATGGAATCAAATCAAAGGCTCAGATCCAAGGCACATGGTAGTCCCAGTCAACGCGCCAGCATGCTCCCTGGAGAAAGTCAAATGAAGTCAGGCTTGTTTGGGCCTGAATTGCTTGGGCTATACCTCTATGTTGGGGACTACAACCCCCCTAGGTTTGCCATAATATTTTTTATTT
Source organism: Vicia faba (assembly GCA_948472305.1). Taxonomy (NCBI): domain Eukaryota; kingdom Viridiplantae; phylum Streptophyta; class Magnoliopsida; order Fabales; family Fabaceae; genus Vicia; species Vicia faba. The sequence goes on from CATIWC010000459.1 coordinate 213,369, forward strand.
TATTTTCTATTTGCTTTTAATTATTATTTGTTTAATTAATTTGTTATTTTCACAAAATATTAAAAACACCTAAAAATCAAAAAAATCAGAAAAGAGGAAAAATATAATAAATATTTTTGTTTTAATATTTTCCATAAATAAATTGTATATAATTATTTAGTTTTAAATTAGGTATTTTAATTCTTTTCATAATAAAATCTAAAAAAACATAGAATTAGGTTTAATTAATAATTTTTCACCCTTTTTATTTTTCTTTCATAAATAATATTATTTATTTTATTTATTTTTATAATTAAATTTGTATATAAAAATTAGGGTTAATTTAGGTTAAAATTCAATATTTTCTTAATAAATTAAAAATAAAATAGAATTAGGGTTAGCATTTAATTTCAATTAATTCCTTTTTCTATTAAATCCTAAAATACTAAAAAATACCAAAAAACAAGTTCTTTCTTTTTTAATTAACTCCCTCATTAATTTAATTTTTGCAAAAGGATCCAACGCCCTCGTTCTTAATTTTTTACTAATTCGCATCTTTATTTTATTTCGTTTAAATATTTATGTATCTCTCCCGAAGCCTTGTAAATTATTTGTCGCACTTTTAATTCTTTCTTTTCTTTATTTATTTTCTGTCAAATCGGGTCCTAGTTTAATTTTGGCGATGTGGACCCGCGCCTTTTGTAATAGCTTTAGAACTTTACTTTTCTCGCAACTTTTTAACTGTTAACAAATGGCATGAAAGAATGTATGGACAAAAATAAAAACAAGCGTAGAACACCAATAACATGACAAGATAAATGCAAATGAACATGACACACGAATCGCACACACCACCCCTAGGGTACGCCTCACTGTTGCCTTGCCTCGAAAGGTGATCGTCGAGTAGAGGATGTCTTAGTAAGTCCTCATGATCCGGGAACCTGGCATGAGGGTAGCTTCTAAGGTGTCTTCCTATTGCTCTGGTGATCACCATGTCCCGAACTTCGAATTGACCCGAACACCTCCAACGGTGGTGCTACCTACCTCTCAATGGTGGGATGGCACTACTTTAAAGGACATCTACACAGACTAATTCCTTAGGGTGGGTAGATAACTCGTAGATACTTGCTCTAATTTCAAAACAAATTCAAAAATACTTTTCACACCAACACCTTTTCAAAAAGCTTTCGAAAGCAATTTTTCAAACACTCTTGAGGACCGATACAAGAGTCGAACTGAAATTTTCAAAGAGACTTTTTTAAAACCCACATTTGAAAAGCAAACAAACCATTTTGAAAACACAAATGAGCAAGTATCTAAGAGCCCATGGATAACCATGGATAGAAAGGGTGCTAATACCTTCCCTTTCTATAACCTACCTCCCGAACCGAGAGCAATCTCTTTAAGGAATTTTTCTGTGCTTTTGTCCTTTCCATTTGGAGAAAATAAAAGACGGTGGCGACTCTTGCTTACCGCGACATTTCGCGAACCAGCGTTAAACAGTCAGTTCCAGATCCACCGATCACACATCTGATGGATCCTCATCAGAAGAAGACGAACTCTCCCTCCTCTCCAGAAGAGTGAATCAACTGTGGAAGCAGAGGCAAAAGAAGTTCAGGAATCCCAGAAGATCTGATCAGAATGAGTCTTCTTCCAGATACAGAAGGACAGATTCTTCTTCTAGATACAGAAGATCTGAAGGCTCCTCAGGAAGCAGAAAGCCAAACACCAAGGACATCATCTGCTATGAGTGCAATGAGCAGGGACACTACAAGAGTGACTGCCCAAAGCTTCAGAGGGAAAAGCCCAAAAAGAAGTTTGGAAGAGAAAAGAAGAAAAGTCTCATGGCTACATGGGATGACTCTGACTCGTCTGAAGCTGACTCAGAATCAGATGATGAAAGGGCAAACATAGCTCTCATGGCTAACATTTCAGAAGATAGTGAAGCTTCTGAATCAGACTCAGAATCAGATACTGAAGAGGTATTTCCTAACTTTGCTATTAATTTTACCAAGGCTGAACTTGCTGAAAGCCTTAATGAAATCCTGGAAAGGTATCAGCAGATTAGAGTTAAATTCAGAGACCTGAAAAGGAATCTTGAATCTGACTCTAATAAGACTGAGAGTCTTAAATCGGAGAATTCTGAGCTGAGAATTAAAATTTCAAAATTAGAAAATACTTTACAAAACTCTCAGAAGGAACCAATTTCTGAAACTCCCAGCAACGCTGATGAGATCATCAAGGAGTATGATCACAGTTTCCAGAAGTTCCTTGCTAAAAGCATAGATAGAAGCAAAATGGCTTCAATGATCTATGGAGTTAGCAGAAACGGCAGGAAGGGAATAGGATACCAAGGTAAGGTTCCTACACCAAAGAATGTCATGGACTTAACCATTAAACACACTCCTCTGAATTCACATTTCGTGTATGGTCACACACATGATATTAAATACACTAGCAGTAAGTACTCTGTGAAACCAAAATTCAACCAGAGTTTTGGTAAATCTAACAAATCAGGACCCAAGAAAATCTGGGTACCTAAGGATAAAATAATACATGTTGTAGATATCTTTAGCAGCAAGTCAGAAACACCAGTCATGGTACCTGGACTCTGGCTGCTCGTGACACATGCCGGGAAGAAGGCATATGTTCCAAAGCCTGGAACTTAAGCCTGGAGGCCACGTTGGCTTTGGAGGCAATCAGAGGGGAAAGATAATTGGCTCTGGAACTGTAGGTAATGGAAATCTTCCCTCTATTAATAATGTTCTGCTAGTAGATGGATTAATTCATAATCTGTTATCCATAAGTCAATTAAGTGATAACGGTTATGATATAATCTTTAATCAAAAATCATGTAAAGCTGTTAGTCAGAAAGATGGGACTATCCTGTTTAATGGAAAGAGGAAAAACAACATTTACAAAATCAAACTTTCTGAACTGAAAAGTCAGAATGTAAAGTGCCTTATGTCTGTTAACAACGAGCAGTGGATCTGGCACAGAAGATTGGGGCATGTTAGTATGAGAAGAATATCTCAGATTAACAAACTCAATCTGGTCAAAGGACTTCCTAATTTGAAGTTCAATTCAGATGCTCTGTGTGAAGCATGTCAGAAAGGCAAGTTTGCAAAACCTTCTTTTAAATCTAAAAATGTTGTTTCTACCTCTAAGCCATTAGAACTTCTGCACATTGACTTATTTGGACCAGTTAAAACTGCTTCAGTCAGTGGCAAGAAGTATGGGTTAGCAATCGTAGATGACTATAGCAGATGGACATGGGTAAAGTTCTTAAGACACAAGGACGAGTCACACTCTGTGTTTGTTACCTTCTGTGACCAAGTTCAGAATGAAAAGGATCTCAGAATCGTTAAAGTCAGAAGTGATCATGGTGGAGAATTTGAAAACAAAGACTTTGAGTCATTCTTTAATGACAGAGGCATTCTGCATGATTTCTCTTGTCCTAGAACTCCCCAACAAAATGGAGTTGTAGAACGAAAGAACAGAACATTGCAAGAAATGGCCAGAACCATGATCAATGAGACAAACGTTGCTAAGATCTTCTGGGCAGAGGCAATAAACACAGCGTGCTACATTCAGAATAGAATCTCAATAAGACCTATTCTGGAAAAGACTCCATATGAATTATGGAAGAACAGAAAGCCCAACATTTCATATTTTCATCCATTTGGATGTACCTGTTTTATGTTAAATACAAAGAATTATTTGAACAAGTTTGACTCCAAAGCACAAAAGTGTATTATGTTAGGATACTCTGAACGCTCAAGAGGGTACAGAGTATACAATACAGAAACACAAATTGTGGAAAAATCAATCAGTGTTCGTTTTGATGACAAGCTTGACTCTGAAAAGTCAAAGCAGAATGAAGTTTTTGCAGGTATGGAAATTGAATTTACAGGTTCTGAAGACAAGTCATCAGAAGCTCTCAACACAGACACTCCTTCAACGTCTGAAAGGAGCACTGCTAGCAATCTTACAACAGCTGCTGATCAACCTCAGAAGAGATTACCCAGAAGCAGCTTGGATCACCCAGAAGAGACTATCTTAGGAAGAAAGGAAGATCCAATCAGAACAAGAGCAAGCTTCAGAAACTCTGAAGAAACCCTCATGGGACTTGTGTCTCTGATTGAACCTTCTTCTATTGATGAAGCACTTCTGGATAATGACTGGATTCTGGCAATGCAAGAAGAGTTGAATCAATTCACCAGAAATGACGTATGGGATCTTGTTCCCAGACCAAAAGGATTCAACGTCATTGGAACGAGATGGGTCTTCAGAAACAAGCTAAATGAACAAGGCGAAGTCATCAGAAACAAAGCACGACTGGTTGCACAAGGTTATAGTCAGCAAGAGGGGATAGACTATACAGAAACCTTTGCCCCAGTCGCCAGGTTAGAATCTATCAGACTTTTAATCTCATTTGTTGTTAATAGAGGCATCACTCTGTATCAGATGGATGTCAAAAGTGCATTCTTAAATGGTTATATAGAAGAAGAGGTTTATGTGCACCAACCCCCTGGTTTTGAAAATACAAAACATCCAGAACATGTTTTCAAACTAAAGAAGTCACTATACGGTCTGAAACAAGCTCCCAGAGCTTGGTATGAAAGGCTAAGTAACTTTCTGTTAGAAAATGAATTCACCAGAGGGAAGGTGGACACTACCTTATTCTGTAAATCAGTTAAGAATGACATCTTAGTCTGTCAAATTTATGTTGATGATATTATCTTTGGTTCTACTAATCCTTCTCTTGGAAGAAAATTTGCTAAGTGTATGCAGGCAGAATTTGAGATGAGCCTCATGGGGGAACTAAAATTCTTTCTAGGAATTCAGATCAATCAAACTCCAGAGGGAACTTACATTCATCAGAGCAAATACATCAGAGATCTTCTGAAGAAATTTGACCTCTCAGAATGTAAGCCATCAAAGATTCCAATGCATCTCACGTGCATTCTGGAAAGAGAAGAGGTAAGCAAAAATGTAGAACAGAAAGTCTACAGAGGTATGATTGGTTCTCTCCTTTATCTGACAGCTTCAAGACCTGATATATTATTCAGCGTATGTATTTGTGCTAGATTCCAATCAGATCCTAGAGAATCTCACTTAACAGTTGTTAAGAGAATTTTCAAGTATCTGAAAGGTACTACTAATATGGGTTTGTTTTATAGAAAATCTAGTGATTACAGTTTAGTAGGCTACTGCGATGCTGACTTTGCTGGAGACAGAGTGGAGCGTAAAAGTACTTCTGGAAGCTGCCAATTTCTGGGAGAAAATCTGATCTCTTGGTCCAGCAAAAGGCAATCAACAATTGCGCTATCAACAGCAGAAGCTGAGTACATGGCAGCAGTAGGATGTAGCACACAAATGCTCTGGATGAAAAGTCAGCTTGAAGACTTCCAGATTTTTGAGAGTAACATTCTTATACTCTGTGATAATACTTCTGCTATTTGCTTAAGTAAGAATCCTATTTTACATTCTAGAGCTAAGCATATAGAAATAAAACATCACTTCATTAGGGACTATATTCAGAAAGGAATTTTGAATTTAAAATTTATAGATACAGACCATCAATGGGCTGATATCTTCACTAAACCCCTTTCTGAAGATAGGTTCAATTTCATTCTGAAACATCTCAGCATGAAAATCTGCCCAGAGTGAAAATGTTTTAATTCCATATATTTATCTTCAGAATGTATTTGTTTTTGTTTTTTTCTGTGAACTTCTGATCAATCTCCTTTCAGAAAGATAGAACATGCAGATTGCATCAGATGCTAGTCTTAAAGATCTGAGAGTCTAAGCTCAAAGATAGACGTGCTGATCACTACATCAAACAAGTGTCATCCAATCATCAGCATATCTCTGAAGCAGAACGCGTGCACGCTTCTGAGAAGGCAAAACGTTGATTGGGTGCATAGAGACACATGTCTAGTAACCGTTTTAAGTATCTTTCTCAAATCCCCCAAAATCAGCAAGCATTAAATGAAAGTAATCATGTTTTTAAAACGTAATCATGATTTTATTTCTCTTTCTTGAAAACGTTTATACTTTCAAAATATTTTGAAGCCTATTTAAGCATGTTAACCTCTCACTTTAATCTTTTACAGTTTCTCATTATTTCTCAAGTATTCTCTGCATTTTTCTATGTTCATCTCTCTCAAACCCATTTTCTCAGTTTTTCTCAAAATCCCTATAAGTGTGAACATGGCAACCTCCAGCAGTGCTTCTGCAGGTTCTCAGAAGAAAGCATCATCTGAACAGTATCAAGTTCCATTCAGAACACTCCTCACTCCAGTGAAGAATCTTGAAGTGTTATCTGAATTGATTATTGATTTTGGTAGTCTGAAGGAGAATGGCTTTGATTTAACAGAAGAAGTTAGGGCACAGAAATGGGAAAGGTATTTTGACAGGTTGGTTGGACCAACATTCCCAATGTTAGTCAAGGAGTTCTGGATTCATGCAACTGCTTCAACACATCAAGTCACCTCCTACATAATGGGGAAGAAGATTGTGATCAATGAGGATCACATAGCAAGGTTAATTGGTTACAGTGGCGGTGGCGTCCGCTGTATTGATATGGCTGAGAGATGTGCTGACGTGGGCGTCATAGCAGAAAGGATTTTCACCCATGGGGTGCCCAGCAGCAAGATCAGAGATCTGAAGGATCACCACAGAGTTTGGGCGAAGATAATTCTGGGGTGTTTTAATCATAGGAAGCCAACTAGTTCCCCTGATTACATAAATATAGATCAGCAATTTCTGATCTATTTTATCAATCAGAAGGTAAAAATCAACTTGGCTCATCTTCTGTTTAATCACCTCAGAACAAGCGTGAAGGAAACCAGGGAAGAAGAAAGAACAAAGAGGGATTGGATACCCTTTGGAAGGTTGATATCAGATATTCTGACTGAGAATAGGCTGATAGAGCACCTGATAGAAGCTCAAGAGTTAAGCACCATTGAACCAACGGTTGGGAAGCCTCTGAACGCGAAGAATCTGAAGAAAATGAAGTTAATAGAGAATATCAAAAAGGAACCTAGCGCTACTCCTATTGCTGATATCACCAGCAGAAGAGTCCCACTGAGTGACTTTCCTTTATTTTCTGAGATAGAATCCAAGCCAATGGTGGTTCTCAGATATCTGGACGCGTGCAAAGCTGATGGTACAGATCCAAATCTGAATATCAAAGATCTGCACCAACCTCAACCAGAAGTTACACTGAAGAAGACGAAGAAAAGGAAGGCCCCTTCATAAGGAACATCCCAGCAGACACCCAAGAAAAGAGGTAATTTATCTGTTGCTTCTGTTTTAAATTCTTCTACTATTCCAGCATCAATCCCATCTCCAACTTCTCATAGAATCCCAATCCCCATTCCAACAATAGATGAAACCGAACCAGAAGATGACCCTTCTGAGGCACTACAACTCAGAAGACCCCGAACCAAACATCCCAAACCAACAATCTCAACAACATCAGCAATTGACAAAGTGCTGTCTGACATTGATCAACACACCTCTGATCACCCCTCCAATAATCCAAACTCTGAACCACAAATTGTCCACTCTCCACAACCAGAACAACCTCTCTCACCCATTCCAGAAGAACCACATATCCCTGAACAACCAGAAATTCCTCCTCCTTCTCCATAACCAGCAATCCCTTCTCCTTCTCCTCAACCAGAAATTCATCCACCATCACCTCAACCATCACCTCAACCTGAGTTTCATCACTCTGAAACTCCAACTCCTCCACCTTCTGAACCTCACTCTCCTCAATCCTCTGAACCACAACCTCTGGCAATCCAGCTGCCATGTGGAACAACAGTAACCATGGCCCAGCTGCCATCCTCTCCAGAATCTACACCACCAAATACTCCCAAAACCCCAAATAGTCCAATCATTATTTCTGATTCTCCCACTCCATCTCCAAAACAAACAGCTCCCAAGCAAACCACCGAAAACCCCAGCAGGACCTTCATAGATTTAACAATCCTTGACCGTCTTGCTGATCTGAAAAATAAAATAGCCATTCCAAAACCAAAACAGCCAGATGTTGGCTCTGGTATTATGAATTTTGAAACAGGTTTGCAGTAGTGGATTGCTTCTCTGAAGCAAGTCTGTCCTGGAATGATTGACCCAGCTGCCTCTGACCAGCTTTGGTCACAATTCAGAATTTGGGTACGTGCTGAAGCCCTCAAGTTGCAGGATATCAACTATGAGCAGGCACAACAGAACTTCAGCAAGCTGCTGAAGGAAGTTGAAAGTCAGCTGCCACAGGAAGACGTGCTCCTTCTGGATAGTGAGCCATGGTCTGAGAAACAACCAGCTTCAAAGGTGCAACCAGAAGAAGACAAGACTATTCAAGCTGAAGCAAGTCAAGCTGAAGATGTTGCAGAAAGCTCTCAGAAGCTCCCTGCTTCTGATGTGTCTCAAGCTGCCTTGGACAGGCAGACTCTGGAAGAGCTGAAGCTGAATGACATGCGTCTGCAGCAAAGGATGGATGAAAATGACCAGAAGATGAAAGAAAGGATGGATGTGCAGGATAGCAAGATAGACACAGTTGTCAGCATGGTGCACAAGCAGAATGAGACTGCTGATCAGATCAAAGCCATGCTGGAGAACCTGTTCACACGTCTTCCTCCCCAACCTTAGATTTTCATTCATGACATTTTCATGTTTTCTTTGCTTATTTGATGTACTGATCTGTTTGATTCTGAATATTTTAATATGACAAATTTTTCTGCTCTAAATGTTTTAGCACATCACTTACACTTTTTGATTGCTGACAAAAAGGGGGAGAACAGGAATGATATTTTAAATAATAATGGATTACTAAGACAGAAAATCTCAAACATTCTAACTCTGATATACTTGAATATGTTTTCTGTTTTTGCTTAAGTCTAACAGGTACAAGAATGCTATCTGATATTATGAAGACTAAAGATCTGATACTCTGACCCAAAGCAAAGCTCTGATAGAAAAGCTCTGATACGCTGATCTGAAGCTCTGCTCTGATATGCTGATCTAAAGCTTCTGATAGTCAAAACTCTGAGATTCTGATGTTCAAAGAAAGGCAATAAAGATCTGATCCTGAAGAACTCTTGGAATTAAAAAGGGAAGTAATAAATTCAGGGGGAGTATCTCTCAACTCTTATATCTCTTTATCCCTTATCTTTGATAACCTCTTACTCTGATACATCTTATCATTTAGTTATCTCTGATACTTTTTCACGTTATTTTCAATTAAAAATATCTAGTTTTTGTCATCATCAAAAAGGGGGAGATTGTTAGAACAAAGTTTGAATCTACTACCCTAAGTTTAAGTTTTGATGATAACAAAATGAAAGGATATATTAATTACGTGAATCATTTAAGAACTATTTTCTACCTAAACTATTACGTTCTGTTTTGCAGAAACTCTGATAGGTATCAGCAGGAGCACACCTAATCAGCATCAGAATATTGGTTCTTAACATCAGCATCAGAAGATGCTATATCAGAATACCAGAATCAGAAGAATAACTCACGCGTATGCTGAAGCTTGATGAACATAACTGCACTCAACACTCTGATAAAGACAACAACAGTTCATCAGCACTTAAGCAGAATCAGAATGAGGCCAAGCCAGAACACGCTTTAAGTTGGAACGGTACTGTGCATTGAAAGCGTATTATTACCAACGGCATCATTCTAGACAAGATCTTCTCAATAAGGAAAGTTTGTTATTGGCATTGAATCAAGATTATTGCTCCAACGTTCAACAATCTCAGTGCTATATAAACAAGACTATGAAGATTGAATTGGCTAATGCTCTCCAACATATTACACGCCTAAAAGCTAATCATAATCTTCCTTCTCTCAGTTTTCTAAACGCTACATATCTCCTTACTCAATCATTGTTTAGCTAGTTTCATAAGCTTAAGTTGTGTAACATCACAGTTGTGATACAGTTTTGTAGAAAACATTCACACACCTAGATTTATCTTCTTTGTAAGAAAGTGTTTCCTTGACGAACCAGGTTGTGGTTTGCATCAAGAAGGCTTTAGCAGTTGTTAAAGCAGTTTGTAATATTCAGTTGAATATAGTGGATTAAGACCTCGTTGGAGAGAGGCGAAATCACCTTGACGGGTGGACTGGAGTAGTTTGAGATCAAACGAACCAGGATAAAAATATCTTGTTCATTGCATTGATTTTCAGTTTTACAATTCAACCCCCCCCCCCCCCCCCCCCTTCTTGTGTTTTTCACTTCTTCAATCTAGTCCCTTACGAGAAATTGCTAAAGCGTCTCACAAGTTGCCTTCTATAACTGTACAAAACGACTCGCGCCTGTCCCTTCACATCCAACGATGGGGCTTCTTACCAAAACAATGGTAAGATAGCAAAATCTAAAGGAGGAGGAAAAGAACATCTAAGATCTTTCGAGTAGGTAGATTTTCTCCTAGTTGCTCGCTTGCTCACGTCCAAACATTTTACACCAACATTTTCAAAAAAACATCTTTCAAACTTGAAAACATTTTTTTCAAAAGATCAACACCTTTGTATACATTCTTACGAACGAGAATCATTACAAAGTTTGCCTAAACAATTGGCCTCTTTTCAAAATACTTTCAAAAAACCATACAAAGCACATTTTCAAACAAAAGAAAGTGACCTAGCAAGCAATTAAGAGGCCGTGGAAAACCATGGATGAAAAGGGTGCTAATACCTTCCCTTTTCATAATCTACCCCCCGAACTCAAGAAAATATCTCTAAAGGTCTTTCCTGTTCTTTTCAGGCTTTCCTTATTGGATAAAAGAAAAGTCGATGGAGACTCTTGCTAAACCGCAACATTTGCGATCAAACGTAAAACAACCAAGTCAGTTCTCCCACCGTATCACAGAACTGGAGACTCTGCTGGGGATTGAACTTAAAAGTGGGGTTACCTTAGGGTTAAATCACATTTACATTCTTTCATTGTTTGACTTGTATGCTTTACATTATGGTTCTTTCCTTGGGATTGAATCCTCTACCCGGATTTGGGATACCTTATAGGTAAGTAGCAATACATTATGGAAACTGTGTGGGGTATACCGACATGGTCTAAGAAATAGCTACGTTAGTGCGACATATTTGTGGGTACCGGTAGCACTTGAGTAGTCAAGGAGAATACGGGGCCGTTGAGTGATGTCATGAAGCACTAATGAACTTTTAGAACCATTACTTGACCAACTTGGCCTTTAGGACATAGTGAGATGACCGGCTTTGGTGCAGTCCAAAGTTGGTAGATACTCGATACTACACTCATTGAGGTTTGGTTTTTTGGGATATTTTGGTCGCCATTAAAGAGGCTTGCACTGAAATAATGCCCAAAGAAACGAACCAGTGATATTGAGCTCCTTAGAACCTGGTTACTATTGCTAGGACAGGTTTGAGCCAACTAAACTTCAAGAGGGTACTTACCTATAAGACTCCATGCAAGCCTAAACCTAAGGACTCGTTTGCTTTGTTTGTATATATATACTTGTACATAACATCATAAACATCATAACATCATACTCATATTCACTAACTATTTCAAGAATCTTGGGATTTATCTTTGTTCTGTTTTGTAGGACATGGATTCTATTCGTATAAAAACCATTCAAGTCAACCTCGTAAGGATTCCTCCTCAACTCAAAGAGTTATCATCAAGGATTCCTGAGAATTCTCCATTTACTGAAAGACATGTTCTCCTCCTAAACTTGGTTACCTCTAACACTGATGAAGACATGATGAAGGTGCTCTTCCAATTCTTTGATCCTCTACACTATTGCTTCACATTTCCCGATTATCAACTTGTGCCAACTTTGGAAGAATTCTCCCAACTCTTGAGGATTCCCATTCTCAATCAACTACCTTTCAATGGTACGGAAAGAGATCCAAAGCCCGAAGAGATGGCTCAAGCTCTACACTTGCAACCATATGATATCACAACTAATTGAGAGACAAGGAGTGGTGTCAAGGGTTTCCTAGCAAAGTTCTTGTTTGAGAAAGCCCAAAATTGTTGGAACTCTTTGGATTTGCAAGCTTTTGAGGAAATTGTGGCTCTCCTCATCTATGGTATGGTTTTGTTTCCAAATCCTGACCAACTCATAGATGTGAACACTGTCAAAATCTTCATGTCTCGTAACCCGGTGCCTACTTTGTTAGGGGACATCTTACATTCCTTTCACATTCGCACTATGAGGAAAAGAGGTATCCTTTTGTGTTGCACCCCTCTCTTGGCAAGATGGTTTATTTCGCATCTTCCCCAATCTGTATTGAAGAACGAGCAAGGTTTAAGGTGGTCACAAAGGTTGATGACGCTCAAACATTCAAACATCCATTGGTGTTCCCGATCTATAGAGAATGTTACTATCATCGACCGTTATGGAGAATTACCTAATGTCCCCTTACTTGGCATTAGGGGAGGTATCACCTATAACCCCTTCTTAGCATTAAGACAGTTTGGTTATGCCCGAAGGGATGGCCCACATGAGATACTAATTCAAGGGTTAGTATTTAACTACGAGAGTGACAATCAAGGTCATCGCCAGACGTTTATCTGAGCATGGAGGATGTTGAACAAGGTAGATAGAAAGACATTAGGGCACAAGAATTCCACCCATCTTGAGCCTTACCTCAAATGGGTACGAGCTCGTGCTCCAAGTCTTATGATGCCTTACCTCTCCATTCTCGCGATAATCATGGAGCCTGTTGTGGAAGGAGATGTTCCATACACTATCCTGCATCCTGACATGCCCACCTCTCTTGAAGACTTACAAAGGGATTGGATACAGCTTAAGGGGGAACGAGACACTTTCGAGGCCTAATTCTACGCCAACAAGAAGAAGAAGAATATGGAGCTCATGAAATAGCTTCATGAGGAGCAGACTCTAAACGCCTACATTGCACCAAAGAGGATGCGTACAACCTTTTTATCTTAAAGTTTTTGTATTTCTTTGTAATCCCAAAGAGGCATGATGTACTCAAGCTTTCATATAACGTGTGTTTCCTTTTTCTCTAAAGAAAATCTGAATCTCTAATTTCCTTGAAATCATTGCATACGCATATCATCCATAACATAGCATAAGCAGGTACCACTACAGGTTTCTCATCTCCTTCGCTGTTTATTTTAGCAAAAATGTCTTATGAACAAAGCATCAAAGATCTTCAGGCACAAAATGCCCAATTTCAACAGATGTTCTTAACTATGGCGAAAGGGCAGGAGGATCTGAAGGCCCTTATCCTGAAAGAGAAGAAGAAGCAGCTCGGTGGTGCCCTCAATATGGGCAGAAGATTTGGGGGGCCGCTAAAGCAACCAGTCGATCTAACCTCCTCGTCCAAAGAAGGGGAAATCAAGAGTGAGAAACAAGGGAGGAGAACCCTAGTCCTGAAGTCTCTGACAATGATATGGACTACAATGATGAGCAGTATCCTCCCGCTGAGGATAGGTACAAGCAGTTAGAGGACCGATTAAGCGCTATGGAGATCCAGAGAATACCAGGGTTAGATTTTGAAGAGATGGGATTGGTGTCCGGGGTAGTCATCCCACACAAATTTAAAGCTCCAGTTTTCGCAAAATATGACGGGGTGTCTTGTCCTAAGCTCCATCTCTGTTCCTATGTGAGGAAGATTCAGCCTCACACTAATGATAGGAACTTGTGGGTTCACTTCTTTCAAGATAGTCTGTTAAGGACTCAGCTTGAGTGGTTCTACCAATTGGAGGGAACCAATGTCCGAAACTGGGAGGATTTGGCTGATGCTTTTTACAAGAAATATCAATACAACACCGACCTTGCCCCTACTCGTACTTAACTTCAGAGTATGTCCATGGTGCAGGTGAAGGCTTTAAAGACTATGCGCAGAAGTGGAGAGATTTGGCTGGAAGAGTCCAACCCCCTTTGTCTGATAGGGAGTTGGTCGACATGTTTCTTGGGACGCTGTCTGGTCCATTCTTCAACCATTTGATCGGTAGCTCATCAGTTGGTTTTACTGAGCTGATTTTAACTGGAGAGAGGGTAGAAGCTGGGATCCGGAGCGGTAAAATACATAAGGATACCTCGTCAAGTTCAGCAAAGATACCCTTCACGGCTAAGAAGGAGGTCAGTGTCGTTTATAGCCCAAGAGGTCAAAACCGAACTGACTACCGTTTAACAATAGGTCTTGTGATGATACCTAGGCCTACGGCTACCCCACAACGAAACAATCAGCAAAGGGTAGAAAGACCGCAAAGGCAGTTTACCCAGATTAACATGAAATTGACTGAGATTCTTCCCCATCTGCTAAGATCCAACATGGCAACCTTGAAAGAGGATCCCAAGAATCCTAATACCACATCTCCTCGGTACAATCCAAACGCCCAGTGCGCCTATCATTCAGAGAGTCCTGGTCATGATACAAATGATTGTTAGGCTCTAAGAAACAAAGTATAAGATCTGATTGAAGCCAAGGAGATTGAGTTCGATGCACCGGAGAAGCCCAATGTCATAACTGCTCCCATGCCTAAGCACAACCATGGAGTTAATGTCGTTGATACTGATCTGTTTGTGACCTCAATTGATGAAGTTTCTACTCCTCTTATGACTCTTAAGAAGAATTTGTTATTGGCTGGTTTATTTCCGAGTTGTGGCGAAGGTTGCCACATGTGTTCATCTCTGCCTTCTGGTTGCTATTTGCTGAAAACAGGTGTCCAACGCCTGATGGATAGCAGAGAAATTTTGTTCAAAAAGACTTTGATTGCAACTGTTCCGTGTGAAGATATTGCTATTATAACCATTTCCGCCAATCCTTCCAAGGCCTCCTTAAGAAGACCTGTTAGGATTACACCTGCTCCGAGAGTCGCTCCGTTAATAATCACTTGTCCTGGTCCTGTCCCATACGCCTCAGACAAGTTGTACCTTGGCATTATGGTGTCGAGATTTACTATTATAGCGTTAAACAAGATTTGAAGAATACAGAGGTTGATTCCGATGTCAGTAACATTGTCGGGACCAGCAAGATTACCAAAAGTGGAAGGGTTTTCTCTCCCGAGATTTCCCCAAAGACTGTCCGTTGTACTCCAAAATTTTCCCTCTTATTTTACTCAACAAATGTCAAGTGAGGTCCCTAATTTGCTCAAGGTTGCCCAAGAGTTGACCAAACAAACTCTCTCCTAAGGCAGTATACCCCAAATTAGGGTTTCTATTTTCATCAAGATGGGTTAGCCACAAAGGTCTCATATGCTTTCTAGGGTCTTATTATGTTCCCAAGATCATCCATGCCAAGTTTCAGGCCTTGCATAAGAAGTTTGCTCAATCAACTGCTCAAATGCTTGAGAATCGACTGTAGTAGGTCAAAAGTCAATTGTGGCCCACATACAGTCAAACCTCAAGAATTTTGGCCAACATCAACATTTTGAAGTGACTTCCATCATTTGATCAAGGGTTGATCATGATTCCCCAAGGAATGCTCCAAATTCATCAAAACCCAAAAGTTGCTAAATTAGGGTTTCTTAGTAAAAGTCAACCCAACTTTGACCAAGCATAACTTCTTCATACTTTATCATAAATTTTCCATCCAAAGCTAATTTTGAAGAGGATGAAATTCCCTACAACGCATCTTCATCTCATAAGTTCAAAATATGCAATCGTAAAAAGATATGAATTTTGACATTATAGGTCCTTTTGAAAAGTTAACAAAAACACCTTTTGGGTCAAAGCTTCATACATGAACATGGCAGATCCAATTGAGATGAAACCAAAAGGTTTGTTTAGAGGACATCCTAAGCTTTCTAAAAAGTCTAAGAACACCCTCCTAGGGTCAAAATTGAGAGACTAGTGCATTGTCAAAGTTGGCAAATTTTGGAAAATTGTCAAAAGTCAACATTGATCAAATTTGCATTTTTTCCAAAGGGGCCCATGTTTTCTTGTTTGAAACATGTTTCTAATAGGACCCACGACCCCTGAGCTTTTCCACCTATTATTTTATTATTTTTATCATTTATTTTGATTTTTTATTCATTTAAACCAAAATAAATCAAATTAAATGGTAAAATAATAAAAGCAAATCAAATCTTGGGATTTTTGTGCACATTATGAGTCCATATACAGCTAGCATGGCATGTAATTCGTGCAAGGATGCTTTAGATTGAAAAAGTCATGATTGGAGCTATTTTGGAAAGAAATCATACAAGGCCAAAATCAAATGCAATCTCATAATTCCTCAAGATACCATGAGATTTCTTCCATTATTTTTGACCTAAATTCCTCCTTTATATAAACACAACACCCTCATACACTAGGGAGCACAAAATTGGCTGCCCAAGAACGCTCTCTAAAAACCTCAAATTATGTCAAAACTAGTGCAAAGTTAAAACTGAAGATCCAACCACTTTCAGTCCAAGCCATCAATTACAAATCATTCTTGGGGTATCTAAGGGTAAGATTAGGTCGAAAGTCATGGCCATTGATGCTTGAAACAAGCATACTCATCTTCTCCGATTTTCTTTTCTTTCAAACATTCATATAATTAATTTCATGGATTGCTAATGTTTATTAACTGTCCAAATGAGTTCTTGTTGTTACGTAGAACGGGTTTGAATCACAAACAATAGCTTGAATTGGTGGATGAGGCGCCTAACTGTGAGCCAAGGGGCATGGGATCATCGCCCACCCCATGCATTTTTCACTTTTTTGACTATTTTATTTTCTAACCCTTTTAATTTATTTATTTTTCACTTGATTTGTTTTCTGTCATTAATTTAATTAACATATAAAATCACAAAAAAATCATTAAATATTAGTTTTAGGCTTTCAATTAATTAAAATAATTTTTGACATAAAAGTTGTTTTGATTTAATCAATATTGATTTTATTTCATAATTAACTTGTAAATTAATCAGAGTTAGGTTTTTAATTATTAACTCACACTTTTATTATTTTCCTAACAATTTACTACAGATTCAGTACATCGCCATTCCATGCGTCCATCATACGCTCACAAATCCTATCCTTTGGATCATCCCTTGGTCCAGATCCATCGTCCAACCACAGCAGCCCATGGTGCACTCTCTGAAGCTAATCCATATGGGATCACACGCAAGGAACATGGGCCAACCAATTTGGGCCTAACAATTTGGCAATGCACCCCCCAGTCTGCATTCTACCACACAGGCCCAATCTTTTCTTTTTTATTTTATTTCAATTCTTTTTATTGTTTTAATTTATTTATTTATTTATTTTCCAAAAATTATTTTTAATCAAAACATAAAAATCAGAAAATCACAAACAATATTAGGTTTAGTCTTTTTTTCATAAAATATTTAATTGCATTAATTAGTTTAATTAGGTTAACTTAAATCTTTTTTCATAATTAAAATCAAATAGAAATTAGGTTTAATTCTTAATTTTAATTCCTTCTCAAAATAAAAAACACAAAAATAGGTTAATTGTTTTTTCATTAATTTAATGATTTTTCATAATTAAAACTTAATTAGTGATTAGGATATTTTGCAATTTATTCTTTATTTCCTTAAATAAAAATGACAAAAAAATGTTTTTTTTAATTAAATACAATTTGGTTTTCCAGGGTCAAAACCCTAATTTCTCGCATTTACGTTTGCCGTACGTACTTTTCATTATATTTTTGTAATTGCTCTGAGGTTGTAATAGTCTTTTAAACTAGGGTTTTATTTACTGTTTAATTTCCCCCCAAGTTTTGGTTATGTAATCCCCATTCCCCGAAGCCTTGTAATAATTAGATTTACTTTTCCGCTTTTAATTTCTGCAATCTTTAAATGTCTAGATGTATGGCTAATAGGATTGTATGGCAATAATGTCTGGAAAATTAAAAAGGTAGATCACCTAATGTGCAAAGATTAACTGAAACAAATCATATGCACATACTCACTCCTAGGGTTTACCTCACTTCGGTTGCTTTAGGTAAACAATCATTAAGCATAGGAGATTTTAGTGGTTGCCCTCCAGTCTAAAGAGATCAAATTGTCTCATTCGAATGTTGCCTCAGAAATGTTGCCTCAGAAATGTTGCCTCAGAAATGTTGCCTCGGAAACGTTGCCTCGAAAAGATCTTAAGACTCTAGGGTTACTACTAAAGTTTTCTAACTATTGCTTTAGTGATTGTATTTGTCCCTTTCGAACATCCCTTACAAACTCCAACGACGGTGCTACCTACTCCTTAATAGTGGGATAACGCTGTCTAAATGAAATAGAATGAACAATCTTTTTCGGGTAGGTAGAATCTTAAGTACTTGCTCAAAACAAATCTTTTCACACTAACACCTTTTCAAAACAGTTTTCAAAAAACAACTTCGTCACACCCTTGAGGACTGATACAAGGGTTATCACGAAATAAAACATTTTCAAAGCAAGCACACACACACAAGTAATTTTAAAAAGATGAGCAAGTTCCTAAGAGCCCATGGAAAACCATGGATAGAAAGGGTGCTAACACCTTCCCTTTCTATAATCTACCCTCCGTACTCAGAATATCTCGAAAAAAGGTTTTTTCTGTTCTTTTTCCTTTTCTATGATTGGATGAAATAAAAGTTAGTGGCGAATCTTACTTACCGCGACATTTTGCGAACACAAAACGTAAAATGTAAACCAGTATTAAACAGTCGGTTCTGCCACCGTATCACAGAATTGGCGACTCTGTTGGGGATTTATATGAAGTGGGGTATACCTTAGGATCTAGGTCATTATATTGCTTCTCTTGATTGTCTTGATTGCTTTACTTTCGAGGGTTTGTTTGGGGTTACTATAGATCCTACACCCGGATCTGGGGAACACCTTTTAGGTAAGTAGTAATAAACTGTGAGAGAACTATGCTGGGGTATACCGGTACGGTTGAAGCAGTAGCTACGTTGATGTGGCACTTTGGTTGGTACCAGTAACCCTTGAGTCAATCAGGGAGAGTACGGGGCCGCTGCATGGTGTCGTGAAGCATCAACTGACCTTAGAACCTTTAATTGCACCAACTTGGCCATTAGAAAGTAATGAGATAGCCGGCCTCGGTGTAGAGTTGAGAACTGGTTGATACTTGATGCTACACTCATTGAGATCAGACTTTCGAGATATTTCGGCCGCAAGAAAAGATTGCGTGAGCTGAGACAATGCCGATAAAGGATGGTCAGTGATATTGAGATCCTCTAGAACCCAGTTACTTTTCTAACACAGGTTTGAAACCAACTAAACTTCAAGAGGGTACTTACCTATAGTTGTGTGACTTGTTTGCTATATGTTCCTAACAATTTAAACTCATTGCAGGGCTTTATTTGTATTTCTTGCAGGACCTTGTTTGTATAAATCCAATAAATTGGTTTCTTACCCTGTACTTTTCCTGGATGCATAGCATACACATCATAGCATCATACCATAGCATTTCCTTAACCACTTCAAGGATCTCGAGGGCCTGTGATGCAGGTTATGATGAACCAATCGTCTAGTAAGGGGCGGGCGAATTTATTTTCCTCTAGCCAATGTCGTCAAAAGATAAAAACACGATAACTTGAGTCAGGGGCTATAACTCACTTGATATGGTGAGCTTGACTCTCATAGAAGGACATTCGACGATACAAAGTTTTTCAAACAAAGCTGCAAATCTCAACTTCTGACATTTTCTTGTTTACCCCGTGAGATCCTTGAAAACATTGCATACATATCATTGCATAACAGGTCTTCCAGTACATGTCTCTCATGTTCTCGCTGTTTATTTTAGCAATGGCTTTCCAATAAGACAACAGAGATCTTCAAACTCAGGAAGCTCAGTTCAGGGAAATATTACTAAACCTATCCAAGGGGCAAGAAGACCTAAAAACACTCTTCGCCAGGAATCTGACCAAGGAATGTCCTGACAACAACAAGGATGAACAATTGGAACAAATGCAAGCTGAGGTAGAAGCAATGAGAATCCAGATGCTGGGGCAGATGGCTCTTATCCAAAACTTAGCTCGAGGACAAGAAGGGCTAAGAGCCTTCATCAACAAGCTTCACCAAGATGGATGCAGATCTATGAAACAAACAATTAAAATTATGGATCAAGGCATTAATCAACCCCCGGTGAGAGAAGAGGTTGGTTTGGTCAAGAACAGGCCTTTTGAGGTTGCTACTACATCACAAGCCCAACCACAATCTCTCCCACGACAACGGGGAAATCGACATAAGAAGAATACATCTGAAAGACGCTTCACCGAAATTAACATGTCATTAGCTCAAGCATTGCAACACATGTTGAAGGCCAAGTTGGTTATGTTAAGGGACCCTCCTCAGAATCCCAACATAGCCTCCCCAAGGTACAATCCAAATGCAAGATGTGCGTACCATCCCAACAGTCCTGGACATGACACCAACAGATGTTGGGCGTTGAGAAATAAAATTCAAGACCTGATTGATGAAGGAGCGCTCGAATTCGCACAAGACGATCAGGCTGAGTTCTTCTGCCATCCCTCCAAGGCATACCATCTGAAGTGACAAGTTCTCACAAGAAGACTTTTCGTTCATTAGAATTTTCAATGTGTAATTTTCTTTTGATTTGTTTGAACATTTATTCATATCAAACCTCATTATTTCATCAATGCATTGCACATGTTTGTCTTGAATAAATTCATTCGTATTCTCTATTTCAAAAATGAGTTCTTATTTACTTTTGTGATATTCAACTCGATTAAAAACTCTAAGCCTTAGAGGGAGGATGACGAAAATGATACCACAATCTCTACAATATGCTTTTGAACAGACCCCGTTGACGATGTACAGGCGTTGTTTCAAATCCTAAACAGTGGAGTTATAAGGAAGATAATCCCTAGTCAACCCCTTCGAGCCAAAGAAGTAGGAGTTTTTCTTTTCACACATATTAAAACCCTTAATCATAACCTGGGGCAGGGTAGTTTTCTCAGTTAATTCAGAGGTGCATTCAGTCACAATCTACCGCTTCATACACAATGAGTGGCATCAAAGACGTCCTTCCGAAACAAAAGACAGTGATGGTTCCCTATAATCATCAAGACATGCAGTCATTATCTCTCGAAATAAATGCCCATTAAGTCAAAACCTATGAAGGAGACTTAAGAAAAAATACTGGGGCATCCCGCTGACTGTAATCACAAAAAGAAATAGTTCAGGCAAAAGACAGGGATAATAAAATAAAAAAGAAAGAGGTCCTACAAACCCTCAACAAAAAAGGAAATGATTGCCTATTCAAAATAATCTGTCAGTACCCTAACCATCACTGGAATATCAGAGCAAAGACTCAAATGGGATCTAAATGCATAATTAGCTGAGTTTAGGATCGAAGAACATCACGAAGAGCGGGTGGGTACAAATAAATTTTGAGCCTTTATCCTTTGTTTCTTGAACCGTGAACCAGGCCACGTTATAACCCTTAAAAGTCCTAGCTGAAGCATGGGTTAGTTCGAAAGCATACTGTTACAAAAGGTATCCTGACTCCTGTAGGACTTGCTGTAAATCCTGAGTTGACATCACATTTTACAAAATTTGCTTGTTTTACTGAAAAACACATTTTCAAAAATTTCAAGACAGACATAAGTTTTGCATTCTTAAAATATTATTGTTTGCATATGACTATTTGTTCAACAACATAGAGATTCGCATGACGAATATCTAGTGAACAAAAAAACCTTCTCAATAAAAAGGATCACCTCAAGTGGAAAAACACTTCCAACCAAGGGGCACGGCATGGTCATTGTCCATCATCTGGGGCAGTCAAGTCAAGATTCAAGGAATCTCTCAAAGATTCCAAATAACCAGGGGCAGATCTCCATTTGAGTCACTTGGGGCATTGGGTATGAATTCCAGCAACGAATTATGTACGATCAAGCAAGCATCTTCGGGCAGTGTGGCAACACTTACTACTACAGACAGTGACAACTCCCTACATCCTGAGAGCGTGGACATAGTCGGAAAAGACCACGCATGAAAAAGACCTGCTAGGTTGATTGGCCTAGGCAAAAATAAGGGCATCCCAGCGAGCCAAAAAGGTTCGGGCAAAAGTTAGGGATATACATATGAAAAATATGTACACCCGGCAAGTCGAAAACTTGAAAAGGCAGCTTGAGCAAAAAAGGGTATCCCGGTGGACTGAAAACCGGAAAGGGCGGTCCAGGCAAAAGGGATTTGAAGCATACGACTATGTCCCGTCATCTTATCATTTACTTATCAATAGAAGAGTTATCATCCTGATCAGCATCCACAAAGCCTCCGTGGGTACTTTCTCCAGCAAGTACAGGGGCAGAAAAGTCCTGATGCGAAGTCATTGTCGTATTCTCAGCATACGACCCTGTGACATCTACACTCCCCACAGAGTAGAGGCAACTAAAGCTTTGACATCGGCTTCCTCATACAGGAGCTACGTTCCTCAACAAAGTTCCTTCATAGAATCAACATCTATATTCCCTGACCGAATTTCATAATCGCAAGAGGTTCATAAAGTTGTCTCCCAAGCAGAGTTTATTTCTCTGAATACAGAAGCTCAATCCCTAACAAAGTTTATTCCTCCGGCTACGGAAGTTCATCCCCCTACGGAGTTTATCTCTCTGAATCAGCAAGATCTTCCAGCAAAGCATCTCCTCTCTCCAACAGAGTTATTCTCCCGCAGAGTTATTCTCAAACAGAGTCTCTCCCCCAACAGAGTAGCTGTAAACAAGGAGCAAATCTCCACCATAGTCATCTTCAGTTCGCCATCTCCAGCGGAAGTAGAAGAAACACTTTTTCTACTACGATCAGGAATGTAATTCCCAGTACTCTCCAATAGCGGTCAGGGATTTATTTTCCCAAACTCGTACATGCCACAATAGCATTTCATGTTCATATATCATAACGTGCGCATACATATTGCATACGGCATAATGTCATTTATTTTGAGAACATCATCATACAATGCATGTCATGCATCATATACAATTAATCATGTACCTTTTCAGGAAAGATGGTTATCATCAATAACTTCCAACAAGTTCAAGATTAGCTCCTGAAACTAAATAGAGTAATTATCTACATGATCAAATGTAGCTTTACACGGATTCGTAAGGAAGCAATCTTACACGGGTTTCTCCTAAATGCAGCTTCACACGATTTTATCCTGAAAGATCTTACACGGGTCCTTTCTCATAAATTTCCGAATGAAGTTTTACAAGAACTTATCCTAAGGTGACCTTACCCAGGTTCCTTCTGAAGTTTTACACGAGCTCATCCCAAAGTAACCTTACCCATGTTCCTCCTGAAGTTTTACACGAACTCATCCCAAGTAACCTTACCCAGGTTCCTTCTGAAGTTTTACACGAACTTATCACAAAGTAACCTTACCCAGGTTCCTCTTGAAGTTTTACACAGACTTATCCCAAGGTGACCTTACCCAGGTTCCTTCTGAAGTTTTACACGGACTTATCCCGAAGTAACCCTACCCAGGTTCCTCCTGAAGTTTTACACGAACTTATCCCAAAGTAACCTTACCCAGGTTCCTTTTGAATTTTTACACGAACTTATCCCAAAGTAACCTTACCCAGGTTCCTTCTGAAGTTTTACACGAACTTATCCCAAAGTAACCTTACCCAGGTTCCTTCTGAAGTTTTACACGAACTTATCACAAAGTAACCTTACCCAGGTTCCTCTTGAAGTTTTACACAGACTTAGCCTGAAGTAACCTTACCCAGGTTCATTCTGAAATTTTGCTCAGACTTATTCCAAAGCAACCTTACCCAGGTTCCTTCTCAGTTCAAATGCAGTTTTTCCCAAACTCTTCACGAAACAACCTTACCCAGGTTCCTTCTCACGTCCCTACTATACAAGCTTTTCATATCGAAGTAACCCTACTATTCAGGTTCCTTCTCACAGCCCTACTATCCAGGCTTTGATTTCGAAACAACCTTACCCAGGTTCCTTATCACGGCCCTACTATCCAGGCTTTTCATATCGAAGTAACCCTACTATCCAGGTTCCTTCTCATAGGCCTACTATCCAGGCTTTGATGTCGAAACAACCTTACCCAGGTTCCTTCTCACAGCCCTACTATCCAGGCTTTTCATATGGAAGTAACCCTACTATCCAGGTTCCTTCTCACAGCCCTACTATCTAGGCTTTTCATATCGAAGTAACCCTACTATCCAGGCTCCTTCTCATAACCTTACCATCCAGGTTTCTTTTCTCTTATCTCCAGACAGCAGTCCACAACACTGTAAGACCTGGACCTGATCAAACCCGATTTGGTTCGCATTTCCCCAATAAGTCGTGGTGCAGCCTGTACACTGACCAGACATGCAGTTCACCTCCGGATTTAATTCCCCAGTAGAGTAACAGACAATTGAAGCTCCTAAAATTCTATATCTCCCAAGATAGATACCAACATTCCTCAACAACAGCAAAAGGGACTCTCGTCAAAGGAATATCTCAGGAAATCCACATTCTCTAGATGGCATCTTTAAGACCATCTCCGACGATTCTCCGTCGTATCCAGGATGGCATCTTTAAGCCCATATCCAACAATATTCCATCATCGACCTCCGAATGGCATCTGTAAGCCCATTCCCGATATCACAAATCAAGTGCCACTTCATGTGAGTGCAAATTTTTGGGCACTCTAATGTTCAATCATCTTCCACATTCAAATCACGAAAGGCAGAGCAGCCAATCTACATCCTCAGGTTTAAGAAGATTGAACAGGGGCAGCTGTTGTACCCCAAAATTTTCCCTCTCATTTTACTCAACAAATGTCAAGTGAGGTCCGCAATTTGCTCAAGGTTGCCCAAGAGTTGACCAGACAAACTCTCTCCTAAGGCAGTATACCCCAAATTAGGGTTTCTATTTTCATCAAGATGGGTGGACCACAAAGGTCTCATATGCTTTCCAAGGTCTTATTATGTTCCCAAGATCATACATGTCAAGTTTCAGGCCTTGCATAAGAAGTTTGCTCAATCAAGTGCTCAAATGCTTGAGAATCGACTATAGTAAGTCAAAAGTCAATTGTGGCCCACATACAGTCAAACCTCAAGATTTTTGGCCAACATCAACATTTTGAAGTGAATTCCATCATTTGATCAAGAGTTGATCATGATTCCCCAAGGAATGCTCCAAATTCATCAAAACCCAAAAGTTGCTATATTAGGGTTTCTCAATAAAAGTCAACCCAAATTTGACCAAGCATAACTTCTTCATACTTTATCATAAATTTTCCATCCAAAGCTCATTTTTAATAGGATGCAATTCCCTACAACTCATCTTCATCTCACAAGTTCAAAATATGCACTCATAAAAAGATATTAATTTTGACATTATAGGTCCTTTTGAAAAGTCAACAAAAACACCTTTTGGGTTAAAGCTTCATACATGAACATGGAAGATCCAATTGAGATGAAACCAAAAGGTTTGTTTAGAGGACATCCTAATATTTCTAAAAATTCCAAGAACACCCTCCTAGGGTCAAAATTAAGAGAGTTATGCATTGCCAAAGTTGACAATTTTTGGAAAATTGTCAAAAGTCAATATTGATCAAATTTGCATTTTTTCAAAAGGGGCTCATGTTTTCTTGTTTGAAACATGTTTCTAATAGGACCCACGACCCGTGAGATTTTTCACCTATTATTTTATTATTTTTATCATTTATTTTGATTTTTTATTCATTTAAACCAAAATAAATCAAATTAAATGGTAAAATAATAAAAGCAAATTAAATCTTGGGTTTTTTGTGCACATTATGAGTCCATATACAGCTAGCATGGCATGTAATTCGTGCAAGGATGATTTAGATTGAAAAAGTAATGATTGGAGCTATTTTGGAAAGAAATCATACAAGGGCAAAATCAAATCAAATCTCATAATTCCTCAAGATACCATGAGATTTATTCCATTATTTTTGACCTAAATTCCTCCTCTATATAAACACAACACCCTCATACACTAGGGTGCACGGAATTGGCTGCCCAAGAATGCTCTCTAAAAACCTCAAATTCTGTCAAAACTAGTGCAAAGTCAAAACCGAAGATCCAACCACTTTCAGTCCAAGCCATCAATTACAAATCATTCCCGAGGTATCTAAGGGTGAGAATAGGTCGAAAATCATGGCCATTGATGCTTGAAACAAGAATACTCATCTTCTCCGATTTTCTTTTCTTTCAAACATTCATATAATTAATTTCATGCATTGCTAATGTTTATTAACTGTCCAAATGAGTTCTTGTTATTACGTAGAACAGGTTTGAATCACAAACAATAGCTTGACTTGGTGGATGAGGCGCCTAACTGTGACCCAAGGGGCATGGGTTCATCACCCACCCCATGTATTTTTCACTTTTTTGACTATTTTCTTTTCTAACCCTTTTCATTTATTTATTTTTCACTTGATTTGTTTTCTATCATTAATTTAATTAACATATAAAATCATAAAAAAAATCATTAAATATTAGTTTTAGGCTTTCAATTAATTAAAATTATTTTTGACATAAAAGTTGTTTTGATTTAATCAATATTGATTTTATTTCATAATTAACTTGTAAATTAATCAGAGTTAGGTTTTTAATTATTAATTCACACTTTTATTATTTTCCTAACAATTTACTGCAGATTCAGTACATCACCATTCCAAGCGTCCATCATACGCTCACAAATCCTACCCTTTGGATCATCCCTTGGTCCAGAACCATCGTCCAACCACAGCAGCCCATGGTGCACTCTCTGAAGCTATTCCACATGGGATCACACGCAAGGAACATGGGCCAACCAATTTGGGCCTAACAATTTGGCAATGCACCCCCCGGTCTGCATTCTACCACACAGGCCCAATCTTTTCTTTTTTATTTTATTTCAATTTTTTTATTGTTTTAATTTATTTATTTTATTTATTTTCCAAAAATCATTTTTAATCAAAATATAAAAATCAGAAAATCACAAACAATATTAGTTTAGTATTTTTTTCATAAAATATTTAATTGCATTAATTAGTTTAATTAGGTTAACTTAAATCTTTTTTTCATAATTAAAATCAAACAGAAATTAGGTTTAATTCTTAATTTTAATTCCTTCTCAAAATAAAAACACACAAATAGGTTAATTGTTTTTTTTAAATTAATTTAATGATTTTTCATGATTAAAACTTAATTAGTGATTAGGATATTTTGCAATTTATTCTTTATTTCCTTAAATAAAAATGACAAAGAAATGATTTTTTTAATTAAATTCAATTTGGTTTTCAAGGGTCAAAACCCTAATTTCTCGCATTTACGTTTGTCGTACGTACTTTTCATTATATTTTTGTAATTGCTCCGAGGTTGTAATAGTCTTTTAAAGTAGGGTTTTATTTATTGTTTAATTTCCCCCCAAGTTTTGGTTATGTAATCCCCATTCCCCGAAGCCTTGTAATAATTAGATTTACTTTTCAGCTTTTAATTCCCGCAATCTTTAACTGTCTAGATGTATGGCTAATAGGATTGTATGGTAAAACTATTTGGAAATTTAAAATGGTAGATCACCTAATGTGCAAAGATTAACTGAAACAAATCATATGCACATATTCACTCATAGGGTTTACCTCACTTCGGTTGCCTTCGGTAAACAATCATTAAGCATAGGAGATTTTAGTGGTTGCCCTCCAGTCTAAAGAGATCAAATTGTCCCATTCGAATGTTGCCTCGAAAATGTTGCCTCAAAAATGTTGCCTCGGAAACGTTGCCTCGAAAAAATCTTAAGACTCTAATGTTACTACTAAAGTTTTTTAACTATTGCTTTAGTGATT
Source organism: Vicia faba (assembly GCA_948472305.1). Taxonomy (NCBI): domain Eukaryota; kingdom Viridiplantae; phylum Streptophyta; class Magnoliopsida; order Fabales; family Fabaceae; genus Vicia; species Vicia faba. The sequence goes on from CATIWC010000459.1 coordinate 241,094, forward strand.
GTATTTGTCCCTTTCGAACGTCCCTTACAAACTCCAACGACGGTGCTACCTACTCCTTAATAGTGGGATAACGTTGTCTAAAGGAAATAGAATGAACAATCTTTTTTTGGGTAGGTAGAATCTTAAGTACTTGCTCAAAACAAATCTTTTCACACTAACACCTTTTCAAAACAGTTTTCAAAAAACAACTTCGTCACACCCTTGAGGACTGATACAAGGGTTATCACGAAATAAAACATTTTCAAAGCAAGCACACACACAAGCAATTTTAAAAATATGAGCAAGTGCCTAAGAGCCCATGGAAAACCATGGATAGAAAGGGTGCTAACACCTTCCCTTTCTATAATCTACCCCCGTACTCAGAATATCTCGAAAAAAGGTTTTTTTTGTTCTTTTTCCATTTCCATGATTGGATGAAATAAAAGTCGGTGGCGACTCTTGCTTACCGCGACATTTTATGAACACAAAATGCAACTCGTAAACCAGTATTAAATAGTCGGTTCTGCCACTATATCACACTATCAATAAGCCTGTTGTTATTCCATATGTTGTTCCTGCTAATACTTGATCTACTACTCCCATTCTTACTCCATTTGTTACCCCTTCCGATGAGTCATCTGGGACTCGAGGCAAAGAAGTTGTAGGTGAGCCTTCCTGGACAGAGGCATCTAGAAATGTCGTGTGGAATCCTCTAAGCAAGATATAGAGGAAATCTTAAAAATAATCAAAAATAGCGACTACAATATGGTCGAGCAGCTGGGGCAGACCCCTTAGAAGATATCGATGTTGTCTTTGTTGTTATGTTCTGAGGCCCATACGAAGGCTTTGATTGCATTCCTCAAAATTGTGCATGTGCCGCAAGAAACCTCATTCGATCAATTCAAAGACTGTGTGGCCATCTTGACTGTTGATAATGGACTGGGTTTTTCAGATGCTGACTTAACTCCAAAAGGGAGAAAACACAATGATGCTCTGCATGTCTCGATCGAATACAGGGGCACTACTATGGCTCATGTGCTGGTAGATACTGGGTCTTCACTGAATGTTTTGCCTAAGAAGGCTCTTGATTGGCTAGATTGTGAAGGCTTGACCCTAAAGCCTAGTAACATTGTGGTAAGGGCTTTTGACGGGTCGAAGAGAATGGTGCATTGAGAGGTCGACATCCCTGTCATGGTAGGCTCCCAGACCTTTGAGTCCACATTCTACGTGATGTACATCAAGCCATCGTACTCTTGTTTGTTGGGTCATCCTTGGATCCATGAAGTTGGAGCTCTTACTTCTACACTGCACCAATTGCTGAAATATCTTGTGAAGGGGAATATTGTCGCTGTGCATGGCGAAGAGGAGTATATGGTGAGCCACCTGAACTCCTTCAGGTATGTAGAGATGGACAGGGAATTCATAGAGACTCCTTGTCAAAACTTTGAAGAGGTTCCCCAGATTTTGGCGTCAACCGAGACTACCACCAGCACCAAACCTCCTTTGAAGATGGCTTCTCTCAAGGACGCCAAAGCAGTGGTCGAAGAAGGTGGGTGTACCAATTGGGGACAGCTCCCTGATTTTAATCACAAAACTGACAAATTTGGTTTGGGCTTTACTTCAGGAGCTCAAAGGGTTGTTCGACGCGCTTGGGCTGGAGGGCCTCCCATACGCATCAGCAATCATGAGGTCAATGTTATTAAAGATAGTGAGGAAGACTCTGACATTGATAGTTGGATCTACCCGACTACCAACAGTGGACCGAGTATTTGGACGGCTAGATATTTCATACCAGTTTCTTTTATTCCACAGTAATTGTCTTACTTGTATTCTGAATTTGTAATAAACAATCTTTAACTTTTTGGCCTTGTGTCTTACCCGAGGCACAATGTTTATATCTGTGAGGGTTATTATATGTCATTTCATATGTCATCAATAAAGCATTGGACTTTCCTTGCATACAAATTTTGCGCTCTCTGTTTCTCTTTTCCGTTTTTACTTTATCAATACAGCTATGCTCTTACGCACACTCACGTATCAAACTACAGATCCATATCCACTATGAATCCCATTGATAACAATCATGTTATTGCCATTTATGACTTCAAAAATCCGATCAACCAATCCGAGGACGAAGGTGAGAACGATTGTGAGGTGCCTGGAGAACTTGCTAGACTATTACAACAAGAAGAGAGGTCTATACAACCTCATGAAAAGCCAGTTAAGACAATAAGCTTGGGCACAGAGATGGACAAAAAAGAAGTCAAGATCGGCGCATATATGGAAGCTAAGATCAAACAACGGTTGATGCAGATGTTACACGACTACATTGAGATCTTCGCCTGGTCATATGAAGACATGTATGGTTTAGACACTGACATCGTGGTACACCGTATGCCGACTAAAGAGGATTGTCCCCCAGTTAAACAGAAGATTCACCGTATGTACCCTGAAATGTCAGAGAAGATCAAAGTAGAGGTTATGAAACAATTCGACGCCGGGTTCTTGGCCGTCACCTCTTATCCGTAGTGGGTTGCCAACATCATTCTGGTACCTAAAAAGGACGGTAAGGTACGGATGTGTGTAGAATACAGAGACCTGAACAGGGAAAGCCCCAAGGATGACTTCCCGCTTCCTCACATTGATGTTCTGGTTTGCAACACAAAATTTTCTCCTTCATGGATGGTTTCTCTGGCTACAACCAGGTCAAGATGGCTCCTGAAGACATGGAGAAGACAACCTTCATCACACAGTGGGGCATTTTCTGTTACAGGGTGATGCCTTTTGGGTTGAAGAATGCTGGGGAAACTTATCAGCGAGCCATGGTCGCTTTGTTCCATGATATGATTCACCATGAGATAGAGGTTTATGTTGATGACATGATAGCCAGATCCCAAATCGAGGAAGAACACCTTGAGCATCTACAAAAGCTGTTTGACATGTTAAAGACATACAAGCTGAGGCTAAATCCGAACAAGTGCACCTTCGGGGTAAGGTATGGTAAGCTTTTGGGGTTCCTCGTCAGTGACAAGGGTATTCAGGTAGACCCCACAAAGGTAAATTCCATACAAGAGATGTCGGCTCCCCGCATAGAGAAGGAGGTTAGAGGTTTCTTGGGACACCTAAATTATATCGCCAGGTTCATTTCACATCTAACTGCTACTTGTGAGCCCATCTTCAAGCTTCTGAAGAAAGATCAAATGGTAAAGTGGAATGACGAATGCCAGACTGCTTTCAAAAGAATCAAGGAATACCTTAAAGAACCACCAATTCTGATGCCTCCGGTTGAAGGAAGACCTTTGATATTGTACTTAACAGTGCTAGACAATTCAATGGGGGTGTGTGCTGGGGTAGCATGAAGAGTCTGGTCGAAAAGAGAACACAATATATTACCTTAGCAAAAATTTTACCGATTGTGAGACAAGATACTCATTGCTCGAGAAAACTTGTTGCGCTTTCGCATGGGTTGCTCCCTGACTGAGACAGTATATGTTGACCCACACTACTCTGTTGATATCTAAGATGGATCCAATCAAATACATCTTCGAGAAGCCCACTCCCTCTGGAAGAATAACGAGATGGCAGATGATCCTAACTGAATATGATATACAATATACAACCCAGAAAGCAATCAAGGGAAGTGTATTGTCCGATCATTTAGCTCATCAGGCCGTGGATGACTACCAATCCATGAATTTTGAGTTCCCGGATGAGAATGTCATGCTAGTGGCTGATTACGGAGAACCTGGACCGGATGAAGGACCCAAGGAGGGATCCTGATGGACTATGTTTTTTGACGGAGCTTCGAATGCACTCGGTAATGGCATTGGCACCATAATCATATCTCCTGAGGGTTGTCATACTCCCTTCACTTCCCGACTATGTTTCAACTGCACTAACTATATGGCAGAGTATGAAGCCTGCATCATGGGTCTCAAAGCTGCTATTAACCTCAGGATTAAGTTCTTAAATATCTTCGGGGATTCAGCCTTGGTGATAAGTCAGATCAAAGGCGAATGGGATAAAAAGCATCTGAATCTCATCCCATACAAAGAGCATGTACTGACATTGCTCCCACACTTTGAGGAGGTAAACTTTGAACATTTAGGAGAATCAATTAGCGGATGCACTAGCTACCATGTCTTATATGTTCAAAGTCAGGTGGGACAACAAAGCTCCCCGGATCACCATTGAGAGGTTGGATGAACCAGCACACTGCCGCGAGATTGATACTGAAGAGGTAGAAAATAAGCCTTGGTTTCATGAAGTCAAAAGGTACCTCGAGACTCAAGAGTATCCCAAAGAGGCATCTGTCAATGATAAGAAGTTTTTGAGAAGGTTTACTGCAAAGTTCTTCCTCAGTAATGGAATCCTCTACAAGTGCAATCATGACTTTACCTTACTGTGGTGTATAGACAAGAGCGAAGCAGAGAGGATCATGACAGATCTACATGAAGGTACCTTCGAAATCCATTCTAGTGGACACACCATGGCTAAGAAGATCCTAGGGGAAGGATACTATTGGTCCTTTATAGAAGCAGATTGTTATCAGCACTCCTGAACTTGTCATAAGTGCCAAATTTATGCTGATAAGGTGCATGTGCCTCTGGTTCCTTTGAATGTCTTGACAGCCCCGTGGCCCTTTGCAATATGGGGCATTGATATGATCAAAGAAATCAGGCCCACCGCTTCCAATGGACATTCCTTCATCCTAGTGGCCATCGATTACTTCATAAAATGGGTTGAGGCAGCCTCCTTTGCTACCGTTACCAAGAATGTTGTGGCGCGGTTTATGAAGCATAACCTGATCTGTCGGTATGGTGAGCCAGAGAGAATTATCACCGACAATGGTACGAATCTCAATAACATGATGATCACCAAGCTCTGTAAACAATTCAAGATACATCATCATAACTCTTCTCCTTACCGGCCTAAGATGAATGGTGTTGTTGAAGCGGCTAACAAAAACATCAAAAAGATCATACAGAAGATGACGGTGACATACAAAGACTGACATGAGATGTTACCATTCTCTCTTCATGGGTACCGTACCTAGGCACGGACGTCGACAAGGGAAACACCCTACTCCCTGGTATATGGCATGGAGGCAGTCCTACCATCGAGGTCCAAATTCCTTCTTTAAGGATTATGAAAGATGCAGGTTTAAACGAAGACGACTAGATCCAAACTCGACTTGATCAACTAAATTTGATCGACGAGAAGAGACTTACTGCTGTCTGTCATGGTCAGACGTATCAAAAACGGATGATCAAGGCTTTCAACAAGAAAGTCAGTTGTCAAGAGTATCAAGTCGAGGATCTGGTAATCAAGCGCATCATACTTCCGCAAGGTGATCCCAGGGGCAAATGGATTCCCACCTACGAAGGGCCATTTGTAATTAAAAACATTTTCTCAGGTGGAGCCATGATTCTAACCATCATGGACGGTGACGACCTTCCTCACCCTGTCAATGCGGACATAGTGAAAAGATACTACGCATGATAAAAGACCCGCTAGGTTGACTGGCCTAGGCAAAAATAAGGGCTTCCCAGCGAGCCAAAAGGGTTCGGGCAAAAATAAGGGATGAAAATTAAAAAAATCTGTACACCCGATAAGTCGAAAATCTGAAAAGGCGGCTTGGGCAAAAAAGGGTATCCCGGTGGACTGAAAACCCAAAAGGGCGGTCTAGGAAAAAGTTAGGGATGTAAAGCGTATCACTACGTCCCATTGGATCACCTTGCGATCAGACCTCAGTATCGAATGTCAAACTCAAACGACACCAATCAATCTAATCAGCTTAGGACAAGCAGCAAAGTGATGAGATGCTCGAATACATAACGACATTAGCAGAATTGAAACTCACTGGGATTGTTGTACATAGTTGTTTTCTTTTACACAATATTGTATGGTTTCTAATTTTTGGCAGCGTTCTCTTACTAGAGCGTCTGCCTCTTTGTACAAAAATGCCTATTATAGGCCAACTTCGAAAATCAATGTAAATCATTTTTACAAAAAAAAAAAACTTTGTGTTTTCCCTTTTCTGTTTTGTTTTACAAGAACGTCCAATGGTTTATTCTTGACATATGCATTTTAATATGATTACTACTCACAAATGTTTACATAAGAAACGAAAAGACAAATTGCTCGGGACAAAAACAAGAAATGTCAAAACCCGACAGTCACTCTGTCTAGCAGGTACCGAGGCATAGACAACTTTGAAACATAATTATCAGTACCTACGACCTTGTAGCATCTGCATCCCCCACAGAGTAAAGGTAATCAAAGCATTGATATCAGTTCCCTCAAAACGGGAAGTAATCTCCCTAGCCAGGGTCGTCCAGAAACATGACATCTATATCCCCCGGCCGAATTTCATAATCGCGAGCGGATCATCATAAATTTTTATCTCCCCAAGAAGAGTTTATTTCTATGGATACAGAAGCTCAATCCCCAACAGAGCTTATTACTTCATCTACGAAAGTCAACCTTCCAACAGAGTCATTCCCCCACAGAGCTATTCTCATACAGAGTCTCTCCCTGGCAGAATATTCATAAACAACAAAGAGCAAATCTCTGGCACAGTCATTTCCGTTCATCATCCCCAACGGAAGTAGAAGAATCACAATTTTCTACAACAGTCAGGAATGTTATACTCGGACATGTCACAATAGCATTTCATGTTCATACATCATGACATGCGCATACATATTGCATACATCATAATCTCATTTATTTTGAGAACATCATCACACAATGCATTGCATGCATCACCTATAATTAATCATGTACCTTTCCAGGAAAGATGGTTATTATCAACAATTCAAACAATTCAAGATTAAACCCATGAAGTTATACGTCCCATAAGCCCTACTATCCATTATTTCATCTCGAAGTAACCCTACTATACAGGTTCCTTCTCATAGCCTTACTATCCATGCTTTCATCTCGAAGTAACCCTACTATCCAGGTTCCTTCTCATAGCCCTACTATCCAGGATCTCATCTCGAAGTAACCCTACTATCCAGGTTCCTTCTTATGATATGGTGGGAGAACTGACTTGAGGTTTTGTGTTTGTGTTCGCAAATGTTTTGGTTTAGCAAGAGTCGCCACTGACTTTTTATTTTATCCTAAGGAAAGGTCAAAAAGCACAGGAAAGACCTTTGATGTGTTTTCTCGGGTTTGGGGAGTAGATTATAGAAAGGGAAGGTATTAGCACCCTTTCTATCCATGGTTATCCATGGGCTCTTAGTTACTTTCTTAGATCACTTGCTTTGTATTTCTATTGTTTGAAATGGTGCTTTTCAATTGTTTGAAATGGTGCTTTGTGTGTGATTTTGAAAGATGTTTTGGAAAGAGGCCATCATTGTGGAAACCTTTGTAATGATTCTTGTTTGAATGTATACAAAGGTGTTTTTGTCTTTTGAAAAGTTTTCAATGTTTGAAAGTAGGGTTTTGAAATTGTGTTGTGAAGTGTGTTTTGAAAAATAGCAAGGATGTTTTTGCCAGTTTGATCAAGTAACTAAGAGCTATCTACCCTATTTTACTCAAAGATATTTCTTATGTTTTTAACCCTTTTAACAGTGTTGCTTCACCATTGTATTTGGTGAACAACCTTGTGTTAGTATGTTTAACGGGACAGGCACGGGTCATCGTGTAGACCATGATAGCAATTGTGTCAAGTATTTTTGGCATTTTTTCTTGAGGTACTTGATCATTTTGTTTAGGCAACTCAGATAGCGTCATCGAGAGACTATGATCTTTTGTTTTGTTTTTGTTTTGCCAAAGTACTTGACATGCAACCATGGCCCATTTTTGAAGGCAACAAGTGGATGAAACCCTAGGGGTGCAAGTGTGCATTGTGTTTGTTTTTCATGCATGTTTATCTTGGATTAGGTCAAACTAGTTGTTGATTTTATTTTGCATACAAACCCTAAGTCTAAGCATGGCATAATTTGGAAACTTTTAAATGTACGAGAACTTAAATGCTACACTATTACAACATGATATAGGGAGGGGGTACAAATTTGAATTGGGAGTATTTGACAAGAAAATAAATTCTAAGTTATTACAACCATATCGAATGTATAGGCAATATTTAAATGTACAACAGTTGAATATAATACAATAAGTAAATGTCAAATAAAATGTATTATTCACAAAATGATTTTTTTATGTATGTAAAAAGTATTTTTTTTCAATGTGAAATGTAAATAAAATAAAAAGGGATCAATTTTAATTATTTTTCTATTTAGGGCAAAAAACCCTAATTCTTAATAAATGGTATTATTTATTAATTATATACAATAATATACTAATTTATACAAAAAATGAAAGTATATTATAAAAATGATATTTTTACTACAAAATATTAATAAAAATGAAAATAAAGTATTTTTGTATTTTTGTCCTAATTTTTTAATAAAGTAAAAATATATAAGTATATATACATATTAAATATATTAACTATGTAAAAAAAGAAAATAAAAATTAATTTATATATATAAAAAATGTGTATATTCAAGAAAAATGTTTTTTAAGTATATAAAAATAATAAATAAAAATAGGTATATTTTTTATATTATTTTTTGAGTTTTTAATAAAAGAAAAAATAAACTATTTATGTATTTATACTAGTAAGATAAAAATAAATATCAAATAAATATGAAAAAATATAGAAAATTATTTTTGGCATTTTTTATATTTAGACAAAAATAATAAAGTCAGAATAAAAAAATAAAAATGACAAAATGACAAATATTCAAATAAATGGGCCAGGGGGGTGTAAACTAAATAAAGGGGTGTCAAAAGAAAAAGGAACCAGGCCCAGCCCAGAATCCACTTCTTCTTCTTCCTTTGAACAACCTGCGCGCGTGCTATGTACAAAACTGTAACTCCTGATTCTTTGATTTTTTGACAAAACTCATAACATGAACATTGTAGAGAATTAAACAACGAATCCAACTATATAAAAACTTGGATTAACTCTCAAAGACCAGAGAGAATTTCTCTGGCCCTAATTTCTAACCTAGTTTTTTCAGAAAGTTCATGAGTGAAACTCTCTTAGCATGATTATTGTAAATGAAAACTAAGCATATGTATGGCTTCAGGGCTATGAGTACAACATATTTCATTCACAAACCTAAGCCTAACCATTCCTAAATAGAGAGATAGAAGTCCATGAAATACCTATTTCAGTTGACTTCGAGCTGGACAATGTAGCAACCTTCAATGGTGTTTGAGCTTCTGTTGAGCTTTCCTGAAGTCCAGGGAAGCTTTTCCAATGCTTGGCTTGTTTTGAAACAGCTTGAATCGTGCTGTAGAACTCAACCTGCAGAGCTTTGAAACAAAAATGTCAAAGTGTGTTAGAGGTGTTACAGCTTGCAATGAGGGCCTGGTATAGTTCAGGTGAGTTGGTTGGAAGGTGTTTGAAGTGTCTTTGGGTAAAACGCACGATGAAATTTGGCTATGGCTTGAAGTTTGCAAAATTGACTCTGTTTTGCAGAAAAATGGAGGTTTTGAGTATGAGGAGGTTTGAGTGATGAAGGGGTCGTGTTTCAGGCTTATTGGGAGGTATGGAACTTGTCTACAATGTTTGTGTAAGCTCTTCTTAACATATATCAGAGATGGCTTCTGATTTGCACCTTTTCTTCTACTTGAAGCAAGAGAATGGAAGTGATGTTGTAGCCTTGTACAAGCCCTCCTATCACCCTGCACACAACACTCTTGGCCCCTCTAATTCATGGATTTAGTTTGCAGTCTCAGATTTTGCTCAAGGCTCAATGCTTAGTGTTTTGACATAAAGTAACCTTTTGCAAAAATGGCAATATACCTTTTACCATTTAGGGCTTAATCTTGTGTACAATGCCCTAATGACCAAAGCAAAGCCTTAACTCAATGTATATGCATTAAATTATGGATCACAAGTTGGTTTTGAGGCCTGCAAGCTATCACCAAACATGCTGATTTGAAAATGCAAGTTTGTATGAACATGTATTGGCCATGGACAAAAGTGAGTTTTTGCCAACTTCAAGCATTCGATTCTCTATAACCATAAGGGTGTTTGAGGAGTTCTTGGACAATTTGGAAAGCTTGGAACATGTACTATAATCCATATTTGAAATGTAACTTGAAAATCCAAGTGGAACTATGTGAAAAGTGGCCAAGAAGATGGGTCAAAATCCTGCCTAGATTAGGGCAAATTTTCTCTAAGTTAAAAGTTTTAGGTACCCTTGTTCCAAAAATCATAACTTGAGATACAAGCCTCTTTTGAGAAAACTTTGTGAATAAAAGTTGTAGACTTTGTGATGGAATACAACTTTCATGTTTCAAGTTTTGCATGAATCCATTTGCATCTTGGTGAAAAAATGGGACAAAGTTAGGAAAAAATAAGAAAATTTCATAACTTAGAAAATTTCTAAGTTATGAAAATTTTCCATTTTAAACCCTAATTTGCATTTTTGGGTTTACTGATGGACAAGTTTCATAATTTTACATGTCTTGGTGAAAAATGACTCTTGGCACTTGATTTTGACCAAAAAGTCAAAGTTTGACTTTTCAGTGTACAGTCAAATTTTGATCAGTTGACTGAAAAATTCATCTGTCAATCCTATGCATTTGAGATCTTTTGAACTTGTTGAATGGGTCAAGACAATGTCATTGAGTCCTTGAGTCCATGTGTGAGCTTGATTTGCCATTGGCTAGGTCAAACAGTCAAAAATTGCCTTTGTACAGTCAAATCCCTAAAAATGACCATTTTGCCCTTTTGGTGATCTGATCAAATTTCTTATGGAATTGTGATCCAAACTTGATCAAATGGTTCATATGAGTTCATAATGTTGATGTGAGTCAAATTTCATGGGGTTTGACTGTCAATTGGCCACAGTTGACTTTTTCCCCAATACAGCTGATTTCTAGGTCAACTGTCCAATTGACTGGGCAAAAATTTGAATCAAGGCTTGAAACTTGGTATGGACAAACTTGTGAGTCCAACATGAAGTATGAAAGTCACTTTGGTCATTATAGGTCAAAACATCCCTTTGCAAACTCAAACCCTAATTTAGGTCAACAGTGCAAGGAGGTGTCTTGAGCAGAGCAAACCCTAGCTTGATCTTGAGTTCCAAGAGTCTTGTGATTGAGAAAATATTGATGAAATGAGAGGGAAAATTTTGGGATACAACACTTCTCATAGCCCTACTATCCATGCTTTCATCTCTAAGTAACCCTATTATCCAGGTTTCTTCTCATTGCCCTACTATCTAGGCTCTCATATCGAAGTAACCCTACTATCCAGGTTCCTTACCATAAGCCCTATTATCCAGGCTTTCATTTCGAAGTAACCCTACTACCCAGGTTCCTTCTCATAGCCCTACTATCCAGGCTTTCATTTTAAAGTAACCATACTACCCAGGTTCCTTCTCATAGCCCTACTATTCAGGCTCTCATCTCAAAGTAACCTTACGATCCAAGTTCCTTCTCATAGCCCTACTATCCAGGCTCTCATCTCGAAGTAACCCTACTCTCCAGGTTCCTTCTACCTTATCTCCAGATGACAGTTTGCAACACTGAAAGACCTGGACCTAACCAGATACGGTTGATTTCACATTTCCCCGGTAAGTTCTTGTGCACCCTGAACCCTGACCAGATATGTGTTCTACTTTCACCTCCTTAATCAAGATATAATTCCCCAGCAGAGTGATGGACAACCGAAGCTCCTAGACTCTACTTCCCAGGACATAAATCAACATTCCCCGGCGAAGTCCTCCTCAACAGCAGGTACAAGAATTCTCGCCAAGGAATCTCTTATGCAATCGATCTTTTCTGGATGGCATCTTTAAGCCCATCTCCGAAGATTCTCCGTCGCCTTCCAAATGGCATCTGCAAGCCCATTCCCGATATCACCAATCAGTATTACTTCATGAGAGTGTAAATTTTTGGGCACTCTAGTGTTCAATTATCTTCCACCTTCAGGTCACGAAAGGCAGACCAGCCAATCTACATCCTCAAGTTTAAGAAGATTGAACAAGGGCAGCTGTTGTACCCTAAAATTTTCCCTCTCATTTCTCAAAGGATCATCCTGGACCCTCAGGTTTTCCTCTATCAACTTTCAAGTCTTGAATTATCTTTTTAAGAAAATCATTCACAAGGGCAAAATGGTCAAAAGCACATTAAAAAGTCAAACTTTGACTTTTAGATCAAAAATTAAGTTTCAACAATTATATTTCATCAAGACATGAAATTGGTTCATCAAAAGTCAGAAGTCAGAAATTACTTTGAAAAAATCAAATTTCCAAACATTTAGAAAATTTTCTAAGTGTTAAGAGAATATGATACTTCAGAACTTCTAAGCCACCTTCCACGCAATTGCAGTCAGAATTTGCAAACATGGTTCAAAACATAGTTCTTCAATCAAAACATGACTCTTCAGCACGTGCTTCGATCAGAGCATCACCCTTCGAGTTTCATTCTGGTCTTCTTCGATCAGAACATCACAAAGCCCTAAAACCTTGTTTGAACAGCCTGTTGCACTGCTATAGCACAGTCCTGCAACCAGCTGCCACAACACTCCAAATTGCTGCTGATCTAGTCCACGCCTGCATTTATCTCAAACCCTATTGTTGTACCCCAAAATTTGCCCTCCCTTTTTCACAAGAAATCACAACCTCAGGGTTTTCTCTGATTTTTCAGATTGGCTCAAGAATCGGTCAAACAGACTTTTCTTTATCAGTCAATCCAGAATTAGGGTTTTTTACTGATTTTGTTGAGATTGGCTCAGGAATTGATCAAGAATATTTTTCTTTGGCAGTAATCCAGGATTAGGGTTTGCGCTCGCATTTCTCAGAAGAAACTGAATCCTCAGAAATTCAGTTAACTGTTACTTTGTTTTCATGCTTGTTCAAGATTACTGGTTGTTTCTCAAAACCTAATTATCTGGGATAAGAGCTGAGACTTTTGTTTGGAACCTTAAGGCAATTGCTTGATCAATGGAGTGAAAGGTTTATGGAATGCTTATTTGTTTAACTGTACAACACATATATTAATTGGAATACCAGGCGTATTGTGATTAATGCAAGGTTGCGAGACGACAAAGTTTGTTGATTATTTATTTCATCTGAATTAAAGTTATTGGGATACATTTCCAGTTATTTTAATTTAAGAGTCTTAAATAATTAAATAGACAATACAAGGAAAGATTGGAATATTTGACAGTAGAAAATTCTTTTTTGATAAAGACTTTTATTTATTTTCAAGTGTTGTTACAAATTTTATTCGAATATTGTAAGAATACAACTTATAATATTTACAATAAAATTTATTTACAATAAATGGAAAAATAAATCTAAGCCTAAATCTCCTGAAATCTTTGACTTTCTACTGCGTCCTCCATCATCCAACTGGTATTTACCTGCAAAAGACAGAAGAAAAAGAAATCAGTGCAATTAACTGAAAAGAATTTTCAAGCAGATAAATAGAAAAATCATCATTAAAGCTTGTTGGCCGGAATCAAAATGCTATTGGATTCATCATGCTTTTACTTTTTCTCTTTGCAAATCACAAGAAGATTTCTCTTCTTTGTTCACAAAGAGAAAAGTAAAAATAATTTGCAAGAACACAATTAATTCAAAATGCAAAGATATAAGGCAGCAAGGCAAAGCAAACTGTACTGCAAACTGAATTCCAAACTGCATTAGTCAACCAAGCCAGCATGAGCAAGCATGGCAAGCTAACTACAAATGCAAACTGAATGTCAAACTAAGTTGCAAAGTTGTCAAGGCAAAGTACAATGCAGAAGCATATAAGCAACCAAGTACACAAAGCAGAAAGTTGCAAAGCTGTCAAAGAAAGCATACAAGCAACCAAGTACACAAAGCAGAAAGTTGCAAAGCTGTCAAAGAAAGTATACAATGCAGAAAATATGGAAACAAGTACACAATGCAGAGATAAACCAAAGTTACAAGCCAAAGGGACTTGTCAATTTCATCATCATTTTCTGGCCCAACAAGCTTTTCAGAATTATAATATAATAAGCAATTAAAAGTGCTTTTGGGAGGGAGAGAGAAAGAGAAGACCTAGTGAAGTGAGAGTTTGCAGTTTTGGCAGGCTGTAAAAGGCAGTAAGAGGAACAAAAAGAAATATATAACAGTCTAACAGTCCAGCAGAAGGGAAAAAAACATTGAGCTACAACAGCACAAAACCTGTAAAACTGCAAACCAAGCTCTCAAAAAAACAACAAAAACTTACATACCTGTTTCAAAAACCCAAACTCATCAGCCTGCTCAACAAACACAAGCAAACCTGCTTAAACTGCATCAGCCTGCTCAACAAACACAAGCAAACATGCTTAAACTGCATCAGCCTGCTCAACAAACACAAGCAAACCTGCTAAAACTGCATCAGCCTGCTCAACAAACACAAGCAAACCTGCTTAAACAGCAAGCCTGCCTCCAAACTCACAAGCCTACAAGCCTGTAAAGCAACCATGCATAACCCAAAGCTCAAGCCTGCAAACTTACCATAACTGCAAGCTACAAACAACACAAAACCTGTAAAACTGCAAATCACAGTCCAGGCCAAACACCAACAAGCAAACCAAACAAACACCCTGCATAACTCAAGCAAACTCAAGCCTACAACTTACCAAAATCATAAGCTTCACCAACCATTAAAAAAAACAGTTCAAACATAAGCTAGTTTCAGAGTTTCTTCATCATCAACTCAAATCAGAACAACAAACAAAGAGACAAATCTCAGAGTATCTTCATCATTAAATTATCAGGGTCCACAAAGAGGGAGGAAGAGTTTAGAAGAAACTAAAAATATTTTTAGAACTTCTTCATCATTAACCTCAGTAGCCAAAAGAGAGGAAGAGTTTAGAAGCAAGCAAGTTTCAGAGTTTCATCATTATCAACCAAAACAAAGAATAACAACAATAGCTAGTTTTTTCAGAATATATCTTCATCATCAAAAATCAAATAATCCAGAAGAAAGAGGAAGAGAAAATCAGAAGCTATTCAAAGGGGTTTCAAAGCCAACAACAATAGTTTCATATCTAAACTCATCATTAACAAGGAAAAAAATCAGAAACAAACAATTTCATATTCATTATCAATATACAGAAAAGTACCAGAAGCCAGA
The DNA here is from genome assembly GCA_948472305.1 of Vicia faba. Taxonomy (NCBI): domain Eukaryota; kingdom Viridiplantae; phylum Streptophyta; class Magnoliopsida; order Fabales; family Fabaceae; genus Vicia; species Vicia faba. Next base: position 256,205 of record CATIWC010000459.1, read on the forward strand.
AGCATAACCATCACGCTCTCCCCCCGCCTGACCACCAAGGAGCGCCACCGGTCTCACGCCCCTCTCTTTCCACCACTTTCTTTCAGAAGCAAAACGCCAAGGTATTAGTTTCCTTTTCCTCAATTTTTTTGCATCTCACGCGTGAAACCTACAAGAATCAAAACATGCAAACAATAAAACGTACAAGAATCAAACAAATGTAAACTGTAAAAACACGTTTAGAACAAAAAGAAACGGTACCTTTCAAACCATCGCTTTGAACAGTCATGGAGAGGAGAGGGCGGAGGCAACTCTCTGGTAGCTTGGAGGTTGGAGAACGAATCAATGCTTCTCCTGAGAGAGAAAAAGAGAAACGAAGAAGATGGGTGAAAGGAGGCGCCGCTGTACCAAAACTGCAAACCCTAACCAACTGAATTAACCCTAAAACGTTGTACACTTCCATTGGGCCTTCGCCCCAAACATAAAACTAAGCCCACATCGCTTCTGCTAAACACCCCCCCCCCCTCATTTCATCCAATTCTCCCTTTTGTTCTTGCTATTTCGTTTGGGCCCATGTACCCCCAATTTAATCCAAGGCCCATTTTTTTTCTTTTTAAAAAAAAAAAGCTAATATCATTTTCATCAATTTATTTTCTTTTCTTTAAACATATACTTTTTATTATTTACTTTCATTTTTTAATGATTTGATTTATTTTCTTTGTTAATAATAAAACCAAAAAACATATTAAAATTTTGTTTTAATTTAGTTTTCTTTTTTTAATAATTATTACCTTTAATAAAAATATAAAATAATAGAAACATTAATAATTTTCTTTCTTTAGAATTTTTCCTCTACATAATCAATAAAAAAAAACACAAAAGATAATAATCATACTTAATCTTCGCTAGGTTAAATTTTGTTTGTTCATTTGTAAATAAATACATGCATCTCATATTTTTTTGATTTTCGTTATCTTACAATTTGTTATAATTTTTACATTGAAAATGCGACAGTTCGATTTGGTTGTAACACGTATTTGGACATTATTATTCTGATAAGACTCATCCCCATTTGTAAATAATTTGTACCCCCATCCTTGGATACTTATTTGTAATAACTTAGACTTTAAATTCCCGTAATTTATCGCTTTCAATATACTATATAGTAATTAGGGTTTGTATGCGAAGATTCGAAATCAATCGCTAGATGACCTAATACAAGATAAATGCATGAAAATTAATACATAATTCACACTCTCACCTCTAGGGTAACCTCGCTTGTTACCTCGGAAAATGCAATCATGTCCCTCGAGTATGAGACACTCTAACAAATGCCACTTCGATAAACAAAGATCGTAGTCCCTCGATGACCCTCGATGTTGCCTTCGATAAAACGATCTCGTCCCTTACAAAATTGCTAGAGCGTCTCACAAGTTGCTTTCAATGATTGTATGCGACGACCCGCGTCTCTCCCGTTTAACATCCTAACACAAGGTTGTTCACCAAATACAAATGGTGAAATAACACTGTCAAAAGGGTTAAAAACATTGGAAAGATCTTTGAGTAAAATAGGGTAGACAACTCTTAGTTACTTGATCAAAAGCTTACAAAACATCCTTGCTATTTTAAAACATACCTCACAACATAATTTCCAAACAACTTTCAAAATATTGAATTATCTTTTCAAAAAGACACACACCTTTGTATATATTCAAACAAGAATCATTACAAAGGTTTCCTAGACAAGGCTTCTTTTTCAAAGCATTTTCAAAAACCACACACAAAGCACCATTTCAAACAGTTGAAAAGCAAAGGCAAGTGATCTAAAACAAGTAACTAAGAGCCCATGGATAACCATGGATGAAAAGGGTGCTAGCACCTTCCCTTTTCATAATCTACCCCCCGAACCCAAGAAAACATCTCAAAGGTCTTTCTTGTGCTTTTTGACCTTTCCTTTGGATAAAATAAAAAGTCGGTGGCGACTCTTGCTAAACCGAACAAGTGCGAAAACAAACGCAAAACCTCAAGTCAGTTCTCCCACCGTATCACAGAACTGGCGACTCTGCTGGGGAAATTTCTAAAAGTGGGATTACCTTAGGGTTTTAGATCACTTTTACATGCTTACCTTGATTTCTTTGATTGCTTTACTTTTTGGGTTCCTTGTTTGGGTTTGTTTTAAATCCTACACCCGGATTTGGGGGCACCTTTTAGGTAAGTAGCAATAAACTGTGAGGGAACTGTGCGAGGTATACCGACATGGTTGAAGCAGTGGCTACGTTAGTGTGACATATTTGTGGGTACCGGTAGCCTTTGAGTCAATCAAAGAGAATACGGGGCCACTGAGTGATGTCATGAAGCACTAACGAACTCTTAGAACCTTACTTGACCATCTTGGCCTTATTAGGGGTAGTGAGATGACCGGCTTTGGTGCAGTCCGAAGTTGGTAGATACTCGATAATACACTCATTGAGGGTTGTTTTCTTGGAATATTTTGGTCGCCAGTTAAGTGGCTAAACCAAAACAATGAACACAGAAAATAATCCAGTGATATTGAGCTCCTTAGAACCCGGTTTCTATTTTAGAACAGGTTGAGCCAACTAACTTCAAGAGGGTACTTACCTACAAACCCCATGCAAGCCTAAACCTAAGGACTTGTCTGTTTTGTGTGAATGTGATTGTCTGTATATACACTTACTTACTTTTGCATACTTGTACATAACATCATAACATCATACCATAGCATTTTCAATAACCATTTCAAGGATCTCAAGGGTCTTTGATGCAGGGTCGTGTTGAACCAGACGTCTACCAAGGGGAAAGAGGATTCATTCTCCTCTAAACAAACACCGTCAAAGATCAGGTGCAACAACTTGAATCGAGGGCTATGACCCATTCGATATGGTGAGCTTGATTCTCGAGGAAAGATATCCACCGATACAAAGTTCTCCAATCAAAGATGTTGATCGAAGTTTAATCTCTAACATTATCTTGTGTTTACCCCGCGAGATCCTTGAAAATATGCATCCACGTAACATGCATCCACATCATGACAAGTTTTCCCTTTCAGGTTTCCTTATTCTCCTACTGTTTATTTCAGTAGAGATGGCTCTAGAGAGGACTATCGAAGATATCCAGGCTCAAAACGCTCAACTTCAAGAATTGTTCTTGAACCTGTCCCAGGGGCAAGAAGAAGTGAAAGCTCTCCTCACAAGGGGCATGGTCCTAGGAAATCCAGGCGGCGTCAGGAATGATCAGTTGGAAGAACTACAGATTGAGTTGGCAACAATGAAGATCCAGATGATGGGACAACTGGTGGGCCAGATGGCTCTCATTCAAGACCTGGCTCAAAGACAAGAAGAGCTCAAGGTCCTCGTCAACAAACTGCTTCAAGATAACCAGGTGGGGCAAACAACTAGGGTTGAAGATCAAGTCATCATTCAACCTCCTTTGAGATAAGAAGACAAGGGAAAGGCTCTCCAACTTGCTTCAAGGTCACAAGCCCAACAACAACCTCGCCAGCGTCAACAGGGTAATCGGCGTAAGCAAAATACATCTGGAAGACATTTCACTGAGACTGACATACCATCATCTCTAATACTGGAACGCTTGTTGGAGGTCAATCTGACTACTTTAAAGGATCCTATTCGGAAGCCCAACACCTATGCTCCTAGCTATCACCCTGACGCCTTTTGTGTGTACCACTCCTATAGTCCTGGACATGATACCGACGATTGTTGGGCTTTGAAAAACAAAATCCAAGACTTGATTGACAATGGAGTGCTGAAATTCATGCCGGATGGCGAGATGAAAATCTTCCGCTGAGGGTTTTCCACCTGAAATGACAAGTTTGAACTAAGAGACTTTTGTTTCATTTGAATTTTCAAGTTGTAATTTCTTTGGTTATTCAAACAATTATCTGTTGATGTCAAACTTTGTTTCATTAATGCATTGCATATGTTTGTCTTGAATTCATCCATTCGTTTTCACTATTCTTGAATTATGCTTCCTACATTCTTTATGATATTTAACTCTTGATAAAAGTTACAAAGTCTTTAGAGGGAGGATGACGAAACAATACCATAATCTCATACAGTATGCTTTTGGACAGACCTTGCTGACGATGTACAGGCATTTCTTTCAAACCCTAAACACTGGAGTTATAAGGAAGATAATCCCTAGTCAACTCCTTCGAGCCAAAGAAGTATAAGTTTTCTGTTTTAAACACAAATTGAAACCTTTAAACCTGGGGCAGGGTAGTCTCTCAGTTAATTCAAAAGATGCGCATTGAAGTCGCAAACTCTCAGTTCGTAATGCAATGAATGACATCAAAAAACATTCCTTGGGAATCAAAAGACAAGTGATGGTTCCTTATCTCATAGGAAGTCGTTATCTCTCAAAAAAAGAAAAACCCACTGAGCCAAAACCTACAAATGAGGCTTAAGAAAGCTGGGGCATCCCGCTGACTATAATCTCGAAAACAGAAACAGTCAGGCAAAAGTTAGGGATAATGAATCAAAAGAAAGAGGTCATTACAAATCCTCAATAACATGAAAAATGTTGCAAAAAAAATGACGACTGCCTTCCCATAAAATTCAACTTGTGTGGACCATCACCAAAACGTCGTTCCAAACTCGAATAGAGTTCGACGCACAATTAACTAAGTTTAGGATTGAAGAACATCGCGAAGAGCGGGTGGGTACAAATATACTTTGGGCCTTTATCCTTTGTTTCTTAAACCGTGAACCAAGCCATGTTATAACCCTTCAGAAGTCCTAATTGAAGCATGGGTTAGTTCGAAAGCATACTGTTACAAAAGGTATCCTGACTCCTGTAAGGCTTTGCTCTAAATCTTGTGTTGAATTTGTCTTATAAAAAGTTTTCTGCTAAAAAACGCATTTTTCAAAACTTCGAGACAAGCATAAACTTTGCATTATTTGAATATCGTTGTTTGCACATGCTTATTTGTTTGACAGCGAAGAAATTCACAACAGTGAATGTTCGGAGGAACGAAAGCTCTCTCAGTGAATAAAATCACTTCATGTGGGATGATACTCCCGTTGCAAAAATCTCCCATCAACAAAAAGGGGACTTGATTTGGTATTGTCCAGTAAATCTGGGGCAGTCCAGTCAAGATTTCAACAAATCTTTCAAAGCCCATCAAACCTGGGGCAGTCCAGTCAAGATTTCAAGAAATCTCTCAATCGCAGATTAACCTGGGGCAAGTCTCCCTCACCGTCACTTGGGCCATTTAAACGTAAATCTCATCAAAGGGTCACGTACAGTCCAAATTTCCTGGCAGTGCCACAATCATTTGATACTAGGGGCAGTGACGAATCTCTTCGAAATCTTTCTGAAAAGAAATTCAAGCGTCCTCGAGAAGTTCATCACCTCTCTAGCATACCAGCAGTCATGGGTTTATTTCCCCAACATTTGTCAAGGATTTATTCTCCAAAACAAAATTACATTTCAAATTGATCGTCCGTCAAAAAATTCCTTCATCACCTGTTGGAAGTTACGGTCGTCAAAAATTCCTTCATCACCTGTTGGAAGTTACGGTCGTCAAAAAATTCCTTCATCACCTGTTCGAAGTTACGGTCGTCAAAAATTCCTTCATCACCTATTGGAAGTTACAGCCACCAACAGAATAACGGACAACTGAAGCTCCTAAAATTCTGTTCCTCTCAAGAATGAAGATTCTCATCCTTGAAACCTCAAGAGATTGGTATACTCCCAACCTCCTGACCCTTAACAGAATGAAGATTCTCATCCTTGAAACCTCAGAAGATTGGTATACTCCCAAGCTCCTGATACCGTTAACAGAATGAAGATTCTCATCCTTGAAACCTCAGAAGATTGGTATACTCCCAAGCTCCTTATACCGTTAACAGAATGAAGATTCTCATCCTTGAAACCTCATAAGATTGGTATACTCCCAAGCTCCTGATACCGTTAACAGAATGAAGACTCTCATCCTTGAAACCTCAGAAGATTGGTATACTCCCAAGCTCCTGATACCGTTAATAGAATGAAGATTCTCATCCTTGAAACATCAGAAGATTGGTATACTCCCAACCTCCTGACCCTTAACAGAATAAAGATTCTCATCCTTGAAACCTCAAGAGATTGGTATACTCCCAACCTCCTGACCGTTAACAGAATGAAGATTCTCATCCTTAAAACCCCAGTAGATTGGCATACACCCAACCTTCTGACCCAAGACCTGAATGAAGATCCTCATTTTGGCTTCCCCAGTAGATCGGCATACACCCAACCTCCTGATTTTCCCCAACATAATGAAGATTCTCATTCTCAAAGTGGTATACAATTCAACTTCTTGATATTCCCGACAGAATGAAGATTCTCATTCTCAAAGTAGTATATACACCCATGTAACCCGATATTCTGAACAGAATGAAGATTCTCATTCTCAAAGGGGCGTACAACCTAAACCTGAACTTCTTCCGAATAGGAAAAAGATTTTTCCAGAATCCTGAGTTTTACTCTCCAACAGGATAGCTACTTTTCAACAGTATGGCTATTCCCCACAGAGTTTCTTACTCCCCAACAAAATCAAGACTCTCATCCTTGATTCTCCAAAGTTTTCTTTACTCTCAGCATGAATTTGTCAGAATTTTTAATCCCCTGCAGATCGAAGATTCTCGTTCTCGGCTCCTCAGTAAAAATTCCCCTAGCAGAATGAAGACTCTCATTCTCAAATCCTCAGAGTTTTCAGATATTCCCCGGCGAAGATCTTCTCAAAACAGGAATCCCCAGTAGATTGGAATACAACCCAAACTCCTGATTTCCCCAACAGTGGTCCCAGGACTTCTCATTTTCAACGATCAAAGGATTTTCAATCCCCGACAGCAGTCAAGGATTTACTTTCCCCGGCGGCGGTCAAAGATTTTATCTCCAGCTATCTAGGATTTATCTTCCTCAGCAAGACGCCTAATCAGCTTACATGCGCATTCATTACATTCATATATCATAAGCATTGATATAACACATACATTGCATCATACAACATAACTTTGTGTTTCAGCTAATATTTCATCCATCGCAGGATAAGTTTAGCAAGTTTCAAACTTCAAGGATTTCTAAAAAAAAAAAAACAGTTTGCGGACGCCTCCCGACACGGATGCTAATCTATTGCTTATTCAGACCCCCAGCTCAGAGATGTTCCAAACACGGATACTTTTCTGATAATCATTCTTTCACCTACAACATACAGTTCAACAAATATTCTTGGATGGCATCTTTAAGCCCATCTCCGACAAGACTCTGTCACATATCCAAATGGCACCTTTAAGCCCATTCCCTCAACTATGCTTTGACGAGTGCAAATTTATGGGCACTCTAGTGTCCAATCATCTTTTACCTTCGAGTCACAAAAGGCAAAGTTGCCAATCTAACTCTTCAGGTTCAAGAAGATTGAACAGGGGCAACTGTTGTACCCCAAAATTTGCCCTCCCTTTTTCACAAGAAATCACAACCTCAGGGTTTTCTCTGATTTTTTAGATTGGCTCAAGAATCGGTCAAACAGACTTTTCTTTATCAGTCAATCCAGAATTAGGGTTTTTTACTGATTTTGTTGAGATTGGCTCATGAATTGATCAAGAAGATTTTTCTTTGGCAGTAATCCAGGATTAGGTTTTGCGCTCGCATTTCTCAGAAGAAACTGAATCCTCAGAAATTCAGTTAACTGTTACTTTGTTTTCACGCTTGTTCAAGATTACTGGTTGTTTCTCAAAACCTAATTATCTGGGATAAGAGCTGAGACTTTTGTTTGGAACCTTAAGGCATTTTCTTGATCAGTGGAGTGAAAGGTTTATGGAATGCTTGTTTGTTTAACTGTACAACGCATATGTTAATTAGAATACCAGGCGTATTGTGATTAGTGCAAGGTTGCGAGACGGAAAAGTTTGTTGATTATTTATTTCATTTGGATTAAAGTTATTGGGATACATTTCCAGTTATTTTAATTTAAGAGTCTTAAATAATTAAATAGACAATACAAGGAAAGATTGGAATATTTGACAGTAGAAAATTCTTTTTTGATAAAGACTTTTATTTATTTTCAAGTGTTGTTACAAATTTTATCTGAATATTGTAAGAATACAACTTATAATATTTACAATAAAATTTGTTTACAATAAATGGAAAAATAAATCTAAGCCTAAATATCCTGAAATCTTTGACTTTCTACTGCGTCCTCCATCATCCAACTGGTATTTACCTGCAAAAGACAGAAGAAAAAGAAATCAGTGCAATTAACTGAAAAGAATTTTCAAGCAGATAAATAGAAAAATCATCATTAAAGCTTGTTGGCCGGAATCAGAATGCTATTGGATTCATCATGTTTTTACTTTTTCTCTTTGCAAATCACAACAATATTTCTCCTCTTGGTTCACAAAGAGAAAAGTAAAAATAATTTGCAAGCACACAATTAATTCAAAATACAAAGATATAAGGCAGCGAGGCAAAGCAAACTATACTGCAAACTGAATTCCAAACTGCATTAGTCAACCAAGTCAGCATGAGCAAGCATGGCAAGCTAACTACAAATGCAAACTGAATGTCAAACTAAGTTGCAAAGCTGCCAAGGCAAAGTACAATGCAGAAGCATACAAGAAACCAAGTACACAAAGCAGAAAGTTGCAAAGCTGTCAAAGAAAGCATACAAGCAACCAAGTACACAAAGCAGAAATTTGCAAAGCTGTCAAAAAAAGTATACAATGCAGGAAATATGGAAACAAGTACACAATGCAGAGATAAACCAAAGTTACAAGCCAAAGGGACTTGTAAATTTCATCATCATTTTCTAGCCCAACAAGCTTTTCAGAATTATAATATAATAAGCAATTAAAAGTTCTTTTGGGAGGGAGAGAGAAAGAGAAGACCTAGTGAAGTGAGAGTTTGCAGTTTTGGCAGGCTGTAAAAGGCAGTAAGAGGAACAAAAAGAAAGATATAACAGTCTAACAGTCCAGCAGAAGGGAAAAAAACGTTGAGCTACAACAGCACAAAACCTGTAAAACTTCAAATCAAGCTCTAAAAAAAACAACAAAAACTTACAGACCTGTTTCAAAAACCCAAACTCATCAGCCTGCTCAACAAATACAAGCAAACCTGCTTAAACTGCATCAGCCTGCTCAACAAACACAAGCAAACCTGCTTAAACTGCATCAGCCTGCTCAACAAACACAAGAAAACCTGCTAAAACTGCATCAGCCTGCTCAACAAACACAAGCAAACCTGCTTAAATAGCAAGCCTGCCTCCAAACTCACAAGCCTACAAGCCTATAAAGAAACCCTGCATAACCCAAAGCTCAAGCCTGCAAACTTATCTGAACTGCAAGATACAAACAACACAAAACCTGTAAAACTGCAAATCACAGTCCAGGCCAAACACCAACAAGCAAACCAAAAAAACACCCTGCATAACTCAAGCAAACTCAAGCCTGCAACTTACCAAAATCATAAGCTTCACCAACCATAAAAAAAATAGTTCAAACATAAGCTGGTTTCAGAGTTTCTTCATCATCAACTCAAATCAGAACAACAAACAAAGAGACAAATCTCAGAGTATCTTCATCATTAAATTATCAGGGTCCACAAAGAGGGAGGAAGAGTTTAGAAGCAACTAAAAATAGTTTCAGAACTTCTTCATCATTAACCTCAGTAGCCAAAAGAGAGGAAGAGTTTAGAAGCAAGCAAGTTTCAGAGTTTCATCATCATCAACCAAAACAAAGAATAACAATATTAGCTAGTTTTTTCAGAATATATCTTCATCATCAAAAATCAAATAATCCAGAAGAAAGAGGAAGAGAAAATCAGAAGCTATTCAAAGGGGTTTCAAAGCCAACAACAATAGTTTCAGATCTAAACTCATCATTAACAAGGAAAAAAATCAGAAACAAACAATTTTAGATTCATTATCAATATACAGAAAAGTACCAGAAGCCAGAAGCGTAATCATCACGCTCTCCCCCCGCCTGACCACCAAGGAGCGCCACCGGTCTCACGCCCCTCTCTCTCCATCAGTTTCTTTCAGAAGAAAAACGCCAAGGTATTAGTTTCCTTTTCCTCAATTTTTCTGCATCTCACGCGTGAAACGTACAAGAATTAAAACATGCAAACAATAAAACGTACAAGAATCAAACAAACGTAAACTATAAAAACGCGTTTAGAACAAAAAGAAACGGTACCTTTCAAACCATCACCTTGGACAGTCGTGGAGAGGAGAGGGCCGAGGCAACGCTCTGGTAGCTTGGAGGTTGGAGAACGAATATATGCTTCGCCTCAGAGAGAAAAAGAGAAACGAAGAAGATGGGTGAAAGGAGACGCCGTTGTACCAAAACTGCGAACCCTAACCAACTGAATTAACCCTAAAACGTTGTACACTTCCATTGAGCCTTCGCCCCAAACATAAAACTAAGCCCACAGCGCTTCTGCTAAACACCCCCCCTATTTCATCCATTTCTCCCTTTTGTTCTTGCTATTTCATTTGGGCCCATGAACCCCCAATTTAATCCAAGGCCCATTTTTTTTTCTTTTTTAAAAAAACAGCTAATATCATTTTCATCAATTTCTTTTCTTTTCTTTAAACATATACTTTTTATTATTTACTTTCATTTTTTAATGATTTGATTTCTTTTCTTTGTTAATAATAAAACCAAAAAATATATTAAAATTTTGTTTTAATTTAGTTTTCTTTTTTTAATAATTATTACCTTTAATAAAAATATAAAATAATAGAAACATTAATAATTTTCTTTCTTTAGAATTTTCCCTCTACATAATCAATAAAAAAACACAAAAGATAATAATCATACTTAATCTTCGCTAGGTTAAATTTTGTTTGTTCATTTGTAAATAAATACATGCATCTCATATTTCTTTGATTTTCGTTATCTTACAATTTGTTATAATTTTTACATTGAAAATGCGACAGTTCGATTTGGTTGTAACATGTATTTGGACATTATTATTCTGATAAGACTCATCCCCATTTGTAAATAATTTGTACCCCCATCCCTGGATACTTATTTGTAATAACTTAGGCTTTAAATTCCCGCAATTTATCGCTTTTAATATACTGTATAGTAATTAGGGTTTGTATGCGAAGATTCGAAATCAATCGCTAGATGACCTAATACAAGATAAATGCATGAAAATCAATACACAATTCACCCTCTCACCTCTAGGGTAACCTCGCTTGTTGCCTCGGAAAACGCAATCATGTCCCTCGAGTATGAGACACTCTAATAAATTCCCCTTCGATAAACAAAGATCGTAGTCCCTCAATGACCCTCGATGTTGCCTTTGATAAAACGATCTCGTCCCTTACAAAATTGCTAGAGCGTCTCACAAGTTGCTTTCAATGATTGTATGTGATAATCCGCGCCTGTCCCGTTTAACATCCTAACACAAGGTTGTTAACCAAATACAAATGGTGAAATAACACTGTCAAAAGGGTTAAAAACATTGGAAAGATCTTTGAGTAAAATAGGGTAGACAACTCTTAGTTACTTGATCAAAAGCTTGAAAAACATCCTTGCCATTTTCAAACATACCTCACAACACAATTTCCAAACAACTTTCAAAGTATTGAATTATCTTTTCAAAAAGACACACACCTTTGTATATATTCAAACAAGAATCATTACAAAGATTGCCTAGACAAGGCTTATTTTTCAAAGCATTTTCAAAAACCACACACAAAGCACCATTTCAAACAGTTGAAAAGCAAAAGGCAAGTGATCTAAAACAAGTAACTAAGAGCCTGTGAATAACCATGGATGAAAAGGGTGCTAGCACCTTCCCTTTTCATAATCTACCCCCGGAACACAAGAAAACATCTCAAAGGTCTTTCCTGTGCTTTTTGACCTTTCCTTTGGATAAAATAAAAAGTCGGTGGTGACTCTTGCTAAACCGAACAAGTGCAAAAACAAACGCAAAACCTCAAGTCAGTTCTCCCACCGTATCACACCTATATTTGCACCAAATTAGCATACAAAAACTATGATTAAAAAGATATGGAACAATATACCAAAAGGTTTGAATCCCATTTGTTTTTCCCCCCAAAATCACAGCAAACTCATCTATAAATAATTTGCTCCATCACACGTTCAAGGGGCTGGCTTTTGGAGAGAGAGAATCGTCAAAAGAGAGAAAAGAAAACTGTGAAACCTTCGTAAAAACTCAGAATTCCCAAACAGAAAACCAAAACCCTTGTTCTTCCCTTTGAGTAAAATAACTTGGCATTTTCTCTTCCGTTGCTCTTGCTTAATCCAAAACATCTGAAGGCAGCAGTTCAAGTTCCAAGCACACGCTCCAGGTTCAAGGTAAGTCTTTCTGACTTTGCATCTTTTCATTTAGGACATCATTAAATATATAAACATCATAGTATTGATATTGTCCATATCATTGCATAAGTAGAAAAACTATGGATTAGAACTTTTTGATTAAGGCTAGGCTCAGGATTAGGATTAGAACTTCTGTGAACGGTTGCGCTTTTATCCTTTTGATTTGATGTTTGTTAAGAACTGAATAATTTGCTGATGTACTGATTAATATGAGAGAAAAAAGTTGAAAATGTGGCACATAACTTCTGATTTTCACTCACTGTTTTAACACAACACAGAACTTGAGTTTATCCTTACATGTTAAACACATAGAACTTCTAGGCTTTCTTACTGTTTTAACACACACAGAACTCCTAGGTTTTCTTACTATTTTAACACACAGAACTTCTGATTTTCACTCACTGATTAGCACGACACAAAATTTCTGACTCTTGACTCACTGTCTGAATACCACCCAGAACCTCTGTTTCTTTTCCCTCTGACGTTTTTTGCAGGACCTCAGTATGTACCAATCCAGAACTTCTGATTCTCACTGATGTTTCTTTCTGAATCACAGCCTGCCTGGCATCAGAATTTCTGATCTCTTTTGTTCTGCTTGCAGCAACACGCTGATTCTATCTCTCATTACTTTCCCTTTTTTATTTTCAATATTAATACCCTTTTTATTAATATAAAAAATCCATAAAAACACTTTCCCTTTTTTTAATTAATTTATTTCTTTTTAATTCATTAAGATAAAAAACCACTTTCAAAATAAGTCCATTTTACCTTTCTTGTGTACTATTTCAATATGGTTGTAATAGATGATTAGGACTTTAATTTCTCACAAATACCCATTTGTAAATTTGCACACCCCATCCCCCTAATGATTGTAATAGCGTAGAATCCTTACTTTCTGCACTTTTATTGCTTTCATATATTGTTAGTAATTAGGGTGTGTATGGAAAGACATGAAATCGACAATTAGATAACCCTAATCAAGACTAAAATGCATGCAATCAAACACACTTGAACACTAGCATCCTTAGGGTAATCCCACTTTGTTGCCTTTCGGAAAACAGTCATGTCCCTCGAATATGGGGCGCTTTAGAAAAGACCCTTCGATAAAAAAGACCGTAGTCCCTCGATGTCCCTCGATGTTGCCTTTGATGAAATGATCTAGTCCCTTACAAGAAATTGCTAAAGCGTCTCACAAGTTGCCTTCTATAACTGTAAAAAACGACCCGCGCTTGTCCCTTCACATCCAATGATGGAGCTTCTTACCAAAACAATGGTAAGATAGCAACATCTAAAGGAGGAGGAAAATAACATCTAAGATATTTCTAGTAGGTAGAATTGCTCCTAGTTGCTCGCTTGCTCACGTCCAAACATTTTACACCAACACTTTCAAAAAAAATCTTTCAAACTTGAAAATATTTTTTTTCAAAAGATCAACACCTTTGTATACATTCTTACGAACGAGAATCATTACAAAGTTTTCCTAAACAAATGGCCTCTTTTCAAAATACTTTCAAAAAACCACACAAAGCACATTTTCAAACAAAAGCAAGTGATCTAGCAAGCAATTAAGAGCCCATGGAAAAACATGGATGAAAAGGGTGTTAATACCTTCCCTTTTCATAATCTACCACTGAACTCAAGAAAACATCTCTAAAGGTCTTTCCTGTTCTTTTCAGCCTTTCCTTATTGGATAAAAGAAAAGTCGGTGGCGACTCTTGCTAAACCGCAACATTTGCAATCAAACGCAAAACAACCAAGTCAGTTCTCCCACCGTATCACAGATACTCTGAATGAACTAGAGAAGGAAAATGAAGCCATCCATGAATGTTTGGACAAACAGGATGAAACCAACAAGGAAATCAGAACTTGGATGATGAAACAAGAGGAATCCTCAAATGAAATCAAGAATTTTCTTCTTTCTCTTGTCTCTCGTCAATCCTAGTTTTTTTTTAATTTTATTGTTGTTTTTTTTGTACCTCTGTCTTTTTTTAATCTTCAATATATAAACATTTTGAATCTCTTTATTTTATTTACTTTTTGATTATGACAAAAAGGGGGAGAAAATAAGATTTTGATCTGATCCATGATAACAGTTATGGGACTAAGTCTCAAACATTCCTAACAAAATACAAAGCTCTTTTCTGTTTAAGAGATATGCATGTACCTCAAGACTCTGAAAGACTAAGCTCTAAACATCATCTGGAAAAGATATACAAAAGAAACTCTGAACAAAAGATCAGGAGTGCTTAAAGAAACTCTGAAAGAAAAATGTCTCAAAGCTCTGAAGAACAAATCTCAGGAAGTTTCCCTTATGCTTTTAAACTCTTTGATTATTTTTTTCAGAAGAAGAAATATCAATATTAGGGGGAGATTATCAATCTCAAGGGGAGATTCTCACTCTTGCACAATTTTTTTCTTCAAAATCTGAATTTTTTTTGTCATCATCAAAAAGGGGGAGATTGTTAGAACAAAGTTTGGTTCTAATCATATCTTAGAGTTTTGATGATAACAATGAAATAAATTTTGTAAATATACTTTATACTCTGATGTGTACGTTCTTTAGATACAGTTGATGTTCTGACTCATGCATATCAAAAGAAACATCATTCTACGCAAGTCTAAAGCAAACTCTGAAGAAAGTACTCCAAGGCAAACTCTGATGAAAAGAAATCCTAAGCAACCTCTGATAAAGCTAGCTGAAGCAAAGATTTGAAAGAAGCACGCTGAAAGCAACATCTGATAATGCAAGCTGAAGCAAACTCTGATGAACATAATATGAAGAATACTCTGATATAAGAAAAGTTAAACTAAACTCTGAAGTGGCAAAGTTGCAAGCAAACTCTTAAACTTCCAGAGACAAGTTCTGACAGTACCGTTGATCATTTAATGCTAAGACGGGTAACGCACTCAAGTGGTACTAAGCACGAGAACATTGGAAACATAAAGACCAAGCCAACACGCATAATTGATGCATACACTCTCTTCAAGGCAGCAACGGTCAAGACTGGAAGCTATATATAGAAGATCATTTGTTTCAAAGAAAAGTTTACTGATCCATGAGAAACATACTAACGCTCATTGTTTTCATTCTTGTAAACTAATATTGTATAGTGGGTAAATCTTAAGTATCGGGCAATAATCTTAGTGATAAATCACAGTTTGTGATACATCTTATTAGAAGCATTTTGAATCACTATTGTTAAGAGATGATTTTTTTAAGTGTTCCTTGAGAGACCAGTTGGGTCATATTTCTCAAGAGGGCTAGGACTAGTTGAGTCTTAGAGGTGTTAGTCACTTGCAGTTGGCTTGTGCATTGTATTGTTAGTCACAACAGTTTGGTTGTGCATGTGTAATCAGTTTGATTATAGTGGATTAAGTCCTCGTTGAGAGAGGCGAAATCACCTTGGCGGGTGGACTGGAGTAGTTTGAATTTCAAACGAACCAGGATAAAAATATATGTGTCCTTCCATTAGTATTGTCTCATCCTTCACTTCATCTTTCAACATCTGAAACACTTTATCGAGTTTCTCAATTATCTCCGTCTTCCTGGATTTTTCCTGAAATTCAACAAAAACTCTCTTATGTTTTTAATCAAGGACTTGGTCAAGTTTATGGCCGTGATTCTTGAATATGAGATATTTTTTAGATAAAATAATTTTAACACAACCTCGAAGAATTCCATTGTTTCATCCTCATAAATGAAGATTACCTTCATATCCATTTGGTGTTTCATCTTCTTGAATTTGTATGTTCATTATTTCTTGATAGATCTTAGTAAAAATGTGAAGACTAGTCCATGTCCTCCTCATCATCACTGAACAAATTTGATAGTAACGGTATCTGAGAAGAAAACAAATCCTCTTGTTAGTACTTAATTGATCTTTGATGAGAGTTTCAAGTAGATCTTAGGTTGGAGGAGTCAGAGGTATTATTAATTAAAATCCTCTAGATTTTGCTTGCTGAGGTGCTTACTACAGAACATGTTAACCTTAAGCGGCTCTTCTGACTCTGGGAGGGTTATAAGTAAACACTCTACTAGTGATATCAATCCTTATTTTCCCCACTGCAGTGTATGCTATTATGATAAATTGTTCCTTATATTGAAGCCAACATGGTCTAAAACTTTTGTTATCAAATGACAATATGGTAACCACATGAATCCTTTTCTCTTGCTCCCCATCATATGATTGATCACTATACTAGCTAAGTTTGTCTCAATTTTGTTGGCCAATGACATAGTTACGACAACTTCACCTTTTTGACAATTGTCCCAAGTTATATTATCTTGGGATGAGAGTTTGGTTTACCATATAGTTAATAAAACAAATGTATGAGGTCACGGTACTCATAAGAAAAGGAGAAGAAATTATGCTATTTAGATCTTGTAGGAAGGAAAAAGTAGCACTATAAATAAATCTTCACCTTAATTTATTTCATAGTAAAGGGGATTGGAGCAGGGAAAATTGCATATCTCTATAAACTCTTAAAGAGATAGAAAAATATGCCACTTTCAAACATCAGATGTAATAATGCCATTTGCATATATAAGGTTGGAAAAGAACATACTTACTAGAGTTGGATAGATCTCCCTTAGTGCATTGATGATGAAGCTTATCAGATTTGTATCTTGAAGAACTCGTAGTCTTTGTAAACACTCACCTCCATGAATTAGGATGGCAAGATTTTGTTGGTAGCATACATGTTGTATTTGTTTTCTTGCTCAAAGGATGAGAAATCTTGTGAAAAATGTACTAGAGTAGAAAAGCTACTTGATGTTTAAGTCTTTTTGATACCATGATGATGGATGTATGCTTGCAAAGAAATAGAAACTAGAGATTAAGAAGGAGAAGAGGAAAATGAAAGATCACATGAAAAAGAGTTAGGAGTGGTTTTCCTTTTACAAGCAACTACTATTCGATTATTTGGCCTTATAATTGATTAAATCAATTCATGTCATTATTCCTGGTGATTTGATTGAAGGCTCCATACTCATATTAAGATCATAATCGATTACATCACCAGGGTTAATCGATTATGGTGCTTATTTTGAATTTGAAAAAGTGCCTAATTGATTATACATTTAGGGTTAATCGATTATGTAGCCCTTTTATTAAGCTTTCTCGGTCTTTTTGGTCTTGGATGGAACTAGGCTTGGTTCTTTTTTCTTCCTACACCACTTTCTTACTAAGACTACACCTCTTTCCTAAATATCTCAATTTTGCATGCCAACCTTGCTTAAAATTTAAATTCAATTCAAACCAAAAAAATATTAGCGATAAAAAAAAAATTTGCACAACATATATAAGACCACTTGCTAGAACATATAATTAGAGTTTTTTGATTTAATCTCTAACAAGTGCTTTACCTTAAAAATGTCTCAAGATATCTTGAGAAAACTCTCCCATTAAAGGGAATGACATCACACCATCAAATCGCAAGACATGGCTCAAATTTATCATGAGAGATAAGAACATTAAGAATATTTCAACTTAAACTTCCAAGAAGTTCCACGAACATCAGGATCATAAAAGCCATTTATCAATCAAATATCATCGAGACCATCAATCATCATTTTTATCAAAAACTATCAATTCCATCTTTTTTTGGTATATCCAACGTATACTCATGATTTGCACAACTTCTTTAAATTTAAAATTAGCTCATTTAAAGCTGCAAAGAATTCATGCAAAACAAAAATAGTTTTTCACCTTTGGTACCCAAATCTTTTTGGGTCCTGGAGTGTTAGTGACTTTAGAGGTCTTGAGATATTTCCTTTAGACCATCTTAATTCGTTTTAGCATAACAATAATGTTCTACATGATCTATATTTTTACCAAAATTGTATTTAAAAGAATGGTGGATGGATTTCTTCCTAGCATGGAAAATATTACTAAATAATCTAGTATGTTTATAACCTAAGCCAACTTTTTTAAACAAATATCTTCAGCTAGAAAAAACTAAATCTAGCTTATCTTTACCCTTAATAAATTTACCTAGGGTTATATGCAAACTGGTTACTTCAACTCTTAAGGATTCATATATTTCATATTTATCCGGTTTCAAATATTGATTTCTAATATTAGTTTCTTTACCATTAATTTTATTTCTGTTTCCAAAAAATTCAATATACTTTTAAACTCAAAAACTCTTTTCTCTAATTTATCATTATCTTTAATGAGCTTAACACTTGGCTTAAATATTTTTTATTATAGGTTAGATTTTTTACCTCAGTGTTGTCATATTATTTTTAGTTTCCCTTCTTTAAGAGAATACTTAATAAGAATCTTCTGACGTATTATGAGTGTAACACCCTAAGTTCCCCACGCGTCAAGAATCACATATACACATTTAGTATGTGACGTATCATCAATAACACATGTTCGTAACACTAATAAAATAAAATAAAAGATTCAAGTACAATTATCATCACATGTCACCTTCACTTAGGATATTATTTTAGCGGAATTCATCAACTAAGCATGTTTCACAATTATTAAGTCTCATAAAAATACTTTATTTGAAACTAAAGCAAATATGGAAAAATCCTCCACTATCAACATAAAATCAAAACATCGAGTGTATAAAATCCAACTCTCAATTTAATGAAATATAATAATTAAAGAATATTGTTCGCCCTCCCAGTGTTACAGACTAGAGCAACAAAAACTGAATGCATAAAAACATAGAATAGAATAACAACCTCAACATCATCCTTCGACTCTAAGCAGTTAGTTACTCTTTTACCTGTCCGTCTGTACTCCAAAGGAGCACAGAACCACACAAACAACAAAGGGGATGAGAATACATTCAAATAATAAATGATTCATAAACAATCAAGATAGATTCACACACACTACATAATCACACATGTATCATGTGTGCACCTTAATTATCATGTATTCACATCACACCCATATCACAGTCAAACTCATTTAATCACACAAGATTATTAATCAATACATAAACATCTCAATTGCATAATTCTTATATAATTCAATACAACAATAGACTCGACTCACGCTCGTCACAGTACTCACTCTGAACTGGACTCATAACTCAACTCTATATGCATACGGTACCGACTTAACATTTGGTTCTTCATATGAACCAAGTTCCAATCTTTGTGAACCCCGAGCACCAACATCTGAGCTCAAATCCCCCATATCTAAGCTTAGGACAAGTCACTAATCCCCTCATAATAATTTATGACTCACCTCTTTCACAACAACGACAACATGTGATGCATGTCATATAAGTTAATGCAACAATAATGACAACATTTAAGTCCCCTCTTATGACGGTAGACAAAATACATTGACAACACAATAGTATTACCCTCATCTGAACTACTATCCAACAATTACAACAACATCACATGATTAATCACCATATAATTATGCATGTACAGCCTATAGTAATATTCATATCATATCACCAAAAACATCATCAAACAACATTACATGTATTTCCATCATTTGTACGCCCTAAAAAACAAAAACTTGGAAAATATTACATCCTCACCTTAATTGTAATCACTCAAGAAACCATTATGCCACAACTAGTTCTCACTCCGAACCACTCTTCCCAGCAATCATCACTAAGCATGTACAATAATCACACAATTATACATATGATTCATAACATATATTCACACATAGAGCATACATTCACACTTCAATAATCTAATAAAACACTACCAGGATATAGCCATGCGTGTTAGCTCTCTAACGCTTCAAAAGGCGAATCATTTGGACTTACAGAAACAAAGTTTCGACATATATTGTCGGGAATTAGAACATAGTTCAGTTTTAGGAATTTTCAAAAATTAAAAAGCACCAATCGGTTGAATCTTAATGATAATCGATTGTCACCAATTATCCCTCACCTTTGTCTAAATTTTTTTATGAATTAATTGATTGCACAACTCTAAAAATCGATTGACACAACACCACAATCGATTGTCAGCCTTATTTTTTCACTTTTCACACACAAGTAATCGATTGACACAAGATGTCAATCGATTGACACAACCCAATTTTCATATATCACTCGTATTCTTCATCTCCTACCTCTCATCCCTCAAACTAGTATCAATTATAACATTCCAAAACACATAAATTCACATTCTATCATTATTAACATGTCAACTATTCACTAATCAACACAAATATACTAATTTCATCATGATTTATGTGGAGCCTTGTTTTGCAGGTAACATGTTTTCTTTTGAGGATGACAACATTGAAGAACAGAAGATGATGCCACTTGTAAAGAACATAATAGATAGTTATTTTCAACATTGATAAATATGCAACATGATTACAACTATGAATAACAAAACAGATAGATATTCACCATGATAAAGATGAAACATGATGACAATTGTAAAAGACTAGAACAAATAGCATCCAACATAGTAAAGATGCAACCATTAAGAAAGTCAACCAATGAACTTAATTAGTTAAAGATGCAAGCCATGAGGTTTGATAAGGATTGACAAGTTTCAGACACCAATAAAGTTCCAAAGTTTTAGACAAATGCAAATAAAGATATTACATCAAAATCCTCAAAAGACATGTCAAGAAAGGTCAACACAATGAATACATCAGACAAAGACTTAGGAAAGTTTATCCTAATTTAGTAAGTGAGTAAAACTTTTGTAAAATAAAAAGTCCTTTATTTATAGAAGTAGATGGATATAAGCACACACACACACACACTTAAAACATTTTTATAAAAAAATTTTGAAAAGAAAAATATTTGAAGAAATATATAGAAATTGCATAGAAAATGGGAGCAATCAAAAAGCAAAGAAAAATATTTTTGATAAATCTAATCGATTAGAACAAAGTGTCAATCTATTGGATTAGCGCATTATTGAGGAACAAGGGAATTTAAATGCACTCAAATGATTAGAAA
Organism: Vicia faba; assembly: GCA_948472305.1. Taxonomy (NCBI): domain Eukaryota; kingdom Viridiplantae; phylum Streptophyta; class Magnoliopsida; order Fabales; family Fabaceae; genus Vicia; species Vicia faba. The sequence goes on from CATIWC010000459.1 coordinate 277,468, forward strand.
TGACTATATATCACTTCTTACCTATTTTAGAATTCATAGCTATTATATTTAAATGAGCTAATTGATTGGTTTAATCAATTAACAATGATCATTTTTGCTTTAATGAAGTTTCCCCTTTTGGGGAATTTCAAGCCTATTAATAAATGTCTCATTCCTCATTTCATTTCATCCTCTCTCTAAGTTTTTATTTTTAATTTCTCTCAATAGTTCTTATACTCAAATGATTTTATGAGGAAAGATCTTTTGTGAGTGAGGTGTTCATGTAATTCTGGTTGGGCAGAATTATATAAGTTCTCCAAGAATGATGTGTACGCATCTTGATAAACACAGTCCATTTAGGGATAAAAATTTGTGGCTAGAAGCTAAACTCGTTAAAAGCTTTGGTTGGAGATTGTGTGATCAGTTCCTATGTCTATTTAGGTTGAAGATCGTTAATATTGACTTCTCTTAAGGCTCTTAGTAAGCCTTTTTTATTTGAAGGTTGAAGATTATCAATGTTGATGAACTTACCATTAGGTTCATGGTTAGCCCGGTTAAAACCATAGGTTAGAAAATCAGCCTATTAAAATCTCAAGAGTTTATTAGACATCTTGTGTGTGTAGTCTCAAGTCCAACAAGTGGCATCAGAGCCTAACTCTTGTTTAAGGACTAATCGTCTCAGGAGGAAGATGGCTTTCAACACAAGATTCCTTTTCAAACTCTCCACCATATTTTGAAAATTTATTCTTTCTTTTATATACATATGTTTTCCTTTAAATATTATCCTTTTACTTAGAAATTTATTTAAGGTCTTTTTTACCTTAATCATCAAATAAATGATGAAGGAGTGGAAAAACTTATTTGACCAAGGATAAAAATCTCGTTTTGCAAAACTGCTAAGGAAATGTAGGATAATTTGGAAAAAAGATATATGGAGTCTCTCCAAGTATTAAGCCAAAGGATATGAACACATGAGGCGAAGAAATTTTTTCTTAAAATTTTTAGATTATTGTTACTAACGTTTATCTAAATAATTAAGAATTGGAAATAATTTCCAACTCCTAAATCTATAGATAGAAACCTTCATGAATTTCAGGAAAACTTAGTGAAAAGGAAATAATAAAAACTGATACAATCAAAAGATTAATCTGGAAGATCATCAATCATAGCATACCATGTTCCCGTTCAATCAACATCAATCAAGGAACCCTCATGTTCAAAGAATAACATAGAAGATGAATAAATTTCTTCAACAGTTGAACAAAGAAGAGGAAAGATTTCAACCATGGGGAGAAATATAAAGAATCATCTTCCAATAAAGAAGGCAATGCTTTGCAGTTTAAAACTCTAAAGAAAGATCATTTGAAGAAGTTATACAAAAGCAGAAGTATACTCTGGAAGTATACATTTTAAGTCTTTGATCCTGGAAGATTAACGATAATGACATGTGTCAACAACTATGATCAAAGCGACACTAGTTGAGAATTTCTCAATTTAATGATTTATGATGATCAATAGAATAAATAAGCATGTGAAGGACTTATTTATTTATTTTACCAACTCTCACATCCAACGATGTGAAAAAAAGGATACACTATTAAGTCTTTTCCCTAAGGGAATTTTATCAAGAACTATTTTTGATACATGTAAAATTATTTTAAGGTTGGAATAATCAATTAATCCGACTAAACCCTTAAAATAATGATTTTCAACTCTTTCCCACTTTAAATAAATACTATTTTATTGTTTATTTTCAAGATCAATTATTTCTAACCCTTAAAATAAGTTTGCTCAAGTGTTATTTTCTCTTAAGATAATCACAATAGTGATGATAAGCTTTAACATACACCTAACTAGTGGGATGAATTGAGATGGAGCCACCACCAAATAGTTAAAAACCTCACTTCGAAAGCAGTAACAGAAAAATAAACTCCAAGAGATGAGAAAAGATATATTCATACAGAAGAATGGTACAATTACCACACTCGTTATGGATTTTATCTGTCGCCAAGAATGGTAAGCACCCAAAGCAGAAGTTCTCCAACGTTGGAAAAGGCCCCATCTAAGTTCCTCTTGTTGGTGAAGATTGAGACAGTTGAAGAAAAGACGAAATCTTCCCACATAGAAGATGGGTTCACTATATTCTTTTTCACGGTTTTTGAGATCTCTTTTCCATATAACAATAGTAGATTCAAGAGAAAAAAAATGCTTTGGAGGAAAAGAAGAGACAAACAGTTCAGAAACAAGAGGGAAGAAAATTTTAGAATAAAGAAATGACTCTAGTTCTTCCCACATTTATGAATTGAGCGTACGAAACGAAAGGTGTCTTATCAAACAACCATTTCTCTTGCATGTAATACTTGAGTCTTTTAGTTTCCTAGAAAGATTATAACCACTCCTCCAAAGGCATTTAAAATTACGAGGTAGTTAAAGCTTGAATTTGGTTTAGGATGAGGTGTTTGTGATTGCATGCACTCCAATCAAAGTGTTTTGATGAAGACCACCATACATAAAGTCAAATAAATATCAAGGTTGTGGAAAATAAGATATTCAATATCATATAAATATTTCAAGATCATTTTTTGAATTCTTCTACAAGTGTACAATCAACTCTCAAGATGAAGAATTATGAAGATTCATCAACAAGTTAGGTATAAGCTTTAATTTGAGGTTTTTAAGATGATATAGTGCTCAAAATATACTCTAAACATTTCACATAAGTATCATGATCATTTAAGTGTAAAACATTGTATGTCCATCACTAAGAAAATGTGTTTTTATCACTTTCACTCAGTGGTTACCGGTTACAGGGTTACAGTAACCGGTTACAGGACTTCATAAAATTAAATTAAACATTCTGGTTCAGTGGTAACCGGTTACAGTTTCTGGGTAACTGGTTACAGGCATGAATATTCGAAAATTTTCATGTTAACATACATGTGTAACCGGTTACAGCACAATGGTAACCGGTTACCGTTGTAGAAAAATTCAAAAATATTTCGGTTTTACATGGTTGTTGGATGATACTTCTTGGGGTCCAACCAGTGCATATTTCTACTCATTTATGGTGGAATGAAAGGGTTCATTTCATATATAAATTTCGTTTGCACTTAGATCAAACATAAGTGATGTCATTCAAACTTTCAAATATTCTTAAGTTTTGTAAAACTTTGAGAATTTACATATTGTATGAAACATTGTTTAGAACTTTCATACTCATCATTGTTTCAGCATATATTAAGCACTAGATCTGATTATCAACTTCTTATTAAAATCTTGTCTTAGTATCTTGATAACCATTGTGTTATTCAAGACTTGATCATACTTTGAAAATGTATAAGATTATCCTTGTATTCCAGGATTGTTGGAGCAAGTGTGTGCATTGAAGAGGATTATTCTTATTGCACTTAGTATTGAAGATATTAAATGTTTTAAGAGCCTTTGATCTCCCTATAGGTTAGATAATAAGGCATCACCTTTGGTGTGATTAGACTTGTACAATTATTCTAACTATAGTGAAATATCTTCCGTGTTGGCAAGAGGACTGGACGTACTCTCGAAGTGTGAGGAGAACCAGTATACGTCTTATGTTCATTTACTTTCCGCACTTTATTGTTTTCATCACCACATTCGTAAAAATAAGAACATTAAAAGAAGGAAAAAATTGACCATCACCTAATTCACCCCCCCCCCTCTTAGGCGCATTATTAACTTACATTTGGGATCAGAGCGAGTTAAGGTAACTTGTTCCTATTCGATCCAGAATGGCTTTCGCACAACCAACCTTCAAAGATGGTGGTAGTAACAACAAGCCTCCTTTGTTTTATGGTGAATATTTTGACTTTTGGAAAATTCGCATGAAGGCTCATCTAGAAGCACAAGGAGAAGAAATATGGGATACTGTCCAAAATGGTCCGTTTACTTCGGTATGTGTTGTCAATGGTGTTGGAACATCAAAGCCTAAAATATCATGGGATGAAGATGATAAGAAAAAAGTTCTTTATGATAATAAAGCAATTAACCTTCTTCAAGGTTCACTTTGTATGGATGAATTCTTTCGTGTTTCGGCATGCACAACCACAAAGGAAATTTGGGATACTTTGGTTGAAACACACGAAGCAACAGTCGAAGTTAAAAGATCAAGATTGAATACCTTAAGTAAAGAGTTAGAGATGTTTAGAATGGAACCCAGAGAATCTATTCTCAATATGCAGAATAGATTTGTTCATTTAACAAATCATTTAAAAAGCCCTTGGTAAAACTCTCACCAATGACGAACTCAACCTAAAGGTTCTTCGATCTTTAACTAGAGAATGGCAACCGAAAGTAACAGCTATTTCGGAAAAGAAGAATCTTCCCAATATGTCATCCGCAACTCTATTTGGTAAACTTCAAGAATACGAGACGTAACTTGGAAGACTTGCTAAGCATGAAAATCAAGAAAAGAAATCAAAATGCATTGTTCTGAAGATGGAATCCAAGGAAGTCTCTATTGAAGAAAATTCGGAAGAAGATGAAAATTTCATGCTTCTTGTAAAAAGTTTAGGCAAATTCTTTGGTCCTAAAAATAATTTTTGTAATTCTAACTTTGTCAAAAGGAATAAATTTTCAAAGAGCAAAGATAAAGAAGCCTCCACGTCAAATGTTACATGCTATGAATGTGGAAAGCAAGGCCATATCAAACCAGATTATCCAAACCTCTCCAAGAAGGATGGAAACAAAGGAAGGAAAGACTCCAAGTACAATAAAGCCTACATCGCTTGCAATTACAATGAAGTTAGTACATCATCTGAATCAGAGAATTACGAATATGCAAATTTAGCATTGATGGCTACTCATGAATCTGATGATGATGAAAATGAAGAGGTTAGTACAAATTTTACCCTTTATGATGAAAATGCTCAAGGTGCAATTGATAAAATCCTAAATGAATGCAAAGTATTGTATAAAAATATATCAACACAAGAAAAGGAACTTATTCATTTTTAAGAAAAGATTGATACTATGAACAAGGATCTTGAATGTCAAAAACAAACTTTTCTTAAAGAAAAACAAGACTTTGTATGCAAAAAATGTGAATCATATACTTTTCAAATTGTTAAATTAAAAAGAGTTATTGAACGATATGAAAAAGGGAAAATTGGTTTGGAAGGATTTCTTATCCAACAAAGATATCCTAATGACAAAAGCGGACTTGGTTATTCTAAAGAAAATAAATCAAGTTCCAACAAAACTGTCTTCGTAAAGGCTAGTAATCAATCTGAAACCAAGAAAGTCAACAATGTGAAAATTAAGCATAATCATCAAAAGAAGAAGAAAAAAGTTGTTAAGAAAAAACAAGTTCCAAGATATAAGAGCAACTTTATTCCAAATTTTTTTTATTGTGGTATTCTTGGCCATACACATAATGCTTGCTATGTTAGAAACTTTAGTATGGAAAGTTGACACTATGTATGGGTTAAGAAAGGAACTAACTATGAAGGACCCAAGGCAACTTGGGTACCTAAAAAGAAATAATTTCTTTTGTTTTGTAGGTATGCTTGAAATTCACTCAAAATCTATGGTATCTCGATAGTGGATATTCGAAGCATTGACATGAGATGTTAACAAATTTTCACATCTAACATTAAAAGCCAAGGGGTATCACCAATGGAGATAATACCAAAGGAAAAATTCTTGGCATTGGCAAAGTTGGTGCACCACCTCTCACATCCATTGAAGATGTACTTTATGTTGAAGGACTCAAGCACAATCTTCTTAGTATTAGCCAACTTTGTGACAAAGGGTTCAAGATCAAATTCAATAAAGATGAATGTTTGATCATGGACGAAACAACCAATGAGGTAAAACTCAAAGGTAAAAGAGTTAACAATATTTTTATGATTTCCTTAGATGAGTTGTCTTTGAAAGTAAAATGTCTTATGGTAAACAATAATGAATCATGGTTATGGCATAAAAGGGCAGCCCATATACATATGGAATATTTAAATAAACTAACTAAACATAATCTTGTCATTGGTTTACCAAAGATAAAATTTGTCAAAGATAAATTATGTGATGTTTGTCAAAAAGGGAAAACAAACTAGATCAACTTTCAAATCTAAGAATGTGGTATCCACTACAAGGCCACTACAATTGTTGCATATGGACTTGTTTGGTCCATGAAGAACAAGAAACTTCAGAGGTAATGTATATGCTTTAGTTATTGTTGATGATTTTTCTAGATATTCTTGGTCTTTGTTTCTTGTGTAGAAAAATGATGCTTTTAAGGCATTTAATAAGTATGCAAAGCAAATTCAAAACGAAAAATCATTAAAGATTATATCCATAAGAAGTGATCATGGTGGAGAATTCCAAAATGCATCTTTTGAATAATTTTGTGAAGAACATGGTATCTCTCACAATTTTTCAACACCAAGGACTCCATAACAAAATGGAGTAGTTAAAAGAAAGAATCAATTTCTAGTGGAACTTGCAAGAACAATGCTTAGTGATGCAAATCTACCAAAATATTTTTAGGCGGATGCGGTTAGTACGACATGTTATGTTGGAAATCGAGTTATTATTAGACATATTTTAAAAAAGACTCCATGTGAACTATTCAAAGGAAGAAAGCCAAACATTGCTCACTTTCACATTTTTGGATGCAAGTGCTTTGTCCTCAACAATGACAAAGAAAATCTCGGTAAGTTTGACAAGAAATCCGATGAAGGTGTATTTCTTGGTTACTCTCTTTCAAACAAAGCTTATAGAATATACAACAAAATAACTTTAACTATAGAAGAATCTATGCATGTTTCTTTTGATGAAACTAACCCCTCAAAAGAGGATATAGTCTCTTGTGATGATGATGATATTTTAGATATGCCAATAGAAGAGGCTACCAAGGCCAACTAAAATAACAATCGAGATTCTTTAATATAAGAAACTTATCAACAATATCTACCCAAAGAATGAAGAACTCATCGAGATTACCCAATTGACAATATTATCAGGGACATTAGCAAAGGAGTATCAACAAGACTCAATATTTAAGATGCATGTCTACACATGGAATTTGTATATCAAATTGAACCTTCCAAAATAGACGAAGCCTTGTTAGACGATCATTGGATGGTTGCTATGCAATAAGAATTAAACCAATTTGGAAGAAGTCAAGTTTGGGAACTAGTACCAAGACCAAATGGAAAACACATCATTGGAACTAGATGGGTATTCCAAAACAAACTCGATGAAAATGGGATAATTATCCGGAACAAAGCAAGATTGGTCGCACAAGGATACAATCAAGAAGAAGGAATCAATTTTGAAGAAACCTTCGCTCAAGTTGCAAGGTTAGAAGCAATTATATTATTATTGGCTTACGCTTGCTCTATGAATTTTCAGCTTTTCCGAATGGATGTCAAGAGTGAATTCTTGAATGGATACATCAATGAAGAATTCTATGTCAAACAACCTCCTAGTTTTGAAGACTTAGAGAATCCTTCACATGTCTTCAAGTTGAAAAAGGCACTTTATGGCTTAAAACAAGCACCAAGGGCATGGTACGATCGACTTAGCAATTTTCTATGTGAAAAGGGTTTTGAAAAGGGACAAGTAGACAAGACGCTTTTTATCAAGAAGATCAAAAATCATACTTTTCTTGTTCAAGTGTACGTCGATGATATCATCTTTGGATCTACAAATAAAGACTTGTGTGAATAATTCTCATCCATGATGCAAGGAGAATTCAAAATGTCCATGATGAGAAAATTAAACTACTTTCTTGGATTATAACTAAAGCAACTTTCAACAGAGACTTTTATTCATCAATCAAAATATTGTAAAGAATTATTGAAGAAATTTGACATGGATACTTGCAAACCTATTGCCACTCTAATGGGTTCGGGAACTTATGTGGATGATGAAGCCGATGTGCCCATAGATGTGTCAAAATATCGAGGAATGATTGGCTGCCTACCATACCTAACGGCAAGTCGACCCGACTTCATGTTTAGTGTATGCCTTTGCGTTAGATTTCAAGTCAATTCAAAGGAGTATCACCTCGCTACAGTTAAACGCATCATGAAATATCTTAAGGGAACTACGGACGTGGGCTTATGGTATGCTAAAGGTAGTATGTGTTAGTTACTTGGTTATTCTGACGCAGATTATGCAGGATGTAAAACAAATAGAAAAATCACTAGTGGTACATGTCATATTCTTGGAAATTCTCTAATATTATGGTCATTCAAGAAGCAAGTATGTGTGGCTCTTAGCACGACTGAAGTAGAATACATTGCGGCTTAAAGTTGTTGCACTCAAATTCTATGGCTAAAACAACAACATCCTGACTATGGAATTAATCTTGGATGCATCCCGCTAAAATGTGACAATACAAGTGCAATCAACATCACAAAGAATCCAGTCATGCACTCTCAGAAAAAGCATATTGATATTCGACATCATTTCCTCTGGGATCATGTACAAAATGGTGATGTAGAAATTTCATTTGTTGATACACACAACCAACTAGCAGACATCTTTACAAAGCCTCTAGCAAAAGATTCATTCTTCAAGATTCAACGAGAACTTGGTATGTTAGATGAACATGACCTATGATTTATATCTCCAAAAAACATAAAAGGTGCATGTATTCTTTTCATTAACTTTTATATCATTCTTACCAAGTATATCTCTCTTCATCTTACATTCACTTTGAATGTTTCTATATAATGTTAATCTATATGTTTTAATGTCATATATAACTGTTAATATATTGTTATACATGTTTGGTAGAAGTTACAATAGATAGGTACAGGTTCTGGACTGATATATACTGTATTTTTTTCACTTTTGCACCTTCAGTAACCGATTACCCTCAGTCAGTAACCGGTTACCACACAAATAGAAGCGTTTTTCACTTTCCAGCCACCTTTAGCAACCGATTATCCTCATTCAGTAACCGGTTACCACATAAACAAAAGCGTTTTTCACTTTCCAGGCACCTTCAGTAACCAGTTACCCATATCCTGTAACCAGTTACCGTGTGATTTTTTTTCAAATTTTTCTGTTTTGTGTCAAGGAATTTATGATTTCCCACATCATTTCCCTCAAACTATTTCTCCTCTTTGACCAAAATTATTTCCCACCTAAAATCATCCCACCAAAAATTATAGTCTTTATTATTGTATTATCTTTATTTTTTTATATACTGCTTTATTATAGTCTTTTCCCCATCCTTTTTTATATTGACAAAGGGGGAGAAGACATTGTGTGCTTGTGTTTAGTGATGCAGAAGTTTTTTCCAGATTTTTAAAGCTTCCTCTTTGAAATACAAGTATTCAAAGGATACATAAATTTAGGGGGAGGTGTCCAACTTAGGGGGAGAATGCACATCACTATGGTACACATACAACTAAACTCAAAGACCTTGATGAATAAACTACAAATGTCAAATTGGTTGCCTACATTAAAAAGGGGGAGAATGTGATTGCATGCACTCAAATCAAAGTGTTTTGATGAAGACCACCATACATAAAGTCAAAAAAATATCAAGGTTGTGGAAAAGAATATATTCAAGATCATATAGATATTTCAAGATCATTTTTTGAAGTCTTCTACAAGTGTACAATCAACTCTCAAGATGAAGAATTATGAAGATTCTTCAACAAGTTAGGTACAAGCTTTAATTTGAGGTTTTAAAGATGATATAGTGCTCAAAATATACTCTAAATATTTTACATAAGTATCATGATCATTTAAGTGTAAAACATTGCATGTCCATCACTTAGAAAACATGTTTTTATCACTTTCACTCAATGGTAACCAGTTACAGGGTTACAGTAACCAGTTACAGGACTTCATAAAATTAAATTAAACATTCTGGTTTAGTGGTAACCAGATACAGTTTCTGGGTAATCGGTTACAGGAATGCATATTTGAAACTTTTCATGTTAACGTACATGTGTAAGCAGTTATAACACAACGGTAACCGGTTATTGCTGTAGAAAAATTCAAAAATATTTATGTTTTACATGACTGTTGGATGATACCTCTTGGAGTACAACAAGTGCATCTTTCTACTCATTTAGGGTGGAAAGAAAGAGTGCATTTCATATATAAATTTCATTTGCACTCATATCAAACATAAGTGATATCATTCAAACTTTCAAATATTATTAAGTTTTGTAAAACTTTGAGAATTTACATATTGCATGAAACATTGTTTAGAAATTTCATACTCATCATTGTTTCAACATATATTAAGCACTAGATCTAATTATAAACTTCTTATTAAAATCTTGTCTTAGTATCTTGATAACCATTGTGCTATTCAAGAATTGTACATACTTTGAAAATTTCAGATTTTGTATAAGATTATCCTTGCATTCCAGGATTGTTGGAGCAAGTGTGTGCATTGAAGATGATTGTTCTTCTTGCACTTAGTATTGAAGATCTTAAAGGTTTTAAGAGCCTTTGATCTCCCTATAGGTTAGATAGTAAGACATCACCTTTGGGGTGATTAGGCTTGTACATTTATTCTAACTATAGTGAAATCTCTTCCGTGTTGGCAAGAGGACTAGACATGCTCTCGAAGTGTGAGGGGAACCAGTATACATCTTGTGTTTATTTACTTTCCTAACTTTATTATTTTCATCACCACATTCAAAAAAATAAGAACATTAAAAGAAAGAAAAAATTTACCATCACCTAATTCACCCCCCCCCCCCCTCTTAGGAGCATCATTAACTTAGTGTTGGTTTAAAAACTCATTGACATCTTGTTTAGAATTCTTTGCTGGGGATCTTTTTTATATATATTTATTTATTTGTTGTTTTTTAGTAATTTTGTTTTATTTAAGTCAGACTTTTATGGTTGATACAGTGGATTTTCCTATTCTGGATGATTTTTCTATGAATTCTTCATTCTTAAAATCATATTTTGTTTCTTCTAGGATTTTTGAGATAAGGTTTCCATATGGTAAAGGTTTGACTTCTTTCCTGGTGTCTATCATATATTTGATTACAAGTTTGGCCCAATTGACTGTGATTTTGTTTCCTAATGACCACAAAGTTTTTACCTCTATTTGGTTTAGGTGATCAAGGGTTCCTTATCTAGGAAAAAGAGTGTGGGAGATTATATAGTGGGTTAATATACTTTCTGGATGAATGTGTTTGGTTTCTAATGAGTAAGGTATGTTTGAATAAGTCTTTTTCATTAGGGAAGATGCAGTAGTGACAAAATTGAAGTGGTCTTCTTCTGACTTGATGGGATGGTCTTCACAAGGAAGATTGATGATTTTTCCAAAATCTTCTATATAAAGGCTTATACGGTGTTTTCTTACTTTGGTTTGAAGAATTCCATAAGTTAGATGAGGATTTGAGAAAAACATCTTTACTAAGGTGGTATAAATTTTTGTTGAAGAGTGTAGGTTAGAAGATCAACCTGTTAAAATCTCAAGAGGTTATTGTTTATCCAGTTAAACTAAATTGGGCTCAATTATTTTTTTGAGAGAAGATTAATCACTTCAATCTACAGTTGAGAAGGAAGCTTGGCCACTTCAGTCTTAGCAATTTTAGTGGAGAAGACGCAAATGATAATATCTTTTGTCTTGTAATAGTTTGGTTGTAGGAAAACCACTATTTCCTTGTATAAAAGGGGGGGGGGGGGGGGGGGGTCATGAGCTTTTTCTACTAAAATCTCTCAAGTATATAATGGAAACTCTCAAGATCATTTCTTAAGGAGAGGAGTAGGTTTCTTTTATTATGACCGAACCTCTATAACTCTCTATGTTTTTCTTCTTCCCTTAACTCTTTTATTTTCCGCACTTTATATTCAAACTCTGATTTAATCTTGAAGAGGTTCAAAACCATGTTTTTCCAAACCACACAGTTCACCCCCCCCCCCCCCCCTCAAGTGTGTAGTCTCTAGTCCAATAATTTATTCAGTCATGTTCATACCCTAAAACACCCAAATTCATTCACATTCATTATTGAATCAATTAGTTCATGAACACAAAACATCATAGCATCAAAACACAATTTTACATCAATTCATGACATATAAAAATAGAATTTCATAATTATTTAACATATTATCATCAATCCATAAGAACAAGGAAAACCTATTGGAGGTTAAGGGAAACCTCCCTACTCATTCATGATTTAGGCATACTTAGATGAATAATCTCCCCTACCTTGTAAATACAGAAAAACCAGCAACTGCAAGTCCTCAAGCAATCTTTAAGGTCTTCTCCTCCAAGCCATATCTCTCCACTCTTGTTTCTCTATTCTCTTCTTTTTTCACGTACTAACGAAAAGGCTCTCAAAACCTAATTCTCTAATTTTCTGAATATATAATATTCTAATAATTTCCTTTTAATTAACATTTGCCCAACTAACCAAAAGCTCTTCATTATTAACCATATGTTTTCCTTATTCTCACTTCTTACCCAATTTCTAATATCATCTCAATTTCTATTAATTAAATTTATCAATTCCATCCAAACTAATTAAATCACACAATTCACCACAAATGTCGCCATCAGCCAAACACGTCATAAATCAAATAATTATTTAATTAATATAATAAATAAATCACACAAATAAATGAAATAAACGATTAATTAAATCAGGGTGTTACAATGAGGGATATTGTTGAAGACATCTTTTCACGAGTTTCTTGAGGCTATATCATCTTTATGAGGAAATTTTTCTAAACGTTCTTTTAGATCTTTCAAAGATTTTACTTGATGAAGTTTCTTCATCATTTCTTCTCTCAAAGATTCTACTGAATTAAACTTCTTCATATCTTATACTACGTACATGAAGCTTATTAAAACCATCAATTGGATTAATATTCTTTAACATTTCCATTGGATGATGACTATTCAAATGATCGTTCATTTATGTGATTGTTTTTGCAAAACACACCTCTAATGTCCATTCCTTCATCTTGTTACTAGATTTTTCTTGAAACTCAAGAAACACACATCTCCTTCGCTGAGTTTCTTAATGATCTCCTTCTTACTAGATTTTTCTTGAAACTCAAGAAACACACATCTATTTGGCTCCATTTCTTAAATATGAGACATCTGTTAGATTATTTTTTTTGAAACAACCTCCAAAGATTCCAAAGTTTGAGAGCCATCGCTAAATATGACCTTCATATTCATTTGGTGTTAGAAAAGTACTCTCTGGTGCTTAAAGCACTCATCCTCAATTATTTGAATTTAAAACAAAGTTTGTCTCCTTTTATTTTCTTTGATCTACAAAAAAAATATGGTTTATTTACTACTTTATTATTAATGTAATAAGTAGAAATAAATTAACCATTGGTAATAATATCTCACATCACAAAATTGTTTTCTTAAACAAAAATTTCATTCTTACTTTTTCCAAGTAAAACCTTTCACCATCAAACAATGAAGGTCTATTTATGATATGATCTTTTTTAAAAACATAAATGTTTGCAGTAATCATCCTATCTCCTGCTAGAACTCAATACATGACAAAATAAATAAAGTAACAAAAATCATAGTGTATAGAAGGTGGAAACACATCGGAAATAAATAGATGGCGGAAATGTAAAGATATAAAGGTTGAGAGAATTGCACAAGAGATTTATAAAGGTTCGACCTAACCATTTTCCATACTCATCTCCTAAGAATTGTTTCTTGATAGTTTCCACTATAGATATGTGTTTTTCATAATATATGCCCTCAAACCTTCTTACAATCAAACTGAAACATTACAATGACCATCCTCCAAAACAAACACGATATTTTATACGAGAATAATCTCAGAAGCAGAGCTTTTACACTAGACTAAGCTCAAGAACCAAATGGAGATTTTGACGGACAATCTCACAAACTAAATGAGAGATTTTAAACCGGACTAAGCTCACGAACCAAACAAGTATTGTGAATGGCGAGCTCACAAACCAAATGTGACCTTTTATTGGCTTAACTCACAAACCAAACAACAACTTATCCCAAGAGATATTACACAAGATATAAATTTCTCTTGGGTAAGTTACAATAATACCCCCAACACAAGAACAAACAAAGAAATTCACTGGATATTTTTCACTCTCAAAGATCTAAGGCAATTTAGTTAAAAAGAAAGAGATGAGAAAAGAGAGTAGAGAGTGAGAAAGTATACAAAAATACGTTTTGTGGTTTATTTTAATAGTGAGGGTGTTGTACCCCAAAATTTGCCCTCCCATTTCCTCAACATTTTCTCATCACAAGACCTTTGAAGATCAAGATCCAATTAGGGTTTCCTCTGCTCAAGACTTCTCCTTGCACTGTGGACTCAAATTAGGGTTTGTGTTTGCCCAAAGATGTTTTGACCTAAAATGCCTAATATGACTTTCATGCTTCATATTGGACTCCCAAGTTTACCTATACCAAGTTTCAAGTCTTGATTCCAAGTTTTGCCCAGTCAATTGGACAGTTGACCTAGAAATCAGCTGTATTGGGGAAAAAGTCAACTGTGGCCAATTGACAGTCAAACCTCATGAAATTTGATCCACATCAACATTATGAACTCACATGAACCATTTGATCAAGTTTGGATCACAATTCCACAAGAAATTTGATCAGATCACCAAAAGGGCAAAATGGTCATTTTTAGGGTTTTGACTGCACAAAGGCAATTTTTGACTGTTTGACCTAACCAATGGCAAACCAAGCTCACATATGGACTCAAGGACCCCATGAAATTATCTTGACACATTCATCAAGCTCAAAAGATCCCAAGTACACAAGGTTGACAGTTGAATTTCCCAGTCAATTGATCAATTTTGACTGTATACTGAAAAGTCAAACTTTGACTTTTTGGTCAAAATCAAGAGTCAAGATTCATTTTTCATCAAAACATGCCAAATCATGAAACTTGTTCACCAAGAAATCACAAAATGCAAATTAGGGTTTGAAAATGGAATTTTTCATAACTTAGAATTTTTCTAAGTTATGAAAAACCCTAATTTTTTCCCAACTTTGCCCCACCTTTTCACCAAGATCCATTTGGATTCAAACAAAAGTCAAAACATGAAAGTTGTAGCTTGTTGCATAATCTACAACTTTTATTCACAAAGTTTTCTCATTTGAAGCTTTTATCTCAAGTTACATTTTTTTAAATAAGGGCACTAAACCATTTTTAACTTAGTGAAATTTTAACCTAATTTGACAAGGTTTTCTACCCCACTTCAAGGCCACTTTTCATACCCTTCCACTTAGAATTTCAATTTGCATTTCAAAGATGGATTGTAGTAAACATTCCAAGCTTTCCAAAATGTCCAAGAACTCATCAAACAACCTCATAACTTGAGAGATTCGAATTTCACAAGTTGGCAAAAATCCACTTTTGAATGGTTCATGAACATGTTCATAACTTTGCAAATCTGAACTTAGCTTGCTTTATGCTTGATTACAGGTCCTTGAACCATTCCATACTCAATAATTTAATGCATATTCAATGTGTTAAGACCATGTTCTTTGTGTTCTAACATTGCATAGTGGATTAATCCTAAACTAGATAAAGTGAACTTTCCATTTTTGAAAAAGATTAACTTTATGTCAAATTGAAATCCAAGAAGGTACAAGCAAAATCCCTTTGGCACAAGATTATGGGCAAATTGCTCTGATCAAGAGAGGCTTATGCAGCAGGATTAGAGGCCCCTACTGACCTAAAACACAAAGTGACCTTTGCTTGCTTCATTTTCAAGTAACATTGCATAACTTGTGCCATATCTCATCTCAGCTTACAAACACAAGAGAGAAGTTATCAAACACATTCCACATAACATATCCAAGCTTTTGCACGAGCCATTGGCCTCTCAAGCACTCTCCATCTCAGAAACACCACAAAACTGCTCAAACAGAGCAAGCCCTGCAGATTGAGTGCTATCTCTCAATCCCTTCGAGCATTCTTGTCCAAACCTGTTCCTCTACCTTCCTTACAACATATGCAAGCTAACCATGACTTGAAACCTGACCTGTAACACCTCCAAGCCACTTCACCATTTTTAAATTTCTGTTTTGCAGTTGGAGTTCACTAGCTCGATTCAGGGAGTTTCAAGACAAAGTAGGACTTGGAAAAGCATCCTTACACTTCAAGGAAGCTATACAAGTCATCATTTCACTCTGAAACATCCTCCATTGCAAAGCTCGATTCCAACTGAACAGGTACATTCATGGAGTTCTATCTCCCTTATTAGGCATTGTTAGCTTTAGGTTTTTGAAGAAAACATGTCACAATCATAGCCCTGAACATGCTCATATGATTAGATTTCATTTATATTTCGTGTGCTTAGAGAATTTCATGTCTGAACATTGATGAAAAGTTAGGTCAGAAATTAGGGGAGGAGAAATTCTCCCTCATCTTAGAGAGATAGGTCAAGTTCTTTATATGGTTGAAACCGTCTCTTAATGCTCTACACTTTTCATGTTATGAGTTTTGCTTGAAAGTCCAGGAATCCAGAGATAAAAAATGCGTGTTTTGCTTGAAGGATGTTGTTCAGAGGTTGAAGAAGACAAGTCTTCTGGGCTGGGCCTGGAATTTTTTCCTATTCACACCATTTATTTTGATTCACACCCCCTGAGCCCATTTGCTTCATTTTTGACTCTTTTTGACTTTTTCTTTTTTGGTTGACTTTGTTTATTTTTCCTCAGCATATTAAAATTTTAAAAATATTTTTTCCATCCTTTTTTGAATTTATGGCATATTTATTTGATTTATTTCTTTGTTTATACATAAATATATATATATATTATTATTAGAATAAATAGAAAAATAGTGTAAATACATTTTTATTTTTATTTACCTTCTGAAAATATTTCACATAAAAAATACTCTTTTTATTTATTTTATTAAAATATTAAATAAATATTTGTTTTGTGTATAATACATATTTAAGATTTAATATATATATATATATATATATATATATATATGTTTATCAATATATTTAAGTTAAAAATATAAAAATACTTGAATTTTTATTTTTATTAATATTTGATACAAAAATACTTTTTTTCATAAATATACTTCATTTTATTTTATTTTTATAAATAAATATTTGTATTAAATTAGATAATAATACATTTTCCTAAAATTAGGGTTTTTGCCCTAAATTCAAAATACTCCAAAAAATAATATATTTTTATTTTCTTTTCTCTTTTACATAAATAATATTTTTTCATACATACACAAAACATTTCTTTTGCATCTTGCATTGTTATTTAATTTTTGTACATTGATTAATTGCAAATATTCAAAATAATGTAATAATTTAGATTTAAATTCTTGTCAATATCCCCATTTGAACATTTGTACCCCCCTCCCCATATTTGGTTTTGTAATAGCTTAGTAATTTTAATTTCGCACTTTATTGCTTTCTAATGATAACATGTTAGAATTAGGGTTTGTATGCGAAAAAACGATAAAAAATAGTTTGACCTAATACAAGATAAATGAGCATGAAAATAAACAACACATCTCACACTTGCACCCCCTAGGGTATTCCACTTGTTGCCTTCAAATAAATGGGCCATATTGTATGTTGAACATCTTTGGGCAAAGCAAACAATTTGAATGATCATAGTCCCTCGATAAAACTTTTCAAAAACAAACAAAAACAAATGATCAAGTCCCTTAAAGAAAATTGCCCAAAGACCTTTAACACCATTGCAATTATGGTCTAAAACGATGACCCGCGCCCGTCCCTTTCACATCCTAACACAAGATTGTCCACCAAATACAATGGTGGAACAAACTTGTTAAAAGGGTTAAAATATAGCAATAATCTTTTGAGAAATTTAGGAGTAGATGACCTCTTAGTTACTTGAATCAAACTTGCAAAACAAAACACTTGCCTGATTTCAAAACACTACACTTTCAAAACAACTTTCAAAAAACAAATGAAAACCTTTTCAAAAGACATACATCTTTGTATACATCCCCACATGGATCATTACAAAGATTGCCACCACATTGGCATCTTTTCAAAACATTTTCAAAACCCACACACAAAGCACCATTTCAAACAAATTGAAAACAAAAGGCAAGTGATCTAAGCAAGTAACTAAGAGCCCATGGATAACCATGGATAGAAAGGGTGCTAATACCTTCCCTTTCTATAATCTACTCCCCGAACCCAAGAAAACATCTCAAAAGGTTTTTTGTTGTGCTTTTTAACCTTTCCTTAGGATAAAATAAAAAGTCGGTGGCGACTCTTGCTAACCGCAACATTTGCGAATACAAACGCAAAACCTCAAGTCAGTTCTCCCACCGTATCACAGAGGGTAATCCCTATATTTATAGGTGAAAAATATGGCTCAAAAATGAAAAAGATATATGAGCCTTTAAATGCACGTAATTGATTATATCATAGGATTTATCTATTATGAGTTTCAAATCACGACAACCCTAATTTCCAAAAAGAGAAAACCTATAACAACTACTGTCTTAATTGATTAGGAGTGTTCTTAATCGATTAAGAAACTTTAAGCCTTATACTAATTGATTGGTTAAGGGCCCTAATTTGTCAGATAATATATATATAAGCTTCCTAAATGATCAGAAACACACTTGATCATTCCCACAAGCACCTTGATGGTTCCTTTAGGCTTTAAGTTATTTTTGCAAATTTAGGAAGGTTAAAACACTTTTAGGTGAGTATGTGTGTATTTCCTTAATAATTTAAGAGTTCCTCTAATATCATTACAATACTCTGATCAATCAGACATGCATTGGGCGAGCTTTCACACTTTCTCTCTTTCACAATCTTTGAAGCTTCAAGATCCATTGCTTGATTCATCATTGATTCAATATTTCATATGAAACTTGACTTCTTCTAACTGATGAAAGTTGA
The DNA here is from genome assembly GCA_948472305.1 of Vicia faba. Lineage (NCBI taxonomy): Eukaryota > Viridiplantae > Streptophyta > Magnoliopsida > Fabales > Fabaceae > Vicia > Vicia faba. Next base: position 296,305 of record CATIWC010000459.1, read on the forward strand.
TAAAGTTTCTTGATAGACACCATCATACAGATTATTTGACTAAAGATCATCAGAGATTCAATAGAGCACTTCTTGACATTAGGTGTTGTCCTCCGAGATTGTCTTTGACATCTTGATCTCACAAGCATAATCAATTTGATCATAACATCTTAATCATCTTAATCATGACCGATGAATACTTCATGCCACAGTGTTGTCATCATTATGGATATTTGCAGTTGAATACATTGTACCTGCAAACACATTGATCCACACAAATCCCCCGGCTTATAAAATACGCCTTAGGAGTTGTCTTAGTGTCACTCCATATGAATCATGTGATACGGAGGGAGAACTAACTTAAGGTTTTGCGTTTGTGTTTGCAAATGTTTCGGTTTAGCAAGAGCCGCCACCGACATTTAATTTTATCCAAAGGAAAGGTCAAAAAGCACAGGAAAGACCTTTGAGATGTTTTCTTGGGTTCGGGGGGTAGATCATGAAAAGGGAAGGTGCTAGCACCCTTTTCATCCATGGTTTTCCATGGGCTCTTAGTTACTTGTTTAGATCACTTGCTTTTTCTTTTCAATTGTTTGAAATGGTGCTTTTGTGTGTGGTTTTGAAAATATTTTGAAAAGAGGCCTTTGTCTAGGAAACCTTTGTAATGATCCTTGTTTGAATATATACAAAGGTGTTTGTCTTTTGAAAAAATGTTTTCAATGTTTGAAAGTTTGTTGGGAAATGTTTTGAAATTATGTTGTGATGTGTGATAGTTTGAAAATAGCAAGGATGTTTTGCAAGTTTGATCAAGTAACTAGGAGTTGTCTACCCTACTCAAAGATCTTTCCTACACATTTTTAACCCTTTGACATTGTTGTTTTACCATTGTATTTGGTAAACAACCTTGTGTTTGGATGTTAAACGGGACGGGCGCGGGTCATCATATGGCCATGATAACAATATTGCCAAGTATCTTAGCAAGTTTTTGAGGGACTAGATTATTTTTGTTAGGCAACCAAGATAGCGTCATCGAGGGACTATGATCTTTTTGTTTTGATTTTGTCTTGCCAAGATACCTAGCATGCATACCATGGCCATTTTTTTAAGGCAACAAGTGGATGAAACCCTAGGGGTGCTTGTGTGCATTGTGTTGTCATTTTTCATGCATTTTTGTCTTAAATTAGGTCTAGCTATTTGTTTGATTTTTGGTTATCATACAAACCCTAATCTTTCTATCATGGCATATTTGAAAGCAATAAAATGCGTAAAAGTAAATCTATGACTATTACAACATTGATATGGGGAGGGGGATACAAGTTTGAATATGGGGATATTTGCAAGAAAATAAAACCCTAATTCAACTATTACAACCAAATTGAATTCATTGTACAAATAAATAAATAAGACAATTATTTAAATATGCAATATATTATAAATATGCAAAATGTTTTTGTATTTTATTTTATGTATGTAAAATAAAATTATTTAATGTATCAAAAATAAGAAAATAAAAGATTATTTTTGAAAAGGGTAAAAACCCTAATTTTTGGTTTAAGAAAATATATGTATTATAATTATTTATTTATGTACAAGAAAATAAAATAAAATATATACAAAATGTTAAAAAAATAAAATATGTATGACAATATTATTTTTAAGTGTATAATATAATAAAATAAAATGTATAAGTATTTTAAAATTATTTGGAATTTATTTAAGAAATATAAAGTATATATTATTAGTAAACTATTTTTATGCCTAAAAAAATATAATAAAAAAATAAAAATAAATGTAAAAATTAAGAAAACATTTTTAGTGATTTTTTATATCTAGAAAAAAATAATAAAAGTCAGAAATGAAAAAAGAAATAGAAAAATATACAAAAATAATCAAAAGGGCCAAGGGGGTGTAAACAACAAGCTAAGGGGTGCCAATAGCCAACCAAGTCAGGCCCAGCCCAAGGTTCCTCTTCATACCTGACCTTGTGACAAACAAACGCGCGCGTATGGTTCAAACTGGTAACTCCTACATTTGTGCTTAAAAACAAAAACTTGCAACATGAAACTTATAGCTCTTGATCACACGATTTCAACCATGTAAAAAACTTAATCTAACTCTCAAAGACCAGAGAGAATTTCTTTGGCCCTAAATCTTGACCTAGTTTTTTCAGAAAGTTCAGACATCAAATACTCCTAGCTCAGTTAACATAAATGAATTCTATGCATATGTACAGCTCAAGGGCAATGAGGACTACATTTTTTATTCACAAACCTAAGCCTAATGATTCCTAAATAGAGAGATAGAAGTTTGAGAAATACCTGTTTCAGTCAAGCTCGAGTATGGCAATGCAGGGGTTGTGAGTGAGACTTGAGATACTTGTGAGCTTGCTTGAAGTTCCTTTGAGCTTTCCCAATGTTTAGCTAGCTTTGAACTTGCCTGAATCTTCTTGTAGAACTCAACCTGCAAAGTCAGAATTTGAAAATGGTGAAGTGTGTAAATGGAGTTACAGTGACTTGGGAATGGTTGGGATAGCTTAGGTAAGTTGTATGGAGTGTGTTGGAACTGGTTGCAAGCAAAACGCACGAGTGGATTTTGGTTTGGAAGTCAAAATGCAGAACCTGCCCTGTTTTGACAAGAACTTGTGTTTTGGTGTATTTGGGTGTTTTAGAACTTGATAGCTCGTGTTTCTGGCTTGGTATGTTATGCTGAAGTTGTCTCAAATGTTCACCAACTTTTGTTTTATCAGATTGCCAAGTTATGTGGTTTTTGCAAGTTGACTTGTTTTTGAAGTAAAAGTGAGAAGTGACAAAGGCAAGGTTGTACAGGCCTGCATTCTAGCTGCACAAAATTGGTATACTTTTCCCTATCTTTGTGGATGTGGTTTGCTGCAAAAGATTAAGTCCAATGCTCAAGACAAACAAAATTGCAAAAGTTGTGCTTTATGTAAATGGCATTGTTGCCTTTTTGCCAAAAATGGATTAATTCAATGTGTAATCTTCTAAAGCTCAGAACAAAGCCTTAATACATTGTGTTTGCATTTAATTTTTGATTGTGGAATGGTTTAAGGACCTGTAAACAAGTACAAGCAAGGCTGGACAGAATTTATAACTTGTATCAACATGAAAAATGCCATGGACAAAAGTGAGAAATGGCCATTTTCTTTTCTTCGATTCTCCCTAACCATAAATGATTTTGAAGATTTCTTGGACATTTTGGAAAGCTTGTAACATTCTATACAATCCATCTTTGAAATTAATTTTGAGATTCCACTTGGAACTATATGAAAAATTGCCATAAAGATAGGTCAAAATCCTGCCTAAACTAGGGCAAAATTTCACTAAGTTAAAAGTTTCATGGACCCTTGTTCATAAAATCATAACTTGAGATCCAAGATTCTTTTGGGAAAACTTTGTGAATCAAAGTTGTAGATTTTGTGGAGGACTACAACTTTCATGTTGGAAGTTTTCTTTGAATCCAATTGAATCATGGTGAAAAAGTTGGGGAAAAATAAGAAATTTTCATAACTTAGAAAATTTCTAAGTTATGAAAATTTTCCATTTTAAACCATAATTTTCAAAATTAGGTTTCTTGGTGAACAAGTTTCATGTTTTGACACATCTTGATGAAAAATGACCCTTGGCACTTGATTTTGACCAAAAAGTCAAAGTTTGACTTTTCAGTGTACAGTTGATTTTTGATCAGTTTACTGGAAAATTCATCTGTCAATCCAATGCATTTGATATCTTTTGAACCTTGTGATTAGGTCAAGATGATGCCATTGAGTCTTTGAATCCATGCTTGAACCCAATTTGCCATTGGCTAGGTGAAAAATCAGAAATTGCCCTTCTGCAGTCAAAACCCTAAAAATGACCATTTTTCCCTTTTGATGATCTGATCAAATTTCTTGAGGAGTTATGGTCCAAACTTGATCAAATGGTTCATATGAGCCTATAATGTTTATGTGGATCAAAAATTATGAGGTTTGACTGTAAATTGGCCACAGTTGACTTTTTCCCCGATACAGCTGATTTCTAGCTCAACTGTCCAATTGACTGGGCAAAAATTTGATTAAAGGCTTGAAACATGGTATGGGCAATCTTATAAGTCCAACATGAAGTATGAAAGTCACATGAGGCATTGGAAGTCCAAAAATCCTTGTGCAAACTCAAACCCTAATTTCAGGTCAACAGTGTAGGAGGTGTCTTGAGCAGAGCAAACCCTAGCTTGGTCTTGAGTTCAAAGAGTCTTGTGAGGGGAAATCTTGATAAAATGAGAGGTAAAATTTTGGGGTACAACAGCTTCCCCTGTTCAATCTTCTTGAACCTGAAGAGTTAGATTAGCGAGTTTGCCTTTCGTGACTCGAAGGTAAAAGAGGATTGGACACTAGAGTGCTCGTAAATTTGCACTCGTCAAAATATAGTTGAGAGAATGGGCTTAAAGATTCCATTTGGAAGTGTGAATCTTGTTGGAGATGGGATTAAATATGCCATCCAAGAATGTTTGTTGAGAATCAGGAGAATGAGCGCCAGAATGGTATCCGTGTCTGGAGCATCTCTGAGTTGGGGATTAAAATAAGCAATAGAATAGCATCCGTGTCTGGAGCGTCTCTAAGCTGTTTTCTGAACTTTGAATCTGAATAAGCAAATAGGATAGCATCCGTGCCTGGAGAATCTCTAAGCTGTTTTCTGAATTCTGAATTTGAATAAGCAATAGAAAAGCATCCGTGTCTGGAGCGTCTCTAAGTTGTTTTCTGAGCTTTACATCTGAATAAGCAATAGAATAGCATCCGTGTTTGGAGCAACTCTAGGCTGTTTTCTGAATTCTGAATTTGAATAAGCAATAGAATAACATCCGTGTCTGGAGCGTCTCTAAGCTGTTTTATGAGCTTTGAATCTGAATAAGCAATATAGAATAGCATCCGTGTCTGTAGCGTCTCTAAGCTATTTTCTGAGCTTTGAATCTGAATAAGCAATAGAATAGCATCTGTGTCTGGAGCGTCTCTAAGATGTTTTCATGATTGTATATTGGTAGCTTGTTAATCTTATCCTGAAAAGGGTAAAATGTTAGCTGAAACACAAAGTTATGTTGCATGAAATGTATGATGCAGTATATGTGTTTTATCAATGTTTATGATATATGAATGTAATGTATGCGCATGTAAGCTGATTCGCTGTCTTGCTGAGGAAAATAAATCCTTGATAGCTAGAGATAATAAAATCTCTGACTGTTGTCGGGGAAAATATATTTGTGACCGCTGCAGGAGATTCAAGATCCTTGACAACTCGCGGGGATTATCAAAAACTTTGACAACTTCTGTTGGGTTGTGAGAATCTTTCACGACTTTCTTGCTTGGGGAATCCAGAGAACTTTGATGACTATGGCTGGAGATTACACAAAGGGAGTCCTTACTCGGCTGGGAAATAGGGAAAACTCTAGCGATCTCTACCGGGGATCAATCAAAGGAAAACCTTGATCTGTTGGAGAATAAGGAAGGTTCTGATGGCTTCTGTGGGGAATTAAGAACGAGAACCTTCGATCTTCTAGGGGATTAAAAATTCTGACAAATTCATGCTGAGAGTAAAGAAGGCTCTGGCAACTTCACTGGGGAATCAAGAATAAAAATCTTCAATCTGTTGGGGAGTGAAAAAATCTGTGGGGAGTAGCTATACTGTTGGAGAGTAAGCTATCCTGCTGGAGGGTAAATTCAAGACTCTGGGGGAAAAGCTTTTTCCTGTTTGGAAAAAATTCAGGAGTTTGGGCTGTATGCCAATCTACTGGGAAATTATCCTAGGTTGGGGATAAAGTAAAAGTTAATTGTTATCTGATTGACTCTCAGACTTTAAGACAACTTGCTGGGGAATCTGGAGAAACTGAATGGTTTCTGCTGTAGATTGATAGTCTCAGCTCTTCTTGGGATCTTAATGACATGTTGATTTGATCGTGTATGGAAATTTGACTCTGTTGGGGAAGAAGGTTTCATCTTCGCTGAGGGTCTGTAGTTCAAAGTTTTGCTCCGCTGGGGATTGGAAGTTTGAAAACTTAACTCTGATGGGAATTTTGAACTCCGTTGGGGATATGTATTTCAAGGGTTTAGCTCCGCTGGGGGGATTTAGATTATATACTGCAGGGGATTTCTCCTGGAAGAGCCTGAAGAAGTTTTCCTATCCTTTCAACCTGACAATAATTATTCTTTCACATTTTGTTTATTTGTAAACAGTGATTATATTCAAATGCATATGCTCATTTAATAAACCATTGGACGTTTTCAAATAAAAGACAAGTGTAAAAAGAAAAGGAAAATAGTTTTCTGCACTTTGAAGTATCTTTGTATTAACTTTGTGTAAGTATTTTGTACAAAGGAGACAGACATCCTAGTAGAGAATGTTGCCATAAAAATGAGAAAAATTTATACAAAGAAAGATGGCTATGTGTAACAATTCCATGGGGTTCCCATTCTGCTATAGCCTTCATAACTCTGAGTATCTTGTCCATTCGTTGCTTCGTCTGAAGATGACTAAATTGATCAGAAGCCCGAAGCTTGTCTGTGAAGAGATTATCCTTAAAGTGATCCGACGAGACATAGTCATACGCTTTAATTCCCTAACTATTGCCTGGACCGCCCTTTCGGGTTTTCGATCCATCGGGAAACCCTTTTTTGCCCAAGTCGCCCTTTCGGGTTTTCAACTTGCCGGGTGTACAATTTTTTTTTATTTATCCCTAACTTTTGCCTGAACCGCCCTTTCGGGTTTTCGATTCACTGGGATGCACATTTTTTGCCCAAGTCGCCCTTTTGGGTTTTCAACTTGTCGAGTCGTTTATGCGTAGTATCTTTTAACTATGTCTGCGCTCGCAGGGTGCGGCAGGTCGTCGCCGTCCATGGTGGTCAGGATCATTGCCCCACCAGAAAAGATGTTTTTGATCACAGATGGTCCTTCGTAAGTAGGAGTCAATTTTCCCCTGGGATCACTTTATGGTAAGATGATCCGCTTGATTACAAGATCCACGACTTGATATACCTGGCGCCTGACTTTCTTGTTGAATGCCTTAATCATCCGCTTTTGATACGTCTGACCATGACAAATAGCAGTAAGTCGCTTTTCATCAATCAAGTTAAGTTGATCAAGCCGGGTATGAATCCAATCTTCTTCACTCAAACCAGCATCCTTCATGATTCTCAAGGAGGGAATCTGAACCTCGATAGGTAAAACAGCTTCCATGCCGTACACCAAAGAATAGGGTGTTTCCCCAGTTGATGTACGCGTTATGGTACGGTACCTGTGAAGAGCAAACGGTAACATCTCATGCCAGTCCTTGTAGGTGACTGTCATCTTTTGAATGATCTTCTTAATATTTTTGTTTGCAACTTCGATAACACCGTTCATCTTTGGCGATAGGGAGATGAATTGTGATGTTGGATCTGGAACTGCTCGCACAAGGCGGTGATCATAGTGTTGTTCAGGTTTGTACCGTTGTTAGTGATGATCCTGTCGGGGATACCGTACCGACATATGAGGTTCTGTTTGATGAACCGGGAAACTACATTCTTTGTAACGGAGGCGAAGGAAGCTGCTTCAACCCACTTGGTAAAGTAATCAATGGCCACCAAAATAAAGCGGTGTCCATTGGATGCTGTAGGCTTGATCTCTCCAATCATGTCGATTCCCCACATTGCAAATGGCCAAGGAGTTGTTAGGACATTGAGAGGAACTGGAGGAATATGTACCTTGTCCGCATAGATTTGACATTTGTGACAAGTACGAGAATGTTGATGACAATCAGCTTCCATGGTAGACCAGTAATAGCCTGCCCGTAGAATCTTCTTAGCCATCGTATGACCGCTTGAATGGGTGCCAAATGTACCATTATGTAGTTCAGCCATGATCTGCTCAGCTTCAACCTTGTCCACACAACGGAGCAGGATGCAACCATGATTGCACTTGTATAGGATACCATTGCTCAGGAAGAACTTGGAAGAGAATCTCCTCAAGAACTTTTTATCGTTGACTGAAGCTCCTTCAGGTTATTCTCGCGTCTCGAGATACCTTTTGACTTCATGAAACCAAGGTCGGCCCACTACTTCTTCGGTATTAATATCGTGACAATGTGCAGATTCGTCCATCCGTTCAATGGTGATTTGGGGAGCCTCATTATCCCAGTTAAGTTTAAACATGGAAGACATTGTAGCTAGAGCATCTGCTAGCTGATTTTCTTCTCGCGAGAAGTGCTCGAAGGTAATCTGCTCGAAATGTGGTAACAATGTCAAGACATGTTCTTTGTAAGGGATGAGGTTAGGATGTTTAGTGTCCCACTCTCCTTTGATATGACTGATGACCAAAGATGAGTCTCCAAACACAACCAAAGATTTGATACCCAGGTCTATTGCAGTCTTGAGTCCAAAGATGCAAGATTCATACTCGGCCATGTTGTTGGTGCAGCTGAAACAGAGTTTGGCGGTGAAAGGTGTATGGCAACCTTGTGGAGAGATGAGTACCGCGCCGATACCGTTCCCAAGTGAATTAGAAGTACCATCAAAGTACAGGGTCCATCGGGATCCTTGTTCAGGTCCGTCATACAGTCCATTATCTTCAATGTTGTCCAATGTCATGATATCCTCGTCAGGGAAGTCGAACTTCATGGATTGGTAATCTTCGACAGCTTAATGAGCTAGATGGTCAGCTAGTACACTTCCCTTTATAGCTTTTTTGGTCGTGTACTGGATATCATACTCAGTCAGGATCATTTGCCATCTAGCTATTCTTCCAGATAAAGCAGGCTTCTCGAAGATGTACTTGATCGGATCCATTTTAGAAATCAGTAGAGTGGTGTGAGTCAACATATACTGCCTTAGCCGGCGAGCAGCCCATACCAAAGCGCAACAAGTTTTCTCGAGCAGTGAGTATCGGGTCTCACAGTCGGTAAACTTTTTGCTAAGGTAATAAATGGCATGCTCTTTTCGGCCAGACTCGTCATGTTGGCCCAATACGCACCCCATTGAATTATCCAAAACAGTCAGATACATGATCAGCGGTCTTCCTTCGACGGGAGGCATCAAGATAGGAGGTTCTAGCAAATACTCCTTGATTTTATCGAAAGCAACTTGACAGTCATCATTCCATTTAACCACTTGATCTTTCTTTAACAGCTTGAAGATTGGCTCACATGTAGATGTTAGGTGAGAAATGAACCTTGCAATGTAGTTTAGGCATCCCAAGAAACCTCTGACTTCCCTCTCAGTGCGAGGGGCAGGCATTTCTTGTATGGCTTTGACTTTGGCAGGATCAACCTTGATGCCTTTGTTGCTGACTATGAAACCCAAGAGTTTACCGGACCTGACTCTGAAAGTACACTTGTTAGGGTTCAGTCTGAGCTTGTACTCTTTCAACCTGACAAACAGCTTTTGCAGATGGTCGGGGTGTTCTTCTTCTGTCTGTGAACAAGCTATCATGTCATCTACGTAGACCTCTATCTCATGATGTGTCATATCATGAAACAAAGCTACCATGGTGCGTTGATAGGTTGCCTCGGCATTCTTCAGTCCGAATGGCATCACTTTATAGCAGAACATACCCCACTGTGTAACAAAAGTAGTTTTCTCCATGTCTTCAGGGGCCATTTTGATCTGGTTGTACCCTGAAAATCCATCCATGAAAGAAAATACCTTGTGTTGAGTTGTATTGTCAACCAAGATGTCAATGTGCGGTAGTGGAAAGTCATCTTTAGGGCTAGCCATGTTTAAGTCTCTGTAATCCACACACATTCTCATTTTGCCGTCCTTCTTAGGTACAGGCACAATGTTAGCAACCCATTGTGGATAGGATGTAACAGCAAGAAACCGAGCATTGAACTGCTTCATAACTTCAGCTTTGATCTTTTCAGACATATCGGGCCTCATTCGGCGGACTTTCTGCTTAATTGGTGGACAATCTTCTCTTAAGGGAGACGGTGAACCACAATATCTGTATCGAGTCCCGACATGTCTTCGTAGGACCAGGAGAAGATCTCAACATATTCATTCAACAGCTGAACTAAGCGCTCCTTGACACTTGGCTCTAGGTCGGCACCCACTCTGACTTCTTTTCTGTCTTCAACAGTACCCAAGTTGATTGTCTCTAACAGCTCCTCATGAGGTAGAATTGCCCTTTCTTCCTGTTGTAGAAGTCTAGCCAATTCTCCCGGCACCTCACAATCTTCATCACCTTCGTATTCGGTATGATTGACCAGATATTTAGAGTCACTGAAGGCCATAGCAGAATTGCTACCCATGGAATCCAGAATGGAAGGGTACCTGCATTTGTGAGTGTGGGTGTGTGTAAGGGATAGCCACCTTTAAACAAATAAAATGTAAAAATAAAGAAAATGAACACAAAAGTTTGTATGTGAAAACGTCTATGATTCATTAAAATGGCATATGAAGATGAAAAATCAAACCCTTACAAATGGACCTATGTACCTCGGGTAAGGCACAAGGCTTAAAGTGTATGAATTATTTAAGAATTATTACAGACCAACAGAAATGTTTGAAAGATAAATTACTGATTTATGAAAGTAATGGGAACAAAGTCTTTTGCCTCCCAGTTGTTCAGCCCTCCGTCAACAGTTGGAAAGATCTAGTCTTCCAGGTTGCTCTCCTCCTCATCATCATCCAAAGCATTGACTCCATGATGGGTGATCTTCACTGGTGGCCCTCCAGCCCGGGAGCGACGCATAACCTTTTGAGCAGAAGTAGTGAAACCCAAGTCGAATTTATCAGATTTGAAAGGGAAGTCGGGTAGCTGACCCCATATTATGCTTCCTCCTTCTTCAATCACAGCCTTCGCATCTTTGAGGGATGACAACTGAGGCACATGTTTGGTAATCACAGGTACAAAAGACACCGTCTTGGTTGCTGCAACTTCAGGAGAAACCTCTTCAAAGTTCTAAAAGGGGGGTCTCGATGAATTCACCATCCAATTCAACATAGCGGAATGAATTTAGATGGCTTATCATATACTCCTCTTCGCCGTGAACTGTTATAATTTTCCCCTGGACTGGGTACTTGAGCATTTGGTGCAAAGAAGAAGTGACGGCCCCAGCATTATGAATCCAGGGTCTTCCCAACAAGCAATAATAGGAGGGAAGGATGTCCATCACATAAAATATGGAGTTGAAAGTTTCCGTTCCCACTTTAATCGGGATGTCCACCTCCCCGTGGACCATCCTTTTAGAACCATTAAAGGCTCTGACAATGATATTGCTGGGCTTCAGGGTTAAACCTTCACAGTCCAATTTGTCCAATGCTTTCTTCGGCAAGACATTTAAAGATGACTCAGTATCAACCAGAACGTGAGCTAGAGTAGTCCCTCTGCATTCCACCGAAACATGTAAGGCGTCATTATGCTTTCTCCCTTTAGATGTTAAATCGGCATCGGAGAACCCAAGACCATTGTCTGCTGTTAGGCTAGCTACACACTCCTGGAACTGATCCGCGGAGGTTTCCTGTGGCACGTGGTCCGTCTTCAGGAATCTGATCAAAGCTTTGGCATGAGCTTCGGATTAGAGCAACATGGCCAGCATAGAGATTTTTGAGGGGGTTTACCCTAATTGCTCCACAACATCATAGTCACTTTTCTTAATTATTTTCAAAATCTCTTCCATTTCCTTTTGAGTGGTCTTAGGGATGACCAACGGCTGAGCCCTCGTCCTGACGGGCTCTTCTTGGATTCCATTCCCTCTATCATCAGCAACAACATAGGGTACAACCACAGGAGTCACAACTTCTTCAATAACTGGAGTTCTCACAAATATGTTGACCGGTACAGGAGTAACCTTAGGATCAATTGAGGGTCCGAAGACTGCCCTTGGAGGAGCAATCTCCGGAGAAAAAATTCTTCCGTTGCGGGTGATTTTACTCGTTCCAGCAATATTTCCAATGTCAGAAGTCTCTTCATCAGAACTTTCTTCAACTGATTCAATCTGCTTAATACCGTGGTAGAAGATCTCTCCCCCATAGTTCCACGGTATTGATTTGTTGGACTTGTATGGGATGGGCCCCGGCATAGTTATCTTCAGAGGTGTAATCTTCGGATCAGATGTAATCTTAACAGGTCTTTTGGAGACCTTGGAAAGATTGGCGGATATGGTAATTATGGCAACATCATTGACATGAGTCGGTGTAATAAGAGTCTTTTCAAAAAGGATTTCTTGATTATCCATTAGGCGTTGGATGCCTAACTTTAACAACAGACAGTCGGATGGTAAGGATGAACAAAGGCAGCAATCTTTTTCACATCCTGGGAAAATCCCAGCCTTCAACAGATTTAACTTGATTATCGGTAATGGAGTCATCAAATCATCAACAATAGCAACAAAAATATCTTCTTCAATAGCATGGGCATTATGGCCATGCTTTGGCATTGGAGCAGAGATCATATTCGGCTTTTCAGGGGCGTCGAATTCCACTTCCTTAGCGTCTATTAAATCCTGAATCTTATTCCTAAGGGCCCAACAATTGTTGGTGTCGTGCCCCAGGTTGTCCGAATGATAAGCACACTTGGCGTTGGGATGGTAATGTGGTGAAGTTATATTCGGATTCTTCGGTGCCTCTTTCAAGGTTGCAAGATTTAACTTCAAGAGATGGGGTAGAACCTGAGCGGGAGTCATGTTTATCCGGGTGTATTGCTGTGCAGGCCTTTCCACCCTTTGCTGGTTAGTTCTAGGTTGATTATTTATGGGCTGATCAGCCGCAGACTTCTGAATCATTACGGCCCCCACCGCTGACCGGCGCTTAACTCTTCCTTGACCTATTTGAGAGTATACAAATGATACTTCCTTCTTTTCTGGAAAAGTCTTCTTGATGGCAGCGGAAGCAGGTGCATCTTTTTAAATTTTACCACTCTTGATTTCGGCTTCAACTCTTTCACCAATTAGAATCAACTTGGTGAACCCCGCAGACGAACTTCCTATCAGGTGATTGAAGAAAGGCCCTGACAGTGTACCCAAGAACATATCTATAAGCTCCCTCTTAGATAGAGGTGGTTGAACTCGTCCCACCAAGTCTCTCCATTTCTGAGCATACTCCTTAAAGCCTTCATTGGAGACCATACCCATACTCTATAGTTGAGTATAGGTAGGTGCTAAGTCCGTATTATATTGATACTGCTTGTAGAAGGCAGCAGCCAAATCCTCCCAATTGTGCATATCAGACCTCTCAAGCTGGTAGAACCAATCCAATTGCGTCCCCGACAAACTATCCTGAAAAAAGTGGACCCACAGGTCCTTGTCAGAAGAATGAGGTTGAATTTTTCTGACGTAAGACCGTAGGTGCATCTTTGGGCAAGACACCCCATCGTACTTAGAAAAAAGAGGCACTTTAAACTTGGGGGAATAACAATCCCAGAAACCAAACCTAACTCTTCGAAATCCAGCCCAGGCACTCTCTGCACCTCCATAGCTGCCAGACGTTCTTCCAGATTTTTGTATTTGTCATCTGCAGGAGGATACTGCTGTTCAGAATAGTCTTCATCCTCCTCCTCTTCTTCTTCCTCAGACTCAGATGGAACATCAACTCCCTTTCCTTTTCCTACCCCTTCATCAGATGTTGAGGGGAAGTCCAAGACCCTTCTAGTTTGACCTTCAAATCTTCTACCCAAAGTAGCCACACCAATTCTTTTCTTTTTCTTTTTCTCCTTTTCCTTCTCTAACAAAGCTTTAAGATCCTCCTGACCCTTTGCCAAGGTCATGAGTAGTTGTTGGAACTGTGAATTCTGCGCTTGCAAATCTTTGACCGTATGCTCTATATCCATCTTGCTGAAATAAACATCAGAGAGATAAGGAAACCTGGTGTGAAGACCTGTTTATGCATATGATGATGAATGATATGTATTTATGTAATGCATTCAAGGATTCAGAAATTCAAATTTGTTGTAGGCAAAAAGGAACACACGTCATATTAATAAGATAGAATTTGTTAGTACATAGATGCCCCATGGGCAAAATAAATACAAAATTCTAATCTAAAAAGACGTTGCGCATCCTTTTTGGTGCAATGTAGGTGTTGAGAGTCTGCTCTTCATGGAGTTGACGAGTAAGTTCTAAAACCTTCTTCTCATTGGCGTAGAATTGGGCTTCAAAAGTATTGCGTTCTCCCTTGAGTTGTATCCAACTCCTTTGTAAATATTCCAATGATGTTGGCATGTCAGGATGTAGGAGGGTGTATGGAACCTCTCCTTCCATAACAGGCTCTTTGATCACAGGGAGAATGTAGGGGTAAGGCATCATAAGACTTTGGGCGCGGGTTCGTACCCACTTAAGGTAAGGCTCAAGGGGGATGGAATTCTGGTGTCCCAAGGTCTTACTGTCCACCTTGTTTTGGCATCCTCCAAGCTCGGATAAACCTTTGTCGAAGTCCTTGAGCATCGTTATCAAAGTCAAAAACCAAGTCTGGAATCAGCATGTCATGAGGGTCATCCCTTCGGGCGTACCCAAACTGTCTCAAAACCAAGAAAGGGTTATAGGTAATGCCTCCCCTAATGCCAAGTAATGGGACATTAGGGAATTCCCCACAACGGTCAATGATGATAACATTTTCCCTGGATCGAGAACACCAATGTATATCAGAATGTGTAAGAGTCATCAGCCGTTGTGACCATCTTAAGCCTTGCTCATTCTTCAAGACTGACTGGGGAAGGTGAGAAATAAACCACATTGCTAGAAGAGGAGTACAACACATGAGAACGCCTCTTTTCCTCATTGTTCGTGTGTGAAATGAGTGTAGGATGTCCCCAAGCAATGTAGGCACTGGGTTGCGAGCCATGAAGATTTTGACAGCATTGACATCTATAAGCTGGTCAGGGTTTGGGAACAAGACCAACCCATAGATGAGAAGAGCCACAATCTCCTCAAAAGCTTGCAGATCAAGATAATTCCAGCAGTCTTGTGCCTTCTCAAATAAAAACTTTTCCAAGAAACCCTTGACACGACTTCTGGTTTCCCAATGACCTATGATATCAGATGGTTGCAAGTGTAGGGCTTGAGCAACATCTTCAGGATTTGGATCTCTTTCCGTACCGTTGTAGGGTAGTTGATGGAGAATAGGAATCCTTAGGAGTTGAGAAAATTCCTCCAAAGTAGGCACTAGCTGGTAATCAGGAAATGTGAAGCAGTGGTGTAGGGGGTCAAAAAACTGGAAGAGAACCTTCACCATGTCTTCCTCTATGTTGGAGTTGACCAAGTTGAGAAGTCTACCATGTCTTTCAGTGAATGGAGAATTCTCTGGAATCTTGGAAGAAAGCTTCTTGAGTTGAGGAGGAATTCTCACAAGGTTGACTTGGATTGTTTTCCCGCGAAGTGATTCCATAACCCATAAAACAGGAACAAAGATGAAGATCCAAACCCTTGAAATGGTTAGTGGATGCAAATGATGCTTCATGATGTTCACGATGTATGCACAAGTGTATATACAAACAAATCACACAAGTTCCTAGTTTCAAGCTTGAATGGGGTTTCATAGGTAAGTACCCTCTTGAAGTTAGTTGGCTCAACCTGTTCTATAAATAGTAATCGGGTTCTAAGGAGCTCAATATCACTGGATTATTTTCTGTGTTCATTGTTTCAGTTTAGCCACTTTACTGGCGACCGAAATATTCTAAGAAAACAACCCTCAATGAGTGTAGTATCGAGTATCTACCAACTTCGGACTGTACCAAAGTCGGTCATCTCACTACCCCTAAAAAGGCCAAGATGGTCAAGTAAAGGTTCTAAAAGTCCATTAGTGCTTCATGACATCACTCAGCGGCCCCGTATTCTCTTTGATTGACTCAAAGGCTACTGGTACCTACAAATATGTCACACTAATATAGCTATTGCTTCAACCATGTCGGTATACCCCGTACAGTTTCCACAACATATTGCTATTTACCTATGAATATTTCCCAAATTTGAGTAGAGGATTTCAAACCTAAACAATAGAACCAAATGTAAAGCAATAAAAACAAACAAGGTAAGCATGTAAAGGTGATCTAAAACCCTAAGGTAACCCCACTTTTAGAATTTCTCCCCAGCAGAGTCGCCAGTTCTGTGATACAGTGGGAGAACTGACTTGAGGTTTTACGTTTGTGTTCGCAAATGTTTTAGTTTAGCAAGAGTCACCACCGACTTTTTATTTTATCCAAAGGAAAGGTCAAAAAACACAGGAAATACCTTTGATATGTTTTCTTGGGTTCGGGGGGTAGATTATGAAAAGGGAAGGTGCTAGCACCCTTTTCATCCATGGTTTTCCATGGGCTCTTAGTTACTTGTTTAGATCACTTGCTTTTGCTTTTCAATTGTTTGAAATGGTGCTTTTGTGTGTGGTTTTGAAAATATTTTGAAAAGAGGCCTTTGTCTAGGCAACCTTTGTAATGATCCTTGTTTGAATATATACAAAGGTGTTTGTCTTTTGAAAAAATGTTTTCAATGTTTGAAAGTTTGTTGGGAAATGTTTTGAAATTGTGTTGTGATGTGTGTGATAGTTTGAAAATAGCAAGGATGTTTTGCAAGTTTGACCAAGTAACTAGGAGTTGTCTACCCCACTCAAAGATCTTTCCTACACATTTTTAACCCTTTGACATTGTTGTTTTACCATTGTATTTGGTAAACAACCTTGTGTTTGGATGTTAAACGGGACGGGATCGGGTCATCGTATGGCCATGATAACAATATTGCCAAGTATCTTAGCAAGTTTTTGAGGGACTAGATCATTTTTGTTAGGCAACCAAGATAGCATCATCGAGGGACTATGATCTTTTTGTTTTGATTTTGTCTTGCCAAGATACCTAGCATGCATACCATGGCCATTTTTTTAAGGCAACAAGTGGATGAAACCATAGGGGTGCTTGTGTGCATTGTGTTGTCATTTTTCATGCATTTTTGTCTTATATTAGGTCTAGCTATTTGTTTGATTTTTGGTTATCATACAAACCCTAATCTTTCTATCATGGCATATTTGAAAGCAATAAAATGCGTAAAAGTAAATTTATGACTATTACAACATTGATATGGAGAGGGGGATACAAGTTTGAATAGGGGGATATTTGCAAGAAAATAAAACCCTAATTCAACTATTACAACCAAATTGAATTCATTGTACAAATAAATAAATAAGACAATTATTTAAATATGCAATATATTATAAATATGCAAAATGTTTTTGTATTTTATTTTATGTATGTAAAATAAAATTATTTAATGTATCAAAAATAAGAAAATAAAAGATTATTTTTGGAAAGGGTAAAAACCCTAATTTTTGGTTTAAGAAAATATATGTATTATAATTATTTATTGATGTACAAGAAAATAAAATAAAATATATACAAAATGTTAAAAAAATAAAATATGTATGACAATATTATTTTTAAGTGTATAATATAATAAAACAAAATGTATAAGTATTTTAAAATTATTTGCAATTTATTTAAGAAAAATAAAGTATATATTATTAGTAAACTATTTTTATGCCTAAAAAAAATAAAAAAATAAAAATAAAAATGTAAAAATTAAGAAAACATTTTTAGTGATTTTTTATATCTAGAAAAAAATAATAAAAGTCAGAAATGAAAAAAGAAATAGAAAAATATACAAAAATAATCAAAAGGGCCAAGGGGGTGTAAACAACAAGCTAAGGGGTGCAAATAGCCAACCAAGTCAGGCCCAGCCCAAGGTTCCTCTTCATACCTGACCTTGTGACAAACAAACGCGCGCGTATGGTTCAAACTGGTAACTCCTACATTTGTGCTTAAAAACAAAAACTTGCAACATGAAAGTTATAGCTCTTGATCACACGATTTCAACCATGTAAAAAACTTAATCTAACTCTCAAAGACCAGAGAGAATTTCTTTGGCCCTAAATCTTGACCTAGTTTTTTCATAAAGTTCAGACATCAAATACTCCTAGCTCAGTTAACATAAATGAATTCTATGCATATGTACAGCACAAGGGCAATGAAGACTACATTTTTTATTCACAAACCTAAGCCTAATGATTCCTAAATAGAGAGATAGAAGTTTGAGAAATACCTGTTTCAGTCAAGCTCGAGTATGGCAATGCAGGGGTTGTGAGTGAGACCTGAGATACTTGTGAGCTTGCTTGAAGTTCCTTTGAGCTTTCCAAATGTTTAGCTAGCTTTGAACTTGCTTGAATCTTCTTGTAGAACTCAACCTGCAAAGTCAGAATTTGAAAATGGTGAAGTGTGTAAATGGAGTTACAGTGACTTGGGAATGGTTGGGATAGCTTAGGTAAGTTGTATGGAGTGTGTTGGAACTGGTTGCAAGCAAAACGCACGAGTGGATTTTGGTTTGGAAGTCAAAATGCAGAACCTGCCCTGTTTTGACAAGAACTTGTGTTTTGGTGTATTTGGGTGTTTTAGAACTTGATAGCTTGTGTTTCTGGCTTGGTATGTTATGCTGAAGTTGTCTCAAATGTTCACCAACTTTTGTTTTATCAGATTGCCAAGTTATGTGGTTTTTGCAAGTTGACTTGCTTTTGAAGTAAAAGTGAGAAGTGACAAAGACAAGGTTGTACAGGCCTGCATTCTAGCTGCACAAAGTTGGTATACTTTTACCTATCTTTATGGATGTGGTTTGCTGCAAAAGATTAAGTCCAATGCTCAAGACAAACAAAATTGCAAAAGTTGTGCTTTATGTAAATGGCATTGTTGCCTTTTTGCCAAAAATGGATTAATTCAATGTGTATTCTTCTAAAGCTCAGAAGAAAGCCTTAATCCATTGTGTTTGCATTCAATTTTTAAGTGTGGAAGGGTTTAAGGACCTGTAAACAAGTACAAGCAAGGCTGGACAGAATTTGCAACTTGTATCAACATGAAAAATGCCATGGACAAAAGTGAGAAATGACCATTTTCTTTTCTTCGATTCTCCCTAACCATAAATGATTTTGAAGAGTTATTGGACATTTTGGAAAGCTTGTAACATGCTCTACAATCCATATTTGAAATGCATTTTGATATTCCACTTGGAACTATATGAAAAATTGCCATGAAGATAGGTCAAAATCCTGCCTAAACTAGGGCAAAATTTCACTAAGTTAAAAGTTTCACGGACCCTTGTTCATAAAATCATAACTTGAGATCCAAGCTTCTTTTGGGAATACTTTGTGAATCAAAGTTGTATATTTTTTGGAGGATCACAACTTTCATGTTGTAAGTTTTCTTTGAATCCAATTGCATCATGGTGAAAAAGTTGGGAAAAGTTGGGGAAAATAAGATATTTTCATAACTTAGAAAATTTCTAAGTTATGAAAATTTTCCATTTTAAACCCTAATTTTCAAAATTAGGTTTGTTGGTGAACAAGTTTCATGTTTTGACACATCTTGATGAAAAGTGACCCTTGGCACTTGATTTTGACCAAAAAGTCAAAGTTTGACTTTTCAGTGTATAGTTGATTTTTAATCAGTTGACTGGAAAATTCATCTGTCAATCCAATGCATTTGAGATCTTTTGAACCTTGTGATTAGGTCAAGATGATTCCATTGAGTCTTTGAATCCATGCTTGAACCCAATTTGCCATTGACTAGGTGAAAAATCAGAAATTTCCCTTCTGCAGTCAAAACCCTAAAAATGACCATTTTGCCCTTTTGATGATCTGATCAAATTTCTTGGGGAGTCGTGGTCCAAACTTGATCAAATGGTTCATATGAGCCTATAATGTTGATGTGGATCAAAAATTATGAGGTTTGACTGTAAATTTGCCACAGTTGACTTTTTCTCAATATAGTTGATTTCTAGGTCAACTGTCCAATTGACTGGGCAAAAATTTGATTCAAGGCTTGAAACTTGGTATGGGCAATCTTATAAGTCCAACATGAAGTATGAAAGTCACATGAGGCATTGGAAGTCCAAAAATCCTTGTGCAAACTCAAACCATAATTTCAGGTCAATAGTGCAAGGAGGTGTCTTGAGCAGAGCAAACCCTAGCTTGGTCTTGAGTTCAAAGAGTCTTTTGAGGGAAAATCTTGATAAAATGAGAGAGCAAATTTTGGATTACAACAAATCCTCTTTGAAATTTTTCTAACTCATTACAAATAGTGATTGGGACTTTAACACATGAAAATAAGAGATAAAATTGAACACTAAATATATTAATTTTTCAGAATTTAAATCTTATTTGATATTTAATCAAATAATTTGATATGAAGTATGATTTATTTTAAAATATAAGTAAATATCCAGAAATAAATCATATTTAATTTAACTTTTGTTGTATCTAACACATGCATCATCTAAATATTCAATAGTTAAATGAATTTAAATGTCCAAAAAGAAATAAGCGAAGTAACTATGTAAAAGTTATTTTGACTCATTTTTTAAAACGCATTTACATTATTGTAACTAGATTCAAATTTCTTTCGAGAGCAATAAACAACAAAAAGACTCATAAGTATTTAATAACAAAAAGAATGTTAGAATTCAAAAAAGAGAAAACTATGTAGGTGGCAAGTTAATTTTTTGAGATATTTTAGAAATGAGTAAATGATTGTGTAAATTTTGTTAACCTATTCGATCCATAGAAATTAAACTCATCCTTTAGTGGAAGGGAAAGTAAGGAAAGAAGAATATGTGACAAGTGATAGTTCTTTGATATCTAGATTACAAAAGTACTAAAAGAGACATACATTGATACAATAAGTCACCAGCTAGTATATATATATATAGCTTGTCAACCTAACCATAAAACTCAGCAACCACACCATCTGAATGTGTTGTTAAACTACAACTAAGAGGACCTTACTTGTATTATTCCTTTTCTTTCTTCTAAAAAGGTTAGCTTCTTGTTTATGTGTTTATAATTCACATCACAGATAACTTAACCTATACATGATTTGTTTATTTGTGTGCATGGAAAAATAGAGGTAACAGGAAAAATGAGCTTGTCAGGAGGAGATTGGATGTGTAATGCTTGCCAGCACATAAACTTCAAGAAGAGAGATGCATGCCAAAATTGTGGATACCCTAAGATTGGAGGTCCTGATCCAGAAACTTATAGATATAACTGGACTGAAACCTTAGCAGGGGACTGGTATTGCAGTGGTATCAACTGTGGAGCTCACAACTACGCTAGCAGAACAAGCTGTTATAGATGTGGTGCATTGAAAAATGGTTACTCTTGTGGATTTGGTGGCAACATGGAACCCCCTGGTTGGAAAACTGGTGACTGGATTTGCTCTAGGTAACTTCACATTATAAATATTAATAGGTTATAGAAATACATTTTCATTTTCTTTGTTGCTCGTGTATCAGATATGGCTGTGGAGTGCATAATTATGCTAGCAGAACTGAATGCTTCAAGTGCAAAACACCAAAAAGTACCCTTCATTACTTTTTTCTTAGTCCCACAAAAATATTGTTGATATTCAACTTTAGATTCATTATTGATTTATATTTCAGGTAATTCCGATTGAAACAAGAGTTTCAGCTGTCACTCACTTCCTTCAAATAACATATTGTATCTTGAGTAGCATCACTAGGAAGTTTTGACAAAAAACTAATGAAAATCAAAATTTATTTTCTCATGTTGGATCATTCAGCTGTTTCCTATGCAATAGATTTAATTAACAACATCAGTGAAAATTGCAATGAAAATCAAAATGAATTCAAAGTCATGTTTGTAGTGGCTCTAAAAGGAAGAAATCCCAAGAATGAAAATAATTGAATGGATAAAGAATCTGATGCACCATTTAAAACCAGAAAAGCTACAAGTAAATTCCATGCAAAATATTCTAGCCTTATGCTTTGAACATATCATTTCCTATAATTGTTTTAAAATATTTCCTTGCTGCTTATCCACATCAGATAAAAAGATGCACCAGATATTCATAAAAGCATATAATTAAATGTATTTAACCAAAATAAAATATGATAAGTAAACATATAGCATATAACATTATTTGAGAGAATCAATATAAAGCCTCTTTATTGAGCACATTTTCGAAATCTCGTTGAAAAAGCTATAAGAAATTACAAAATGAGAATTTGGAAGGATTCAAGAAATAGAGAGTAGATAATGTGTAATTCTCGTATGATCAAGCATACATATATATATATATATATATATATATATATATATATATATATATATATATATATATATATATATATATATATATATATATATATATATATATATATATATATATATATATATGAAAACTTTAACACCTTATAGCTTACTTGCATCACAAGTAAGTGGAATAAACTACAATTAAATGATTAACCAACTGCATACTGCATAACAAAATTAAGTAGTTCAATTTAAAACAATTACAACCAATTCAATCTACACTAGACAAATCACAAATACATAGTTTCTCCTTTAGCTTGTAAAATGACTTGAGCAATTATGGCAAGTGTCCACCAATCGTTAATTAGTCCAGTGGTGATTAACGTTGAATTTGGTAGAGAAGACCATGATTCGATCCTTTGCATATGCGGTCAAGCTTCCAAGGCTAATACAGTTCTGATAATGTTTGATAGTTGTTTTAGCAAGCTATCAAAAAGAAAAGATGATCATGTTATAATGATGAGAGTAAACAAGAAAAACCAAATTCTAAAAGATCAATATCAAATGAACTGAATATGTGAAAGCCCCGTTTATGTGGCTTAGTGTTTTTGGTGCTAAAATATTTTTGAATTCATCATCTATTTCATATTTCTTTTAAAAAAAAATCCTCACAAGTGCTTAATCAATTAATATGTAATTGTGATCAATTAAGAAAGCAAAACTCAATGTCTAGCACATTAGAGCTTTCTTCTAATCAATTAAGGAAAAAAACTAACCTCTTAATCTATTAGGAAGTCAATTAATCGATTAGAGAGATAACGTGGCTTAGGTTTTTCCTACTTTGATTAGGTCTAATCAACTACCGTCGTAGCCTAATCAATTAGAGAGTGATCAACCCATGGATTTTTGTCCTTTTATGTAAAATATTTTCTTATATAAAAGAGGACTCTGCTCATTTCTTAAGAACACATTTTTTTAAACTCGCTATTTTCCTATATCACTCACTCTTTTTTTTAAAATCAGTTTTATTCATTAACCATTCTCTGGAATGATCTCTCTAACTTTATATCTTTACTTGATATTCTTTATTTTTCTTGTTGCCTAATATCTACTTCTATTCTCTTCTTTAAATCAATCAACTTAAAATTATCATTTAAAAACAAATATAAAAATAAATTGAAATTTCAGTTAACAAAATTCACTCCCTCTCATCTATTTGAAGTCATTTGATCAACAAGTGGCATCAGACTCTAATTTCTTTTACAAGACTAATCATCTTAGAAGATAGAAATTATGGATCTATGTACATGCATGTTTAATGTCTGAAGTAGTCAGATATCCATGATTGTTTTGATGATGACAACATTATGATGTGAAGTCTTCGTCTGAAGTATGGATCAAGACGTTTTGTTTGTGATATCAAGATGCCAAAGTCAATCTCTATGAGGATAACACCTAATGTCAAGCGGTGTTCGATGAAATACATGATGATCTATGGTCAAGAAATCTCTGATAATGGTGCCTTATCAATATGAAGAAGTCAAGTCGCAGATGAAGTGTTGAATAAATGATGAATTAAGTAAGAGATCTTGAACCTTCAAATATTGAGAAAAAGAGGAAATGTGAAAATTTAACTTATTTTGCAAGAATGTTTGGAAGATTTAATGGGGCTAATTGAAAATTTAAAAATGTAAAAAGTATGAGTATACCTTGATTATACCAAATAAAGATGAACTTGATATTTTTGATCAAGATGAAGTTTATGGTCTTTGATCAAGATAATATGTTCAATGGATTTGATGATTCTGACGGTCTTGGAACTTCTTCGAAGTTTGAGGTGAAGGAATCCTTGTTAGTCTTATCACCCTTGAGAAACTTGAGCTAACTCTCGTTTCAAGCAATTCGAAGAGATGAAAAATTGATAGTGTGATGTCGTTCCTTTTAAAGAGGGAGTTTCTCAAGAAATCTTGATAAATTTTTAGCTAAAACACTTTATAGAGATTAAATAAAAAAACTATAATTAAATCCTTTAGAAAGTAGTCCTTTACTCACTTGATAAATTTATTTTACTATCACTAACATTTTTATTTTGAGATGATTTTGATTTTAAGAAAAGATTGCCAAGGCAAAATGAGAAAGTAAGCAATGAGATGCAATCTTGGTGAGAATGGTTAGGTGCTTTTTGAAATTCAAAATTTGCACCCTATAATCGATTAACCCTAACGCCTTAATCGATTATAACCTTAAAAAGGTATGCCGCCATAAATCAATCATCAATATTAATTTCATCAATTTCTTCAATTGATTATAAGGCCATATATTTTTCTCTTGACCCTCTTCATATCATCTTACATTCTCATTTTCTGCTTCTACCTCTCTATTTGATTTGTTTTTGTAAGCTTGTGTGAGTACTACTCATGTTCTTCGTTTATCATTGCACCAAAAAGAATTAGAACATCCAGAAGCTCTTCCGGTATAGAATATTTCTCTAAATACTTCTCATATCTAGACTAAGAAAATAGATTCAACAAGGATTATGCCATCATATAAATCCTTCCATCATACTTCTAATAGGTGAAGGTTTTTGAAGACGACAAGTTCTTCAAGATGTTCGATGAGGAAAATCTCAAAAGCTTCATCAGAGATGCACCGAAGGAGATCTATCTGAAACTCATAAATATGTTCTTCAAAAATCTTAAATATGCAGATGGAAGTATTACATCTGAAATAAGAAAGTATCACATCTCTTTATCTCTTAAATAATTTTTTGAGATTTGCAATCCTCCTTGCACCAAATCCCTTTATAATGAATCATATCAAGGTCAAGATTATTTTGTTATTGCGTCTCATCTGTTGTTGTTAGATCCAAATGGTAGTGTTTATTTTCCTTGTCTTATGGGTAGTGTGCACCAGATATTCGTCTCATCCATAATGTGGTAATTGTCAAAATTTGATGTTGTCGTAACTTGGTTACTAGCTAATGAAATTGAGACGAATTGGGACAATGATGTGATCCATCATATGATGGGGAACAAGGGAAAAGTTATTATGTGGTTGATATATGATAACTTTCTAACGAAAAATCTTGGATCACATTGTCTTCAATGTTAAGCATGAGGAATCTTTAGAAATTTCTACAAAGATTGGAAATGTTGCATTATGGAAAGTATAGATAAAGATCAACAATAGAGTGTTGAATCAAAATCCTCATAGACCTAGAAGATACGCTTAAGGTCAAGAATTTCAATAGCAAACACCTGAACAACTAGGGTCTTAGCTATAGAGGATTTTGTTTACAAAATCTCTCAAACTCCTCTAGCTCAAGTTGTCCCCCACACTCTCATCAAAGAGCAAAAAAGAGCCAATCAGAAGATCAACTATTTGGGGTGTCAACTCACTCATTAAACACTTCTATTAATGTTTTCAGTGGTGATAATGAGGGCATTGAGTATTCTTCACTTGGTTGTTTGCTTGTTTTCCTTCCTTGTTGCATGTTTTCTTTTCCTTGCACTCTTTCTCTTTGTAACCCTCTTTCCTTTTAAATAAATGATGTTTTAAATTCATTTTAAATGCATCATTACTTTAATTAATTCCTTATTTATCTCTTTCCTTATTCTTGATCTATGTGCTTGAATTTGTTTCCTTATCTGGTTATTTCCTTTAGTCGAAAAAATTGAGTAGTCAAGCTGAATAAAAAGGGTGTTTGAAGAAGTCCAACAATGATACTTCAAATTGAACCACACCGTGAATAGAGTGACCACACTGACTTTGAGCCCCAAAACTATTTGTTTCCTTTTTTTTACTTCTTATATCCTACCTAAACACAAACCCCGTTATAACCCGAAAAGACCTCAAAAAGTGTGTGTTGTGTGTATGTGAAATGAAATGAGAATTTATCCAAGCTTATGAGTTGATATTGCATATTGTGAAATTTTGAGTGCAATAAGATGACATGTGAAGTAGTACTTCTATGTGGAAGTGTTTCGGAACAATCAAATATGGAAAGCAGGGACTTTGAAAGAAAGAGCAAGAGCGAGTTGTGAAAGATCTCAGTAGTATTGTAATAAGCATTGAATTTTTAATTTTTTGGGGGCTGACATGTTTGTTTTGGCTTGAACATTGCTTGAGGACAAGCAACAAGCTAAGTTTGAGGTTGTAATCAGTCACTATTTATACTATATCTTATGTCACTTGTTCAGTAATAATCTAGGTAAATTGTAGAGCCTGGGCATATTTTGTTATCTTTTAAGTTGGTTTTATGTACCGTTAGTTGCTGAAGCGGTAAAGCGGCAAGCAAAAATAAGTATTTATTTAGTTTTATCATATAGTCTCCACATGGATTAGTGCTACTTAATTGTTGTTCGAAAATTTCTCCCGTTTATGAGTTTGGGGTTGAATTGGGTTGGTTTGTGTAATACGGTGGGAGAATTGACTTGGGTGTTTTGCATTTTATCGCAATTGTTGCGGATAGCAAGAGTCACCACTGACTTTTCTTTTATACAATAAAGGAAATGGTGAAAAGAACAGGAAAGACCTTTGAGATTATTTTCTTGAGTTCGGGGGGTAGATTATGAAAAGGGAAAGTGTTAGCACCCTTTTCATCCATAGTTATCTATGGGCTCTTAGTTGCTTGCTAGATCATTGCTTTTGTTTGAAAGTGTGCTTTGGGATGGGTTTTGAAAGTATTTTGAAAAAGTGTCGTTGTTTTAGGCTAACTTTGTAATGATTCTCGTCTCTATAAGAATGCATACAAAGTGTTTTACTTTTTTTGAAAATATTTCATGGAAAGTGTTGGTGCATTTGAAAAGGTGTTTGTGTTTGAAGATGAGCAAGCAACTAAGAACGTTTCTACCTACTAAAAAGTCTTTGTTATTTTCCCCCTCCTTTAGATGTAGCTATCTCATCATTTGATTGGTAAGAAAGTCCCATCATTGGATGTGAAGGGACGGGCATGGGTCATCGTATAGTCACGAATAGCAATGTTGTGAGATATCTTAGCATTTCTCTTGAGGAACTAAGATCATTCATAGGGAAACATTCTAAGCGTCATCGAGGGACTATGATCTTGTATTGTTTTTTCTAAGACGTCTCACATGCATATCATGACCATTTTTCAAGGCAAAAAGTGGAGTTCAACCTAGAGGTGTAAAGTGTACAAGTGTTTATATTTCATGTTTTTTTCTCTCTTGGATTATGATTTTCTAAGTATTGATTTTATCTTCCCATACAAATCCTACTTTACTAGCATTTATACGAAAGCGATAAATTGCGGAAAGTAAATATCCTACGCTATTACAATCACTTGGGGATGGGGTGTACAAATTTATAACTGGGGTTTGCAAGAAATTAAAGTCCTAATTATCTATTACAACCATATTGAAATAATGTACAAGAATTGAAATGTAAAATATTTTTTTTTTGTTTTTATTAAGAGAAGAAATAAATTTGCTTAAGGAAATGTTTTTACTCTTTTTGTTTTAAAAGAAATAAAGCAAAGTATACGAATATAAAGTATTTTTGGTGTTTTTGATTAATGAAAATAAAAGTGATGATAAAAATAATAAGAGAATAAGAGTTAGAGTCAGCGTGTTGCCGAAAGAATAGAAATAAGAGAGAGCAGAAGTTCTAACCCAGGCGTGCTACAAATCAGAAAGAAAATGTTAGTAGAAATGGGGAAAGCCAGAAGTTCTGGATCCAGACGCGCTAAAGTTCTGGGGTTATTGGAAACAAAGGAAAGCCTAGAAGTTCTGATTGTTGAGAGAGCCTAGAAGTTCTAGTGCAGCTGGAAACCTAGAAGTTCTAGTGTTACTGGAAACTTAGAAGTTCTGTTAATGGGTAAGTGAGGTAACGATGCAGTAGGATGAGAATATCTAGAAGTTCTGGTCCAGGAGTATTGTTTTGACAAATAAATGGGGGGAGTTTATCTAGAAGTTCTGGTCCATGAATGTTGTTTGACAAATAATGGGGTAAAATGTCAAGAAATAAACATAAAAGATGCTCCTGGGGCTAGAACTGCGGACCCTTAACACTAATTCCTTATATGCGCACTTTCTACCAATGGGGTGGCTATACATCCGGTATTAAAAGCAAAAACATAAACATATATTACAAAGTAAGTTCTGATGATGAACTTCGTCTTCTTCTTCGCTCCAGCCAGAGTGTCTGCAACTTAGTCATTTCTCAACAAAAATGGAAAATGCAAACATAGAAGTTATGGCAAATTTCATCATGGTTTCAGAAATACAAAGCATCAAAACTGTAAACCAAAAGCAAGTATGAATTTTGATAATCCTAATTCTGAACCCTAATTTTCTCAAGAAGTTCTGATATGAAATTCTCTCTACTTAGGCCATATAAATGATATCTATAAATATGTACAGATTCAGAGCCATGATATCTACATTGTGTCTTTGAAATTATAATCCTAACAATGCCTAAGTAATGAGATGAAAATCAGAAGAAACTTACCTTGCAGCTGGAAATTGTTCTGTGAGTTAGAGCCTGGTTCAAATTGCTGTGATGTTCTGGTCAGCTTCCTCAAGTTCTCAGAAATCTAAAGCAACCCTTAACTTGAGTTATGGATGGTTGGAATGCTCTGGAGAAGTCAAGATGCAAAGTTCTAATTTTTGAAATGGAGATTGGTGAAGATTGTATTATAGTTTGAAAACAGAAGTTGGGAAAGATTCTACGTGTATACCAGAAACTGTGTGGACGATTTGGCCAAGAAACGCACAAGGAAAATTAGAGTTTGGATGCAAAAATCAGAAACTAGCAGGTTTTGTGTTTGTGATGCAGTTTCAGGTTCTTGGGAATTTTCAGCAAGGTTTCAGGGCTTTTCTCTTTCAATCCTCCTTCAGTTTGTAAATGAAGTTTAATTTATAGGCAAAGGATTTAGAAGCTTGGAGAAGTCAAGAGTACAACCATCACGTGTTATGGACCGTTGACTTGTTTTTAAAGCAAGTTTAGACTAGCATGGTTTCAAGGCAAGGTAGGGTAGTTAGCAACTTTAAACACGCCTAATCTGAGTTTCTAGGCATGATTTGTTGGGAAGTCCACTCAGAAACAAAGTAAAGTATGGGCTCAAAATAAACTTTGTTCAAAAGTTTGCTTTTCAAGAAAAGCAGTGGTACTTTTATGCCACATGTGGGAAGATCTTTTGGATAAAGGCTTAAACATTGGGATAAAGACTCAAAAGTTGGTGTAAGCATTAAATTATGATGAGATTTAACAAGTAAGAAGGCCTACAACATGAGATTATGCAGCATAGCTTGAAACTGGATCAGAAGTTCAGCATAAACGTAACTTGGATTAAGAATAAATGTCAAACTTCTGATCTTTGATTCTCCCTGCTCCAGCATGATCTGAAGGAGTTCTCAGATTTTTTAGAAAGCTTGTAACATGCTTTGTAACCCCTCTTTGAATCATTTTTGAAAACTCTGATTGTACCTACGTGAAAACTGGCCCAGAAGTTCTAATCAAATTCTGACTTGGAAATGCTCAGAATTTACTAAGCGTTTTAGTTTCATGGGCGTGTCTTCAAGGATTTATAACTTGAAATCCCAGCATTTCTAGGAGGAGTTTTGTTCTGCAATTTTTTAGATCTCATTGAGATCTACAACTTCTGTGTCAGAAGTTCTTCCTGAACCATCTTGCATCATGATGAAAATCTGGCCAAAAATTCTGAACTTATCATATTTTCTTAACACTTAGAAAAATTTCTAAGTGTTTAAAACTTTGACTTTTCCAAAGTAATTATTACTTTTGATTTTCTTGATGAACCAACTTCATATTCTAACATGTCTTAATGAAATGTGATTCTTGAAACTTGATTTTGATCAAAAAAGTCAAAGTTTCACTTTTCAGTGTGCATTTTGACCATTTTGCCCTTGTGCCAATTCCAAACCTAAATTGATGTATCAATGCTGCAAAATTGAGTCATGGAAGATCTTGTGAGAAAATTCTTGAGAAATGAGAGGGAAAATTTTGGGGTACAACAGCTGCCCCTGTTCAATCTTCTTAAGCCTGAAGAGTTAGATTGGCGAGCCCACCATTCGTGACTTGAAGGTGGAAGATGATTGAACACTAAAGTGCCCAGAAATTTGCACTTAATGATGTGTTAGTTGACTGTTTAGAGAATGGGCTTAAAGATTCCATTTGGGGAGATGATGGAGAGTTGTCGGAGATGGTCTTATAGATGCCATCCAGAGTGACTAAGGAAGGTATCAGGATAAATCTTTTGGTTGATTTATACTGAAATAGTAGGTGTCTTTTGCCTATTTTTAACTGGAAGAGATAAATCTAACCAGAAGAGGTTCGTTGGTTGATTGTTGTTAATCTGGAAGAACTAAATCTAAACAGAAGAGGTCTTTATTTTCCTGTTGTTAATCTGGAAGGACTAAACTAACCAGAAGAGGTCTTCATTTGCCTGTTGTTAATCTGGAAGAACTAAATCTAACCAAAAGAGGTATTCATTTGATGATTGATTTTTCCTGCAAAGAAGAGGATTAGTTGCATGCATATGTATGCATGGCGTAATGATGTTCTCAAAATAAATGATATTATGTTGTATGCATTTTGTCATGTATGTGTTATGGTTTATGAATGTGATGCGTTTATTGCAGCGTGTCTTTGTCTAGGAAAATAAATCATTGACAAAATGTTGGGGAACCTTGGGAGGCTGAATCCCGAACTGTTGTTGGAGAGTAGGTGTAATCTTTAACTTTGTTTAGAATGTTTCCGCTGGGAATTCCTGTTTTATTGTTTGAGGAGAAATCCGCTGGGGAATATTGACTTTGGCTCTTTGCATGAGGAAACTCTGTGGGGGTGTTGATTTCTTCTTGGAGGAATAAAGTTCAGGAATTTTAGTTGTTTGTTGCTCTACTGGGGAGTTATTCCTGACTGGAGAGAATCGAAAGTTAGCTATTATCTGGTCGAAATCTAGGCTTGGCAGCAATTTGTTAGGGATAATGAAGTTGTCATTGTGAGGGATCGCAGATGGTTAAGACACAGAGAGGTCTCCTATGTAACAAGGATGCTTATCCCATGATAGTTGGATGTTATGCTAACATGATTTTCTGACACTCGTTCCAAACTCGAAGATTGCTGATGTAGGAGGAGAGTTTCACTGGGGATAGTGAAAGTATGCAGAGAGCTTGCCTCTTTGTGGAATGTCTTGACCCAATTTATTAGTAGGGTCTTGGAGAGATTCTTCTTGATATGATTTCGGATAGTAGTTTGATCATAGTATGAATAACCCTACTATCTTGGAATTTGAAACATTATGCCCTTGATGAACTGCTTTTTTAGATCAATCTCCTATTGATCAAGCCTCATAGTGGTTTTCCCTTATATTTGAGTTCCTTGAAAGGTATTCCCCTTAATCTCCAGAATTTGGAGGAGGTACCCTCATAAAGAACTTGGACCTCAACATGAACTTGATATAGATTGCCCCAAGTATCCAAATTTTGAATAATTTGTACTTGAAGTTGCTTGAAGGGGAACTTAGACCCTACATGTAGTAGGATGAACTTGATATGCACTGCCCTAATATTTGAATCTCGAAGGTTGCCCCCTGATTATTAGGGCTTTGAGAAGTTATCGAAAGAGAAAACTGAGTCCTACCATGTTGTTATATAACTTGATTAAGCAACGCCCCTTCGAAAGGTGTGCCCCTGATTGAATGGTGCTTTGAAATGTGATCCAAGTTGATTGGATCTCAGAATGATCACTCCTAGTCAATAGGATCTTCATGTGATATGCCCCTACAATCAATAGTATTGCTTATAATTATAGGGTTCTTTTTTGGATGCTTTACCCCTAGTTGGAGCTTCCTGGAAATGATTGCTTTTGATTAAACCAATTTTGAGATCTCCTTTGATACTAAGTGTCTATTCATAGATAAAATTGTACATTTTGAAAAGTAATTTTGTTTGATGTACATGCTAGTTTTGAAATTGAAGTTTTTATGTAATAGAAATGGATGATTAGAGATGGAGATTCGAAGAAGCGAAGTGGTCATCAATAGTTTTAACAAACATCGGAGTCAGTTTAATAAAAAATTTGCCGAGTATGCTTTCATAGTTAACCTTGCTTCAATTAAGACTTTTGAAGGTTGTAACGTGGCATTAGTTCGTGGTTTAAGAAACAAAGGATATAAGGCTCAAAATTTATTTAGCCCGCCTCATTCTCCTTGATGTTTTCCAATCCTAAGTTCAATTAATCCAACACATGTGTTCAATCTACAAAAGAATTTTCGTAGTTGTAGTGATGGTGATAAGCATTGGTAAAGATCTAAGCACCGATGAATTGATAATATCCAAGCATTGATGAGAAGTTTTGATGATTCTTGAGGTGGCGGTCAGAAGATTGTTCTCCAATTTATTTGTTTTCAATCCATTATTTTTGCATGGACCAATTCTTTTGAATTTTGGTCCATCGGGATACCTTGACTTTTGCCTAAGTCAATTTTTTTATTTTCTTTGAATTAGCGGGCTTTCTCCTTTTGAATTTATTTTTGCCTTTTTTTTATTTGTGATTGCCATCTCAGACTTGTAAGTTTGTCTTTATTGTTTCCTCAATCTTGAATGATGTACTGGGGAGGAAGTCGTCGTGGACTTTATCTTTATTGATCCCTCAATATTTGATGATGAATGCAAGGAAAAGGATGTGCTTAAACCTTTTATACTTTGAAATTTTTGCTTAGATTGATTTAATTCTCTTGAGATTTGAATACACCATTAAATTAATTGAAAGACTACCCTGCCCCTGGTTAAAATTAATGATTTTTTAGAAAATAGAACAAAACTCCAACTCTTGGCTTGAGGGGGTTAACTACAAATTAACTTTCTTATTTCTCCACTGTTTAGGAATTGAAACATTGTCTTACATCGTCAGCTCGGTCTTACATTGAAAGCATACATCACCCAAATTCAGTTATTTAGTTTTCATTATTCTCCCTCAAAGTTTGTTAAAGTTGAAAAATGAAAATGGAAAAGAAGAGTGAAAATGGAAATTCGCTGATTATTTATGGAAAGTGATAGAATAGTGAATACGAATGGATTGATTTCAAAAACATACATGATTATTATTTGAATCACTAGTTAAAAGATACAAATTTACACCAAATACAACTTAGCAACATAGATATTACAATTTGAAATTGATAAAGTCTAATGATCCTATGGAAGAGATTATTTGTTGATCCTCTTGACTTTAGGAGAGCTTCTGGATGTTCTTAGACTTGTTAGAGCATGGAGGTGACCCTTGATGTTTCTTGGGCATACCTATTCTGCCGATATGGCAGTTGCTCTTGATGTGGAGGAGTCACCAATGATAGTTGCATTTGAGGCGTTGTAGGCCTTTGACTTTTATGACAAAGGGTTACCTTCTCTCCTTAACAAGATTTGTAGGACCAAGCTCACTGGTTGACTTTCTCCTTCAACAACTTATGAATTTCTTGAGTTCAGTCAAGATTTCTTAAAGCATGCTTGGAATTTGTTCTTTGAGTATTGGGAAATCTATTAGCTAGATGATAGTTGGACAAGGGAGAAGATGGAAATGCGTATGTATGAATGTACGGTATGCAAACATCTTTTTGGATTTAAGGGTATGCAAAAAAGTTTCATGGATATGCGAAGCGACGCAGAAGTAGTAGGAAGGTAAACATAAGGGTAACTTATGCGGGCTTAATGATAGACATGGAAATAAGGATATGCTACACTGACTCAGAGATTGATACAGACAGGAACTCCTTAAGGATTATGGACAATGAATGATGAAGAGGAATCCCTAAAAGCTAGGGATTATAACAGAGGGACGGGAATTCCTACAGGCTAGGAATTATGATATACCAATGGACAGTTGAGACGAAGATTGGATTTGAGGGAATAACATGGAAGAGAGCACATGGTGACCCGTCAACGGTCACCATATCCCATGGTCTAATACAAGCCACGTGGTGTGCATCAATGAGAACGTCCTTCGTGGGAAGGTTCCATATGGGGAACAAGATTCTATAAAGGTTCTAAGGATAATGACAGACAAAAGGGGATCCTTACAGGCTATGGATTATGACTAAATAGAAAACCCTACAAGTTAAACCAAATAATACTTCTACGAGTTTAGGGTATAACAATGATAAGAGGTAACCCTACATAGGTTTAAAATTACAATAGAATGTCCCTCGCGGAAAGGCTTCATATGAAGGATGAGATGACATTAGTTTCCTTAGTACGTAGGTTCCTAGTTTCAGCCTACGGATATTATACCATCCCAATAAGGTGGGTTCCTTAAGGGTATCATGGATAACACTATAGGGAAAGGCACAAGGGCTTTCCTTTAGGGGAGCCTCATTGTAGACCGAAATTTTCGTCTTTTAGGTCGTACAAGGTCTCACCATGAGATTTTGGTTTATGGTTATACAAAGAGTCATAAGTTTCATTCCAAAGTCCTATCCCCTAAGAGGATATCTCTTGAGACATATTCCTTTATTGGAATTCCACCAACTCTAGGCGAAGTCGTCACAAAAACTCATAGGAATGATATATCCCTTTGGCCAAACCTTCTTTCTAAGAGTTTGAATTATTAGAAATTAAAATCCCACCACAAATAAAATATGACAATGAAAATTATATAAAATCAAATAAATAGAACAAATAAATAAATAAAATAAGAAAATATAGAAAAATATCAAAAATAGAAAACGCTAACAAAAATTCTAAACCCAAAAAGGAGAGGCTTCTAAACCCTAGGGTTGAATCTCCAATAGAGTCGTCAGGTGTCGTAACCGGAAAAAATTAAAAGTCGTCACCATTAATTTTTATCCTAAGATGAGAATATAACGAAATAACCCTAATTGATGATACATAGATTCTAAGTTCTTAACTCACTTTAGACGAAGGGAATGTGTTAGGCACCCTTTATCTACCTTGTTCACAAGGATACTAGGGTTTAGGTTTAAGGTTTAATTTATTTCTAAATGAATCTAATTAACTTCTATAAGGTAACCAATTAAATAAATATAATTAAGTTCTATAATAACAATGTAAAAAGAATAAACAAAAAACTAAAATTGAAAATAACTTACAAAGTGAGGGGAACCCACTTACTACACGAATGTCTGAAAGAAGTCGATAGCTCGTGGGTGTTTGTTCTTAGGTCATTGTATGTTCAAGACAACGACCTAAATGTTGTTGACAATTGTTGATTCTCCAAATGATTGTTGATTCTCTAAATAATTGTTGATTCTCCAAATGATGGTTGATAGAAAAAATTTAGGTGTTCTGTTCAAAATCCTAAAATAATCAAGAGAGATGCGTAGAAAGAATGTTTGTGAAATAGAGATAGAAAATTGTTGATGATAAATTATGGCGAAGAGAGCCCTATTTATAGAATTAGAAATTAGGTTAAAAATAGAAAAAAGGAAATTATCCAACATAAAAATCTCAAGTTTTATAAATTTTATCTTGGTCAACAAGTCTACAAACTCTAACCAATGAGAAATAAGTTTTGTCAACATATGACCAATCAGAAAGTGATAAATCATGTGATTTTGTTATTTTTATACTTTATATGATTTTTTGATTATTTTTTAATTAAAAATTGATAAAAGTGAAAAAAAATTATTTTTAAAAATTTAATAATTAAAAAAATGAATTTTTGGGAAGAACTGGTATTGGTCATTAGGATCGACTAGATTGACCAATCTCTCTGGTAACTCGCAGGATCGACTAGATTGATCCTAGGATGTATTGGTAATTAGGATAACTCTCATTATAGAACTGGTATTCATGGTTGGTATTTAGAATGTTGTGTAGGTGTTTAACTTACTTCGATTACTCTATTAAAGATTTAAAGGCATGATCAAGTAAATGTGCGTGAAACTAAATTGTATGAATAAAATTCAATTGTAAAGACATATAAAATTGCATAAAAGACAAGTAAATGACTTCGAAGCATAAAAACATGTAATGTAAAAGATTCTCTGGAATGTAAAAGATTCGAAGTATGAAGAAAGCGTTTAAATGCAAGAAAACAGTAAAATGACTTTAAGTGAAAAAAGGTGTTCGAATGATAAAAGCTTGAAGATAAAGGCATGAAATGTACAACAGTTTCTGAAATGTAAAGTATTTGAAATGGAAAGAAAGCATTTAAATGTAAGGCATCAGTAAAAAGACTTCGAATGAAACATTTTAGTGCAAAAGCTTTTGAATGGTATTGACATGAAGATAAAGGAAAATACTGGAAATGATAAAGAGTTTTTATTAAATCATAAACACTTGGTGTTATCATACGTACATTGCTCGTGCATTCGTTTCCCTAGCCATGTGGTATTTTAAATGTTTACTGAGTTTTTTGTACAATAGATATGACACACGAAATCCTAATGCTAAGACTTCTATTTATACTACTTCGACCATAACGGTCTTGCCATAAGATTCTGCCACGTTCAGAACATGCAGAGCAATGCATCTCCCTAGCTTCCACGCGTCTTCAAATACTCCAGCGCATCTATTTCAAATTTCGAACATCCCGCTTGCATTTGAATTTCAAATGTTTTGGCACTTCTTCGCTTCGAACGCATTTCTTGGACACAGCCTTGTTAACATTTCGAGACTTCTTTGAATATATTCTCATAACTGTCACTCGAAGCTCCAAGTTTTGATATGCCCATTCGAAGCACTGCTTCTACCATTTCGAAACATGACATCTTGCTTTATTCCAATCGAAAAGTCCAATTCGCTTTGCTTCTAATAATATCATCAAAATCTTCAGCCAACAAAATGCCCCTTTAAAATATGTACTTCGATTCCTTTGAGAAATACTTATTTTAAACATATACACAAGATTTTGATGCGACCTTCGAATCATCGTAACATTTATTGCATATGACTCCAGTCACGTCAATCACAACGCTTTTCAGATTCCTTAACCGCCTTGAACCATTTCACAGCATGGTGCAGTTACAAAATAATGATTATCTTTAATCACGCCTATTACCAATATTAACTTTACGCCACTTCCTTCTCAAACCAACCCACGACTACCACGTATCACAATATTACTCAGTGGATGCTTAAACTTCCACACTATAAAAACCCATCAACTTAGTATTTTCTTTTCTTCCCACATTCTGAATCTTTTCTTCCTCTTTTCTCGCTGAAACCCTAAACTTCCAACATTCTTCCAACAATGTCTTCTTCAACTTCATCTCAACTGAAAAAGGCTTCCAAAAAGAAAGGAAAGACCACAGGAACCATAATGGAAAGCAAGGTTGGCGCCTACCAAGGTCAATATGTTCTTGTTCCCCAGATGATCTCAAAAGAGAAAGAAATGCTTTATGCATCCCAGGTACTAATTCCTACTAACGCCGCTGGTAAGAGGTTAGCTTTAATGGGCCCTCTTACAGTCTTTGAAATCTTAAAAGGCACCAGAAAAATTTTCCCTGTTTGTTATAATTTCAAACCTCTGTTTAATAAAATGGATGCCCCTAAGTCAATAGAGTCTTCTGATTCAACCACCGTGGAAAATCCAATCGTTCCCCCTAAGGACCCTTTTGTGCTAGATTATGTAAAGAGTAACTTCAAACCATTTCGATCTTGCCCCACCTCTGACACAGCTTATCACAACTGGTTTAATAAAGTAGAAGCTAAGAAATCCCAGCAATGGGAAGAATTAGGTATTTACAACTTGATTAAACTATCGAAACCAGGTTTTACTTATAGCCACCCATTGTTATTCGCGTCCCTATATTTCTGGGACAGTACTTACAATACTTTCCATCTCCCTGGTGGAATGATTACACCCACCTTTTTTGACATAGCAGCCATAACTGGGTTATCACCAATAGGAGAAACCTATATTCCTGACAATGAAGAGCATTCGAGTATTATTGACTTCGAAGTCAAGCTAGCTAGCTTTTCAAAGTTTATCAGCCACTATCACACTGAAAGAGACAGTGTGTCGGATGTGGAACACATTGCTTTACTTACCTTATGGTTGTCAAGGTATGTCTTCTGCAGCAGATCCCTACAGGTAGCCAGTAGGTTTATTCCTCTAGCTAGAGATTTGCATGAGAATCGGAGGGTGTGTTTAAGCGAACTGCTATTAGTTGATCTTTACGAAAGTCTAAGGTCAGCTGTTTCGAGTCTGAAATCTCACACCTCCAAGAACATCCTGCTAGCTGGCCCTTTCTGGTTACTCCAGTTATGGCTAAATGCCATGTTCGAACCTTCACTATCAACTGCCAATACTATTGCTGAACA
Source organism: Vicia faba (assembly GCA_948472305.1). Taxonomy (NCBI): domain Eukaryota; kingdom Viridiplantae; phylum Streptophyta; class Magnoliopsida; order Fabales; family Fabaceae; genus Vicia; species Vicia faba. Next base: position 334,570 of record CATIWC010000459.1, read on the forward strand.
AGACCCAGAAATAGCGGATAGAATCATCGAAGGCACTAGGCTGCGAAGACTAACCCCAAACGATGATAAGGATGACTTCAAAGTTCTCTTCTCAAAATATATCATGATATTCTCCAAGAGGCATAAATTCGAAGAGACCATGGCGCCTTTTGCTTCAAGGGCTCATGGGCCCTCATGGTTCACCATGGCTCTCTCAGAAGCTGTCAAAAGCAAAGAAATTCAAGATGTATGGAGAGCCTTTTTGCTACCCAGACTAATCTCTTCAAGAATTACTCCTGCTAAGAATCAAATTTTCCTTTTTGCTTATCAACCCAACTTCGTTTCGAGACAATTTGGCTTGTGCCAACTAATCCCTGAACCCCTATTCCAAACGGAGAATGCCATCACCTCTGGGCGAACCTTCAAGGCAAGAGAAGCCAAACTACAGCAAGAACAATACCAAGGCTTCGCCCATTTCAAACTAATAACTTTCGAACCTACACACCTTACAGCAAAGGGGTTTCTGGAATGGTGGACAAAGTTCTATCAGACTTATATGTTCGATACTCTTACTATTCAGCAGAAACTAACTGATGCATTCGATGTGCAGGTACAATCCAAGAAAGGTATGTTCACTCATGCCAAAGAGATTAAGGCTTTTCAAAATTATTTCGAAACTACTTATGATCCCACACACTTGGAATCCACTGTGCATCAAGCGGCTGAGACCTTGAAGGAAAAATTCAAAGAAAAAGTTTCTAAGTTAAAACTTCCTTCAGGGTTGTCACCTGAGGATAGGTATAGGTTGGCATTCGAAATGCATCCACCTAAATTTCCTAGATTACCTACCTCAGAACTGGCTCTGGCTTGGTTTCCTCCATACCCTTGGTGGTTCACTTGCAAAGAAATGTTCAAACATCTTCAAAAGAAACCAAAGCCATCTGAGACTGTGACATGGGCTCAACATTGGCTCCACCGATTTCCCAGGACATCTTCGCTATGACCTTTCTGCCATGTCTATTAAATCTGATAAAGGCACAGGTGCAAATGCTTGGGAAAATCCCAAACGTTTCTCATTTTCTATATTTTTAACTTTTGCCTTAATTGTTTCGATTTTCAGCCATCGGGATAAAGACTGCTGCTTCAAAGTCAAAAGAAGGGAGCGCCTCTCAGGCCTCTGTCGAAACCATTGATAATGTGACTCTGTCCAATCCAACAACAATTGCTGCAACAACAACAATAACGACACCAGTAATAACCAGTGCTCCAACTCCACAGGTAATCACTTAGTCTTGATGTTTCGAATACACTAATGTTTCATGATTTACATCTAACTTATTGTTTAAATCTTTTCAGACCAACAAACTTCCGCCAACCACTCCAAAGAAGCGAAAAACAAACACTACTGGGGAAGACCCCAAGGCTGGAGGGAATTTACCAGCTGCTTCGAAGAAGAAGCAGAAGAAGGAAATTTCCAAAAGTGTTGTACCAACTAGTGTCTCTGGACTCGATTCCAGGGATGCTGCTCCCTCACCTAAATCCAAAATTCCATCTTCGACCTCCAACGTAATGTTGGAACGCATAGCTAGCAACCTCTCTTCTGAGAGTCCACAGGTAAATTGAACTTTAACTTTTTGACAAAATAATTATTCATTACCTTGGTGCATGCTTTTAATATTCTTTTGCCTCTGTAGGATATTTTGAATCCAGCTTTTACCACTTCGACTTCACCATCAAAAGTTGTTACTCCGATCAACTCTTCTCCTCAAGGGGATTCCAGCAACCTTGTACAGAACAAAGGTTCCTCCAATATGGCGGTTCTGGCTGGGGCTTCTGAGCAGCAAGATGATCAGAGTACTTCTCCTCCTCTAAAAGAAACAAATGAAGCAACGCTTCATCAATCTGCAGAGACTTTACAAAGAACTTCTCTTCAAAAGTCCCCTCTTAAAACCCTTCAAGAGGATCCAAAGGACATTCACGCTGAAGGAGAGAAAGCTGATTCCGATCAAAGAAACGAAGAATCTGCAGAAGAAGGGTCTGAGGAAGGAGACGCCAACGATGGTTCGACTGCTGGGATTGAGTCAGATGAAAATAGCAGTGAGAACGAAGATATCGAAGTGGTGGACTTGGATGATAATGAAGAAGACGACGAGCATGAAACGAATGAAGGTGACGGTGACGCGACCAATAAATCCATGGAAGTCGAAATGGATGTGACTCCCCTGCGCGTGGAACTCCCTCAACCATCTTTGTCCCGAATGACTGACGAGGAGCTTGCGCTCCTGAGACGAAATGACCCTATTGGGTACATGAAGGCAAAGCTGGCTCAAAGGGATATTCCACCTGCTAGGGCTGGCACAAGTTCGACTAGCCATCAGTTTCCCACAGATGACAGAATTGTACTTCTTAACAGGATCAGGAGAACAATTCTTGATGTGGATTTGTTCGAAGTGCTAAAACAGGATAGCACAGCTTGCTACACTATGAAGGAGTTGCTTACAAAAGTCAACCTTGCTACCTGCTCCTTGCCAGTTAGCACTATCTTGTTCGATCTTCAATCTTTGCTGGACAACGTGACTGGGTACCTTCTCCAAGATGAATTTGCTGCCAGAAAGGTTCAAGAAAAACGAACTGCAATGGACGCTGCTTATGAGCATGCTTCGAAACTCTCTCAAGAAGCTGAGGATCAAGCCATGCATCTAAAGCAAGCAAAAACTGATTATGAGGCTCGAGCTGAGTCCATCCTTCTCTGGGAAAGGCAAATTCAGGAACTTCAACAGAAGGTTAAAGAGGCTCAAGAACAACAATTAGCCTACGAAACCAATACTACTGGTAACCAATTCGAAGATCTCCTCAACAAGGGGCTTGCAGAAATGGAAACTGCAGAACAACTCAAAGGAGAAGTGGCCACCTTAGAGGGAGCAAGACGTTTTGCTCAACAAAGGCTTGAGTCTTTTCGAAGTACCTTCAACAGATTGAATAATAATTCCTATTTCTAAATCTTAGTGTTGATTTGGTTAAAATATCACTTTTTGTATGTAACATTTGAACAACGCCATTTTGGAAATCCCATATTGCTATTTTGGCATTTTTATGATATTCTGATTACGTTGTTTCTATTCGAATCTCCTGCAGGCGTGGCTTATATTTCTTTAAATATTTCCCATTAACCTTTAGGATACGTTTATCATCTATCAGCTCTTCGATTTCATATGCATTGTTTGAGAATACCTTTATTATTCGAAAAGGCCCTTCCCAATGAGGTGACCATTTACCTAACGTTTTATTTTTCTTGTCCATGGGAAATATGACTTTCCAGACTAAGTCATTAATAGTGAATGCTTTTCCTTTCACCCTTCTGTTATATGTCCTGGCCACTCTTTCTTTTTGTCTCATCAAGATTTCCAACGCATGTAATCTAACTTCGTCCAACTCAACTAACTCATTCATCATCATCTCCCAATATAATGCAGCTGGAATTTCGTTTTGTCTTTGAATTCGAACTGATTGTAGATGAATTTCTACTGGCAGAACTGCATCATGACCAAATTTGAGTTGGAAAGGCGTGGTGTTAGTAGCTTCTTTAGGAGATGTTCTATAGGCCCATAGTATTTGGTCCAAAGTTTTGTGCCATTTCCTTGGCTTTTTACCAATATGTTTCTTAATTAACCCTATTATCACTTTATTAGCTGCTTCGACCTGACCATTTGCTTGAGCATAATATGGCGTTGATGTTAGTAATCTAAACCCCATTTCTTGAGCAAATTCTTGCATCTTTCTACCAGTAAACACATAGCCTTGGTCTGTGGTTATGCTCTCTGGCAATCTGAACCTATAGATAATTTGTTTCTGTATAAACTCAATAACAGCCTCTTGATCAGCAACTATTAATGGTATTGCTTCTATCCACTTGGTAAAATAATCTATTCCTACCAAGATATATTTCTGTCCTTTAGACGAAGCAGGATTTATTTCTCCTATTAAATCCAATGCCCATCCTCTAAATGGCCATGGTTTAATGATTGAATGTAACTCACTTGCAGGGGCATGTTGAATCCCTGCATGTTTCTGACATTCTTCACAACCTTTAGCAAAGTCTATACAATCTTTGAGCATGCTGGGCCAATACATGCCATATCGAAATAACAGCCATTTCATTTTATGACCTGCTTGATGTGCCCCACATGCCCCATTGTGGACTTCTGACAACGCTAAATATGCCTCACTTTCTCCTAGGCACTTCAGTAATACACCTTCTTGGGTCTTTTTGAACAATTCGTTTCCCATGAGGACATATGACAATGCTCTATATTTTATCTTCCTATCAACATTCAAAGTTTGGTTTGTTAAATAACTCACCAGTGGACTTCGCCAATCTGCATCTGATAAAGTGTTTATGGCTAATATTTCGAATCCCTGTTTCTCAGCATAACCCAATTTCATACTCTCTAGATCTGATGGTGTGAATCTAGTAGCCATAACTCTACCCCTTAATTCAACTAAATCCTCAAAGTTTCTGGCAGAAACTTTATAATCTGAAGCCAAATGTGCTAAGTCATTTGCTTCTTGGTTTTCTATTCTTGGTATATGTTGAATATCCATGTATTCAAATTTCCTAAGTAGCCTGTTAACTATGACGAAGTATATCATCATGTTTTCTTTTATACATTTATACTCCTTTGTTATTTGCTTGACCACTAATTCTGAGTCTCCTTTAATTTCGACTCTAGTTGCCCCCAATTCCAACAAAGCTTCAAGTCCAACGATGAGCGCTTCATACTCAGCTTCGTTGTTCGAGCAACGAGGACCATCTAATTTATACTTGAATTTTGTTGGAATTCCTTCAGGAGAAATTATAAGGACTCCAACACCACTTCCATTCCTGTGGGTCGAACCATCAAAGTATAATTTCCATGGTTGCATTTCGACGTAACTTATGACAGTCTGCTCAACCAATGAATGGTCCACAATGAAATCAGAAATTACTTGGCCTTTCATAGATTTTAAAGGCATGAAGGTCAAAGAATATTCTGTTAAAGCTAAAGCCCATTTACCAACTCTGCTATGCATTATTAGTTTCGAAAGCATGTGTTTAATGACATCGAAATGAGATGAAACATAAACATCAACAGGCTTTATATAATACTTGAGTTTCATACAAGAGAAGTACAAACAAAGACATAGCTTTTCTAAATTGCTATATCTGGTCTCTGCATCATTCAATACTCTACTTAAATAGTATATGGCTCTTTCGATGCCATTGCTATCTTCTTGTGCTAACATACTACCTATACTAACTTCAGAGGCAGATATGTACAATCTCATGGGCTTTCCCCATGAAGGTGGAGACAAGATGGGAGGCTGAGAGAGGTATCTTTTTATCTTGTCAAATGTCTCCTGATGGGCTTCATTCCACTCGAAGGCTTGGCCTTGCTTTAAACGAAGCAACGGAGAGAAAGCTTGGGTTTTTCCACTCAGATTCGAAATGAACCTTCTGAGAAAGTTGATCTTCCCTAGCAAAGATTGCAGCTCCCTTTTTGACGTAGGTGCTTTTGTCTCCATTATGGATTTGGTTTTATTCTGGTTGATCTCAATTCCTTTCTTGTGAACCACAAAGCCAAGGAAATCTCCAGCCTGCACAAAAAATGCACATTTAAGGGGATTCATCTTTAAGCCATGTTTTCTCATTCGTTCGAATGATTGGCTCAAATGATGCAAATGGGTTTCTGCAGATATAGATTTGATGACTATATCATCAATATACACCTGCATAAAGGTTTCAATGAAATCATGGAAAATCGAATTCATTGCCCTTTGATAAGTTGCCCCAGCGTTTTTTAAACCAAAAGGCATCACCACCCATTCGTAGGTGCCTAAGGCTCCTGGGAAACGAAATGCTGTCTTGGCAACATCTTCTTCAGCAATAAAAATCTGATTATACCCAGAGTATCCATCTAACATACTCAAGTATTCGAATCCTGCAGCAGCGTCTACTAGCATTTCTGCCACAGGCATGGAGTACTCATCCTTAGGGGTTGCAGTGTTTAAATCCCTAAAATCTATGCAGATTCTCAAAGAACCATTTTTCTTAATAACAGGTACTATATTTGCTAACCATTCGACATACCTTGTGGTTCTGATGAATCTGCAACGCAGCAACCTTTCGATCTCAGCTTTAATCTTTGTGAGAACCGCTGGTGCGAATCTTCTAGGAGTTTGCTTGATGGGCTTCTTGCCATCTTTGATTGGAAGTCTGTGTTCGACTAACTCCCTCTTTAAACCAGGCATTTCGTTATAATCCCATGCGAAGCAATCTTTATTTTCCTTGAGGACTTCGATCACTTCCTGCTTGAGGCCTGGGCTAAGTTTTGCACTTATGTAGGTTATTCTTTTCGTGTTTTCATCCCTTAAGTTCACTTCTTCGAGTGGATCCTGCGCCAACATTTTGGCACCTGAGTCTATGGGGTCCCTTTCGAAGCCTAAGGGTTCTTTATCATAGATGGCGTCCAGCCTTTGATCCATCTCAAGTTCTTTAGAGGGTGAGCCTTTCGAGCCATCCCCACTTATTTCGTTCATCTTCACAGCCAGTTTATTCATTTCAGCCTCTAAGGCCGCCTTTGATTCGTTCTCAGCCATATAGGCCGAAATCCTTTCGAAAAAGGAGGACTCAGTCATGAGTAAGGCTGTCGAATTCCCAGCCTGCTGGCCGTCTTTGTATAGTACTTTCGACTCCTTCGTCGTCACTGATTATCCTTCTATCCCAGTATAGGCCATCATGGCGAAGGGTCATATAGTAGTGGGCGTTTCTGGTTTCGTTGATTTCATCATTTGGGACACAAGGAGCAATCTTTGCCAGATGTTTGTCATAATTCCTCTTGTCAACTAAATTGACTGTTGACATGAAGTAACTCTGGTCTGCTTCAATGTTTTCCACGATCCCATCTTCTCTCCATAAAACTAATCGCTGGTGCATTGACGAAGGAACTGCCCCTACGCCATGGATCCACTCCCTTCCCAGCAACAAGTTGTAGTTGGCCTTGGCTTCGATCACCATGAACATGGTGGGCCTACAGCTTGAGCCTATTGTCAAGTCCAATTGAACCACCCCCAGTGTTTTGCCTACTTTCCCTTCATAATTGGATAGAACCATATTGTGGGGCTTGATGTCTCCTTCGCGTATCTCTAACCTTTTCAGCATGAAGTGGGGTATTAAGTTGACTGCAGCGCCCCTATCCACTAGAACCTTATTCACGCCATGGGCACCAACCTTTGCCCGAATAAATAGTGGCTTAAGATGGTTCTTCATAGCTGGTTTTGGACGTTCGAAGAACATATTCTGCTCCTCGATAGCCCCATTGTCCATCACATAGTAGCACACAGGCCTATGCTTCATCAGGTCTATGGTATCTTCTTCCTCATATTCATCAATTTTAGTTTCCTGTCCAAACTCACAGGGAAGCACAGATACCACGTTGCAATTGAGGTTGAATGAAGACTCCCCCTCTGATTCGAAGTTGTCCGTTATCATATCTTCGTCTTCTTCTGGACCTGGAGTGTATTCCTTTGGTTCACCTAGTTGTACTTCATAAAAGAGCCTCCTATTAACTAAGGGTTTGTCTTCAGTTTGATTTTTTGGTGTGGGTTTGTTGGTGCTAGATTCACCTTGGTTCTTTGTTGAAGTTGCCCCTTTATTTGCCACAGCTTCTCTCTCAGCCTTTCGAATCCTCTGTTGCCTTCGCCACTGGGATCTTGACATGGGGTTTCTTCCTTTGTAGTTCTCTAATCTCACCTCTTCCCTCTTTGCTATGTTGAATTGCCTTCTATATGTCATAGCATGGCGTGCGTTTCGTTCAGCGTTTCTCCATTTGTCTTTGCCTTTGTCATTTCTGACTTGCAGCCATCTGTCTGTTGGCACTTCAGCAGGGAGTTTGAACGTCACTCTTCGAGAACCCTTGGGATGAGGACTATCAGGCCTTCGTTGTTTGTATTTGCTATCGAAACGTGGGCCCATCTGAACAGTTTCTTGATGGTTCCAGCAAGGGGCGAAGGGGACTGTTTCGAAGGCTCTGGCCATGCTTTGATCATACACAGCAGAACACCTTGGGCATATCAAGCATTTGGTTGCCCCTTTGTAGCAGCGAAAGACAAATTCCAGCAAACTTTCTCCAGCCTTAGGATAACACCTGAATAGCTGGTTATCTTGGTGCCAGTTGTTGCCAGTTCGCGCCCTCTGTACCCTCTCGAAGTTCGCAGCGATTCTCTGATTGCAGAGGATGTTGCACCTAGGGCATAACATCATTCCCGTATCTCCCTTGTGGCACATCATGAGGTAATCCTTGAGACTAGCATCTCCAGCATGATTATCCTCCATTTTATACTTCTCTTTTTCTAAGTATCTCTCTACCTCCTCCATCTCAGAGCGAGGTCTCTCCATATCCACCATGTTTACCTCAACATCCTCCCCCTTAGCGTCATCATCTCCCCATCCTGTGGGTTTTATATCTTCAATGTGGATCTTTGAACTCTCTGGGGCAGAATATTTGACCAAATAGTCAAATTTTCCACTGGGTTCCCCTAAAGTGTCCCATATTTCTTTCTGAGGGGAGGTTGGCTTCGTGATTTGGACTTTCTCCAATTCCAGCCTCAGGCCTTCAGTGACCTGTGTCAACTCTTGGATTTGGTTTTCCTGGCCTTCAGTAGCCTGGATTTCTTTTGCAACAGCTAAAGGTGCTGCTTCAATCGAAGTCTCTGGTTGCTTGTGGACGTCCTCAGCGACCCCCTTATTGACTTCGACTATCACCCAACTTTCATTTTCAGTACCTTTCTCTCCCACTAGAGCGTCACTTTGGTCAGCTTCCACCATGTTAATTTCTCCAATGCATGCAGGCTCGGAGTAATTGGTGTCTGCGACGTCCAAAGGGTCTTCGTCCACTTTCATTTTTGCTTTATCAGCAAACTTCAGTCTGCCATCTTTAATTGCATTCTGAATTAGGTCCCTGAAAAGAAAACACTGTGAGGTTTTGTGGCCTAGGAAACTATGATATTTGCAAAATCCTCTTTTCTTTCTTTGATCTAAAGGAGGTATTTTGACATTTGATGGCACAATGAGTTGGCCATCTTTGACAAGTAAATCAAAAATCTCGTCACATTTAGTGACATCGAAGGTATAAACCTTCTTTGGGAATTTGTCACTTTTCTCATTTTCAACAATTTCTTTCCCTTTTGTGGGAACTAATAATTTGCAGGAGTAAGGTGGTGCCTGTTTTAATTCAGCGAGGTCGATTTCGACCTCTTCGAATTCGAATTCAGGATAATCTTCAGCTTCCTCAGTTCCATCATAGGAGATCCTTTCCTTCTTGTTATTTTTAAAGACTCTGGCCTTTTCGGCCTTTAGCCTTTCGACCTGTCGAACCCTATCGGCTAATTGAGCCATATCCCTCAAATATTGAGTGTCTAGTTTCTTTCGAATAGAGTAATCCAAGCCGCCAACGGCCATTTCGACTAACTCATGTTCAGGCACTACTGTGAAACATCTGGATTTCAAAAGCCTGAATCTATTCAGATAATCATCTATGGGTTCAGTGAACTTTCTCTTGACACTGGCTAGTTCCTTCAGACTTATTTTTGATTGTCCCATGTAGAACTGTTCATGGAATAATCTCTCCAAAAGAGCCCAAGTATCAATGGACCCAGGAGGCAAAGTGGTGAACCATGTGAAAGCGTTCTTAGTCAGGGAACTTGGGAAATATTTGATCCTGAGGTCCTCATTATTGGCTATATCTCCTGCTTCGGTTAGATACCTGGCTATATGTTCGACTGTTGACTCATTGGTATCCCCATCAAACTTTGTAAACTTAGGGACTTTATATCCCCTTGGTAAATCAGTGTGCATTATGTAATCTAATATAGGGGAGGCATAATTTGGCCTTCTAATTCTTGTGTTGAGGCCATTCTGGGCCATGATTCTCTCTATCATGGTGGTTAAATTATTTTCTGCCAAGATGTTATCGTTTCGAATTCTATGAACGACTGCATCAGCATCTTGATTTCGACCCACCATGACAACCCCTCTAGGTTGTTCTTCTCGAAACTCTGGGACTTCCAGCCTTTTGACCCTTGCCCCTGGTTCCATAATTTCCCTTTGTGGGCCTTGGATCATTGGGGCTTCTAGCCTTTGTGCCCTTGCCCCCAAATTAACCTCCTCTCTGGCTGGTCTATAGGTTGGGTCGTTAGCAACTTGTTCTATAATAGGTACGTTCGCTCGAACTCCCGCCTGATTCTGCCTACGCCTCTCTGGGGGAGCGAAAAAATCTGCTATTCGACTCATATTATCTGCGTTTTCTCTGTTTGTCACAGTCACATTTTGTACTATTGTGGCAAATATTTCCTGCATAGTTTGTGCTAATACCCCTATCATATTATGTTTACTGTCATCCATTAATTGCCTAAAAGCCAACTGGTTTTCTGTGGTTAAAATAGGCATTGCACTATAACCCACTGACCCTTGGTTATTGGTCATAAACTGATTTTCCCCAAACCCAGACCCTAATTGTGGTGATGAATTCGATGTGGAATTGTGTAAGCCTGCCATAAAAGATGTTGGCATTCCATAAGAGGAATTTCTGGTTCTATTACCATCGAAATCGGGTGGTCTAGTTAGTGGGGTGGCGAAATGGGTTTGTGTCCCTGATGGTGGGACGAATCCCCCAGGATAACCAATGGTTCCGGTATTTCCTAGGATCGAACTATTAGTTGATATGCCACTTATTCCATTAGTGGCTATATTACTGGTAGAGGATGCAACAGACTGTGCATTCGAAGGGATCACATTAGATGTTCCCATCGAAGCGGTCATATTAGTGGCTGTTGTATGTGGGGCATTTTGTTCCCCTTGTTGATTGTCAGAATTAGACATCTTGTTCAAACGTTTTCTTCTGGGTAAGGGTTGGTTGCTATTGGTTATTCTACCACTTCTAAGGTTCATAAAACAACAAACTTATCACTCAGAGTATTTTTACAATGGTTACGTCTCAACAATTTTTATTTTGTTCTAAATTCCGTAATGTCCAATGACGGGTCCCACCGGGTGTGCCAATTTGTTTACAGTGATTTTTGGTAAACAACCGCTAGTCCTCCAAACTATCGAATAATCTTACTGACTGTTATTCAATCTCTCTGGTAACTCGCAGGATCGACTAGATTGATCCTAGGATGTATTGGTCATTAGGATAACTCTCATTATAGAACTGGTATTCATGGTTGGTATTTAGAATGTTGTGTAGGTGTTTAACTTACTTCGATTACTCTATTAAAGATTTAAAGGCATGATCAAGTAAATGTGCGCGAAACTAAATTGCATGAATAAAATTCAATTGTAAAGACATGTAAAACTGCATAAAAGACAAGTAAATGACTTCGAAGCATAAAAACATGTAATGTAAAAGATTCTCTGGAATGTAAAAGATTCGAAGTATGAAGAAAGCGTTTAAATGCAAGAAAACAGTAAAATGACTTTAAGTGAAAAAAGGTGTTCGAATGATAAAAGCTTGAAGATAAAGGCATGAAATGTACAACAGTTTCTGAAATGTAAAGTATTTGAAATGGAAAGAAAGCATTTAAATGTAAGGCATCAGTAAAAAGACTTCGAATGAAACATTTTAGTGCAAAAGCTTTTGAATGGTATTGACATGAAGATAAAGGAAAATACTGGAAATGATAAAGAGTTTTTATTAAATCATAAACACTTGGTGTTATCATACGTACATTGCTCGTGCATTCGTTTCCCTAGCCATGTGGTATTTTGAATGTTTACTGAGTTTTTTGTACAATAGATATGACACACGAAATCCTAATGCTAAGACTTCTATTTATACTACTTCGACCATAACGGTCTTGCCATAAGATTCTGCCACGTTCAGAACATGCAGAGCAATGCCTCTCCCTAGCTTCCACGCGTCTTCGAATACTCCAGCGCATCTATTTCAAATTTCGAACATCCCGCTTGCATTTGAATTTCAAATGTTTTGGCACTTCTTCGCTTCGAACGCATTTCTTGGACACAGCCTTGTTAACATTTTGAGACTTCTTTAAATATATTCTCATAACTGTCACTCGAAGCTCCAAGTTTTGATATGCCCATTCGAAGCACTGCTTCTACCATTTCGAAACATGACATCTTGCTTTATTCCAATCGAAACGTCCAATTCGCTTCGCTTCTAATAATATCATCAAAATCTTCAGCCAACACCAGTTACCACTAGAGAATCGGTTACCGCATGCAATTTTTGAAAAACTAAGTTACTGTTTTAGCAGTAACCGGTTACCACTGAAGGGTAACCGGTTACCGCCGAGACAAAATGGCCAATTTTTTGAAAAACTTTAAAAACTCATAACTTTTCACTCGGGTGTCCGTTTGACGCGCCGTTCGACCATATGAAAAGTTAAAAATATTTTCTACTCAACAAAAATGATTTGAAAACAGTATGATATGGATTTATGGATTTTGTTTCATTCTGATGTTGTGTTATGATTGCGAAGTTGTGAATATGACGATGAATATGAAGAGATTTTATGACGTAGTGACGTTGCGATGATGTATGAACAACGTTGCATGATCAAGGGGTTGTATTTGTTTGGTTTGTTAATGTGTGTTGTGTCGTTGCATTTGTTGTCATAACATGTTAGTGTTGCATGCATATACATAAGTGATGATGTAACCTTAATGGCAAGTAACGGTGTAGCCTCAATGACAACTGACAGTATAGCCTTAATGACAAGTGACATTGTAGCTTAAATGACAAAGAGATGTTACTATGGTACCACATGCATATATTTAGGGAAGTTGGTCTCATTGCATTACAACGTTGTTGTTGAAGAGATGTGGTTTGTTGTTTGTTGGGTGCGATTGTTGAAATGATGTTGTGTATTT